>JAYESA010000005.1:203759195-204359195 GCA_036927795.1 Iris macrosiphon | reverse complement strand
AAAATCCCTCCGGCTGGCCCCTAACCATAATCGAGAATGATGCAGAGCAAACAGACTCCCTCACCTTGTCCACCCACCATCTGTCAAATCCTATACAGATCATAATGTGGCAACGAAAGTCCCGGTTCACCATGTCATAGGCTTTCCTGAGGTCCAGCTTTAGACATGCTTTGTTACCTCTCTGCTTATTGAAATCCCTAACGAGCTCATGAGCTAGTAGACAATTCTTCGAGATGGAGCGCCCTTTAATGAAAGTCGTATGATTAGGGGATATAAGCTCATTTATAATGTCCCTCATCCGGTCACACATCAGGTGGGTTATGATCTTGTATAAAAAGTTACAGCAATTTATCGGCCAAAAATCTCCCAACGAAGTTACACCCTCCACCTTAGCAATTAGGACCACAAAAGTGTGGTTAAGCTCCTTGAGAAGCTTACCAGAGATAAAGAACTCTCTCACCGCATCCAGGATGAAGAGCTTAATCTTCTCCCAATGCTTCTTGAAGAAGGTCGCCCTAAAGCCATCTGGACCTGGCAATTTTATTAGGGTCTGCATTAAACACAATATAGTGTATCTCCTCCATAGACACCGTTGCCCGTAAAACAGTATTTCCTCCTCGAGAAACCATCTTCTTAAAAACAATGTGAGGAAAGATGTTCGGGTAGTCTTGCTGTGTCACGCCCCAGTCCCAAAATACCGAGGGACAGACACGTGGCAATGACCAGCAGTACACACCGATGGACAAACCCAATTTAATGGATCCATCGGGGCATACTTAAGCTGTAATATAACAATAAGTAGGTCCAGTGATACAAGTCACAGTCTATACTAATCTCATCCACAACAGATAATCACAGATCAAATGCCAGAATAAATACAATTAAATATAAACTAACAAGTCTCAATAAAAAGTGTCTCGGAGAACAATCCGAGAACAAGTCTGATACATCAATGCAATAGACTGGAAATAAAGTAACTAGAAATAGAAATAAATGAGTATCTCAAGCCAATACTCAGGAGAAGTCCTCTGGCACGATCTCGTCCTCTGGTCCTTGTTCTGCTCTAATGTAGGCACCTGCTTCTGCTAATGCTAATGCTTCGGTCCCGTATACCTCGGGATAGATCTCGTCAGCTAATCTTGGGAACATAATCCGGATCCAGGTCCTCAGGGGACATAGCAAGGTACAGATAATACAAGCTAACATAAATGCAGTGAAATAGTAAATGAAATAAATAGGGTAAATATGTAACCATCTATGTGAATGCAAGTGAGAGCATCACTAGTACTCAGGCTGAGACCACTACAAGCTCTGTGTGTCGGGGAGCCGGTAGCAGCAATAACTATGTATTTTACTATGTAGTTTACTATGTATTATATATATGAAATCAGCATGTAGCCTGTGTGTCTCTCCCCACCCAATGAAATCACACGTCTCATGTCCACGATGCCTCATGTCCATGTCACGCACGATCATATCTAATGCAGCAAGTCATCTAATGTCTATGAATATAATGTCTATGAATATAATGTCTATGTCCTGCATCCTATACAGAATCACCACGAATATCTCAGAAAGATCTTGTCTCATGTATAGTGTCAAGTGTCCTGGGTATAATGTACTTGATAAGACAAGTACGAGAATGTAAAGGGTCACGATATCCATCTCTAGGTGACAATACACAACATCGCGTACGGTGTTGGCACCCGACTATTAATCGGACGCTAAGCAAGTCACACGATCCTAGGTTAAGCATGTACAACAATATATAAATAAGTCAAGGAAAATATGTAACAAGACTGCAATGTTGGCAAGGTACACTTGCTTGGGGTTCTGGCTCCAACTGTAGCTCTGGTCTCAGTGTGATCTGCAGGTACTCCTCCGGTTGCTGAAATAAACATTACCATTAGATTCAAAAAAATATCAAATAGCTAGAAATGCCTGTCCTTGAGTCCAATTTGGACATAGGGACAAAAATGACATTTCCGGGTCAAAGTGGGGTCCACATGTGGGCCACTTTGCACCGAAAAACGTATCAGGGTCAAAGGTCTCCAAATTCGTCCAACTTAGTGTCAATAAGTCAGGAACGATGATACGAACCCAACGGAACTTCCAGAATTGGATTCCGATGAGCCGATCACAAAATCGCCCGTCAAGTGGAGCCGTGGGGCCCACGATACGCGATTTTGTCAACGTTCTCAAAATCGAACCAAACTTGGGTCACAGGACCAGCGTATTGCTATGAGTCCGATGGCGCAAGTTTCGTCTCGATCCGACGTATGTACACAAAGTTACGACGCATTTCAGAATAGACGAATACGGGGTGTTGTCGGCGAATACGCGTTGATTTCGGTGTGCACGCACATCCAAATCAACTTCTGCGAAATCCCACACGTCCGTATCAACGACGCACACGTTTCGGTAAAGATCGCGTGCGACCAAGTCGTCCCGTTTGGAGGGGCGCACTCAGTTTTGGGGTGAAATAGGGCGTTGGTTTTCCTGTTTTTGGATCGCGGTTTGCGATCACCACAGGACGCGACGCACCGAGCGGGTTGCACGGGCATCGAGAGGGTTATACAGTCTACGCGACACAACTAACGGAACGGAAAACGGAATCACGAGGAGAGAGAACGGGTTACCTGAACAGGGCTCCGTGAAATCGAGATTTCACGTGTCCGTGTGTCGATTCGACACAGGATTTGTGTCATGGACGTGTCCGAGTTCTGCGGGAACTGTGTCCGTGTGTGCTGCTAGGGCTGTGTCAGGAGACAGCGGGGTGAACTCGCCGGCGGAGGGAGGCGCGGCCTAGGGTGTCGCTGAGGGTGGCTAGTGCGTCGGCTCAGGCGGGCTCTGGCTCGTCGGGCGACTTCGGCGGAGGGTCGGCTCCGGTCGAGCGCGGGATGCAGTGGCTCAGGGAGGAAGGGAGAGGGGCTCGGGGTGGTTCGATGGGATGGTTCAGTCGAGGTTCTCCGGTGGGAGGATGGGTGTTATTAGCCGGGTCGAGGGGAAGGCTACGGGGTGGCGACGGTGGAGCGGGTGTCGTGTGGGTGGAGGGTCGATGAGGGGAGAGGTTCAACGGCGAGGGGATTCTGGAGGAGGAGGATGAGGGAGATTGAGGCGCTGCGGGTTGTTAGGGTTCAGGCGAGTGGGTGAAGTCGACGGCTGCGGCGGTGAGGAGAGGAGAGAGACTGGTGCGATGGCGGCGGGCTGGAGAGAGAGAAAGGCGGCGACTACGCGAATCTCGAGGCCAATAAATAGGCGTGCCGTCGGGTCGGAACAGTGATTCCGACCCGAATTAGGTTTAGGGTTCGATCAGGTTTCGGGTTCGGGTCGGGTTTCATGGATCCGACCCGACCCGAACCGTTAAGGATGGGTTGGTCCGGTTCAGTTCACTGTGATTTGGTTTGGTTTATTTAAAATAAACCGGTTCAGTCAGGGTTTAAATCGGTTTAAATATCCAATAGTTTTTAGGGCTTTAAACTGTTTCCGGAGTCCAATAAATTCACAGAAAATTACCCTATGTCCGGTTTTCCATTTTACACCATAAAATATTATTTCCATAATATTTTAATATTATTTAACCGTAATTAAAAATCATTTAATTACCAAATACTTAGGTTTTAATTACAGAAAAATCCCAGAAAATTGTGAAAAATCCAAATTAAATTTTTTTGAAAAATCAGGGGGTTTACATGCTGGTTGTAGAGATCCCTGAAGTATCGTACCGCCTCCTTCCGTATTTTATCATCCCCAATAATAAGAGCCCTATCAGGATCAAACAATCCGTGAATGACATTCTGAGTCTGTCTAGCCTTGACAGTAGCATGAAAGAATTTAGAGCACCTATCTTCATCGCTAAGCCAGTTGCATTTAGCTCTTTGTCTGATATGGACCTCCTCTAAGAAAGTTTTCTTGCGCAGCCAATCTTGGAGGGCTATCTCCTCTTCCGTGAGAGAGGGATTAAGCGGGTCTAGCTGGACCCTCAGTTGAATATCAGCCACCTTTTCCTCCAGTTCTTGGAGAGGAGTATGAGGTCTGCCTTTATTCCTGGTCTTGAGGAGGCCTTTAATAGCTTTTATCTTTTGGACAATCTTGAACTGAGCAGTTCCAGTCACCTTAGACTCCAAACCTTTCTAAACTACCTCCTCATAACCTTCCGTATGAATCCAAGCGTTGTTGAATCTGAAAGGTCTTCCTTTGATAACCGGCACTTCTGTCAGTCTTATAACAATAGGGGAGGGGTGACTATCTCCAGGTGTTAAGCATTCCGCCCTACACGACTAGAATATTTCCAGCCATCTTATATTGCATAGAGCACGGTCAAGCTGAACAATAATCCGGTTAGTAATAGCTTTTTTATTCCACATCCATATGTGTCTAGTCTTATCCATACACCTGAGCCCAGAGGATAATAGACAGTGCTGAAATTATGAGAGAATCACTTACTGCATCGGATGCCCTCTAATTTTTTTATGGGCGAATATCGTAGCATTGAAATCTCCCACCACAACTAACGACCATATATCTCCAATAAGTGTGCTAGTCATAGTAATGTCATTCCATAATTCTAGATGCTTGATTCTGTGATTATGATCGTACACCGCTCCTACCACAATCTGAAGCCCCTTTGTTGGTAAATTTAATGGTGAGAAGTTAGTCAGACCATTGGATCACATCTCCCTGCCAGATCCTAGTGTCCCACATAACCCAGATGTGAGCTATATCACTACAATCAAGGTTGTGAACGGGGTAACAATGAGTCGTAGTACGCCTATTAATCAATAATTTTGATCTAACTTTGGATTCCAAAATGTTGATGATAGAGAACTTGGACTTCTTGCTATAGTGCAAAATATCCCTTCACCTACCTATCGAATTTGCCCCTCTCACATGGAATAGTCATAAATTATGATGATGGGTCCCCTTGTTGATACGCGATCTCTCTCTAAGGGGAGTAGAGAGTCCATCCTTTTGTCAATTATGAGCTTTGCTATCACCAGTTTTGAATACAACTTTAGCCTGCCAGATAGGTTTTGGGTACGTCAACGGTTCCTAACTAAGTTGTTTTCCGTTTAGTTGTCCATCATCTTTACCAGAGGCCTTTGATGATTTAACCATAGACAGAACTATATAGAGTGCTCCTCCACTTGCTAGTCTCCTCCTAACTCTGCCATGATTACCTTATTATTTAGCAGCCCCAACATTAAACGTGACCAGGCTAGAGTTGTCTTTCCCTTGTTGCTTATCAACATTGAACACCACTATCACATGTTGTGCCTCCTCATTTTCTTTCCATCTCCCTTTTTTCTCATTCTCTGCTCCCATTCTTTTCCCCAATAGAGAAGATTGGGGAGCCTCCTGTAGAGCAGGCTCATCCGTGTCCATACTCCTGTGTTCCATCCTTATGTCCACTTCCTCTCCCTACCAGCTAGGGACAGTCGTACTAGCTCCAGTAACTTTAGAAGGTGTAGGCACCTCTTTACTAAAGTAGGGACCTTTAGTAGTGACCTCAGGTGTAACTCTAGCGTCCGGACACTGGGCTATGATATATGGCAAGCGTTACAACAAGGCGGTACCCATTCATACTCTACTTTTTAAAAAATGATCTGTCATGTCGAAATATCAACCTCCAGCTTTTCAGGGAACTTGTCAGCTTCACTGATCTCTACAAAAACTCTGGCAAAAGATAATCGGTTCCTATCAGTCGTATATTTGTCTGGCCGGAGGGGGATTCCAACTCCACTATCCAGATTCATAGTAGCCGGAACACTCCACAATTGGGGTGAGAGCCAAAGGAATCTAATCCAGATAGGAATTGTTACCAGTCGATCATGTTCAAAGTTAGTAGATGGGTCACATCTTCTCAGGACAACCAATCTACCATCGAAAGTCCAAGGGCCATTTTGAATCACCCTTTCTAAATCTTCCGGCATCCCAAACTTGATAAAATAGAAGCCATTTTTCCTAGAGTATATGTCAATGCTCCCTTTTGGTTTCCACATTCGCAAGGCGAATCCCTTAAGCTGACCAAAGTATGGTCGGGCTCCTATGACATAGAGGACAATAGTGTTATTCCAGTACACTTCTGTTTCAGCAATATCCTCTTTGGTGATAGAGATGACCTTCCTTCCTTTTTTAATACTGGGCGCCACGTAATGCATCTCAATGTCTTTCCGCGCCAGGTCGGGCTTGCATCGGTCTGCCCAGGTGATGGGGGCCACTCCCGAGTCGTAAATTTATTAGGGACCATATTCGACATTTTCTCGAATACCTGGGGTGTGTGCCTCGCCACCGGTTTTGAAAGGTCCTGGTAGGAATTAGAACCTCGGGAAGGATTGGCCGGAGCCTGATGGCGAGATCCGCCACCCTTCTCAGTCTGTGGCTGACCCACCAGAGGTGCAAGTCGTGCCACAGATGGAGGAACGCGCCTAGGCGTAGTAGACGAGGCGGAGGCATTAAAACCTTTTCCGCGTCGTCGAGTCACCGTAGTCCAACTATCATTGGAGACGGTCGGGGCTTGCTAGGAGGCCGTTGAATGCCTCTACGTCACCGGAGGCTGGCCTCGGGCGTCGGTGCCCGCGGATCTGGAACATGACAACGTGGGTGGGGAGGAGAAGAGGAAAACAGGAGGAGGGAAGCGGGGATAGGAGGAGACGGGGGCGACAACAGTGGAAAAGGAGGGAAGGGAGGAAGAGGTGGGCAGTTGCGGAAGAGGGCGACCGGAAGCAGCTGACGGGGGAGGATTGGGTGGTTTGGGGGCACGCGCATATGCAAGCACATGATGCGCGAAAGTAGGCACAGCACTTTCACTTTCCATTATATATATATATATATATATATATATATATATATATATATATATATATATTGTGTTCCTAATCCAACTTCTGCAACTCATATTCATTTGACAATTACTTTCTATATGCTAGAATGCAAATGTTCTCGAAGGAATATTGCATTTCTATATCCCTAAGGTTGTGCCATGCCTAATGTATGGTCTTTGTTCACAATTGTGGTGTGATACTCGATATTAAAATTCCTCTTTTTCCTTAAAGCCTCATTATTTCAACATGGTAATTTATTACCTACTTTTCACCACATTACTAGTCACTCGTATGTTTCCACAATCAATATGATAATAAGATATTGAAAGAAACCAAACACCTAGATCTTGAGAACTCGCTCCAGAGAATATTAAATTTTAGAGTTATTTAATGAAGAAAAATGTTGAAATTAGGTGTTAAATCTATATAGAGAATATCCATTCACTCCTAAAAAAACCTTGGTATAATATTTGTACAATTATAATTATAATGCTTTATAATAAAATGTTATAAGGTTTTAAGAGTGTGAGAAAATATAATAGTTTGAAGACGTAAAAGATCTTTTATAAACTTATAAATATTACTATATCACATAATCTTTAAATAACTATTATGTTTTAAAGTCATATTGTTGAATCTTTACATTAAATACATATTGTAAATCAGAACACAAGTTTTGGAGATACTAAAGATTTAGTGTTTCACACAATCTTACATAAACTTTAGAATATAAATCGTAAACAAACAAACGAACAATCTTTATAACTTCAATATAACAACGTACTACCTACCAGAAAGAGGTTTAATCATATCATCTATGCTTCCCAATGTTAACTATGAACACTAAACTAGCTCCAATACTTCAAATACTATTTACAAAGAAAGAGCAAATATATATATATATATATATATATATATATATATATATATATATATATATGTGTGTGTGTGTGTGTATGTGTGTGTGTGTGTTCCTAATTCAACTTCTGCCACTCATAATCATTTGACAATCTACAGTACACAGGTTCCAAATCTTTAAATAACTATTATGTGTTCAACTCCAACTTCTGCGACTCATATTCATTTGACAATTACTTTCTATATGCTAGGATGCAAATGTTCTCGAAGGAATGTTGTTAGTCAGAAATTCTTACATAAAAAACCCCTCTTTTTGTTGTGTTCGAATAGAATAAAAAAGAAAGAAAGAAAGAAAGAAAGCATATAAAAGAACTCAAAAGAATGAAGAGGAATGAGAGCTTGCCTTCTTTTTCCGCCATTGATGATAAATAGTTCGTTCGAAATTTGTGATTAGAAACCCTAGCTTTGGAATATATTTCACAAACCTAGCTTTGGAATATATTTCACAAAAAGATAATTGGAAGAAAAAATAATAAGAGAATTGGAAGAAAAAATAATTAAATAAAAATATTTACTTTTGTTGCCAGGATTTGAACCCAAATCTCTCAGGTGAGAGACAAATCTCTCAGGTGAGAGCCGAGTATCCTAACCAACTAGACTACAACAGAACTTTTAGAGGACATTAATAGAAGCTTTAAGTCTATTCATAAGAAAGGAAAACAAAACTTAGTAAATAGTCAAATATACTAAGTTTGATTATTTAAATTAACCAAACTCGAGTGACCCTTGTGGTTATCAGAGAGAGGTATAAGACCCTGGCTGGGTGGCAAAAATTCAGTGGATCGAGCCATGGGGGGCGTATTATTCCTTCCATTTATAAATGGTGGAAGTTGGGGGCAGTGGGCCCAAAATGCATGCAACATAGTGTGCACAAAGTCCCGAGCGTTATGCCGAACATCTCAAAAAAAAAAAATTTTAATTAGAATTTTAGGCTATATTTCAACTTGATGCCCTTAACTATTGAAAATTTTCAACTAAATGCCCTTAACTATTGAAGTTTTCAACTTGATACCCTAAACTTTAATATTAAACAACTTAATACGTCAACTATAATTGAATAACTTAATGTCTTAACCGTGTTAAAAAAAATTCTAAATGTTAACAATACCCCCTCAATCGTGGTCACTTCAAATACCCAATATGAGGGAATAATTTGGTCAAAAAAATTATTTATTTTTGTTTAAATGAAAAAATTAACCTCTGATTGAGGGAGGGTATCGACTTAAAAAAATTCAATAGTTGACGGTAGTGATTGATATGATATTAAAGTTTAGGGTATTAAATTGAAAAAATTAATAGTTAAGAGTATCAAGTTGAAATTAAGCCTAGAATTTTTATTTTGTATACTACTGGTAGAGCCATCAGGATGGGTGCTACTTGTCCAAATTTTAGTGCCATACATGTAGAGTTGGTATTGTTTCCATCATATTTGGTGGAATAAAAGGCCTTCTAGCTTTTTATTGTAACAAAGATTTTTTTTATTATTGTCTTGGGAGTACAAAGAATTCTTATACTAAGAAACTCTAGATACAAGCAATTGAAGAAAGGTCTGTGGAAGAGTAGCGGTGGAAGTCCGATCTGAGCGCGATCACTTTGTTCCGTTGACTACCCGATGCGATGATGGGAGAACTTGCTAAGTCTCAGCTCAGTAACATTGGGGAACGGAGTTAGGCAGCAAGTAGGCTCAAGATCCAAGCTTTCGATCTCCCCTCCTCTTTTTTGGGAATCACATATCCCAGACTATTTATAGTCATTCGAACCGAAACGATTATATGTGCGGGCAATAGGCAAAATTTACTATTTTTGACCATATGCGTTGGCGCATGGATGAGTGTAGCAACTCCAATGCATAAAGCGGCTCTGAACACCTGCGTATGACACGGTCGATACGACATGTGGCATATAATACGAGGGATAATAAATACCCTTTATTGATAATGATTATCGTTTCATGTTTCGAAAGGTATGCCGTTTCTACGCCATTAATGCAACGTATGTGGCAATCCATGCCATTAATGCATGAGATATCTTCGTATTCCCTGTCATTCATTGTTAGCAGAGAAGAGAGAAATCTGTGGCGCATGCACAGATTTCTCATACGCGAAACCCAAACGAGCGGCTACGCCTAGAGCCACATGGCTTTGCTTCACTTTGAAGCAATAAGTGTAATGATGTCACTGTTGTAAGCACTAATGCTACCTTGATCTCCCCATAACTGCGAGATACGAAGCTGTCATGCAGATTTGACAGTTTTTACGTCTTTTAACGCACTCAACTTTTGGTGCATGGCGAGTTGCGTTTGGCTTAGGGACTTCTGAAATGAGTGGTGCATATCTCTCAGCGTATAGACTTGAGTAGCTGCTTTGTTATATAGTGCTCTTTGGTGCATGACTGCCTGTGTATAGCCCTCGCTAGCTGCCCTACGTATATCTTAAAATCTTGAGATTTTCCAAGCTTCTACAAGACTAAATTCGAAACACTTTGAATAAAAGAAGCATGGAGCATCGACACTAGTCTCTTCTGCGTATAGAAACCCTATGTGCCATAATTTTGACTGTGCTAACTGCGTATGCTTTGTTTGCGCATAAAATTTGGTATTCCTAGGGTGTCAAATCAGCAATTGATTTGCTTAGAATCCTGTCATGTCAGTCATTTGAGCAAGATTCTCGAAGCATCATCAGCGCATGAGCGCAAAAAGCTACAACTTTTGACGTAATCTTCAAAGCGCATGGATTCTTCGACGCATTTAATGTGACGTCATTGAATGCTCGTTGAGTCAAACGAGGAGCCTAAGGCATATGAATCAACGACCTCTTCCCTCTATAAATAGGGAACCTTCGAAGAAGAAAGAGACTTCCATGACTCTTTTCTTCCTCCTCCTATGCAACGTGCGAGTTTTGCAAGACGAAGCAGGTCCAAGGGAGCAACTACTACTACTACTACTACTACTATTATCGATCGAGGTGCACCTGAAGGAAAGATTACTACAACAAAGCATGGTTGGTTCCACAGGCCTCCCCAAAGCCGTATGAAGAGATGATCTCCAACGATAGGCAAGATGCTTTGGAAAGACGAAGTTGTTGCAGAGCCCCTCCACTGCTTTCATGCTTTTATGTGTTATTTTGTTCTTTCTCTTCTTTCTCCTCATATGTGTTGTAAATAACAGATAAAATAAAGAAAATATAGAGACTTATCGAACACAAGACACGATGCATGCCTCTATACATGAGAGCACTGTATGCATATGCACATATGGAAATGACGCAGATATCTACACGTTTCGAAGAAGATGACTCTTCATATGCACAAGAAAGAATTATCCGGTTGTCCATGAAATTTTGCGCATGTAGCTAGGATTTCTATCCGGCGTAGACAACCTTGACCGCATATTAAGAGTACGAGGACACTTTCTTAATCTGTCCATGCAGAGTCGCGAGGGAAAGCTATCTTTCATATGTTGGCACAAGCGCGTCACGGTCAACTTGATTTTGACAATCGACGAAACCCTGATTTGATATATACAAGTACAAGGTGAAGACTGCTACATACAAGACTGTGACACTCGCTTCCCAGAATACGGTGAGCTAGGTACGTAACTACATCTCTAGACTATGCATCATACGAATGTACCCGTATCCGTATCAGCGATTGTCGCCTGTATGCCTAGGATAGGATTACAAGAAATTTTAAACAGGCTATTTATTTTAACCAAACATAACTTTTATATATAACCGTTTCTAGCCTTTACATCAAAAAAAAATAATTTAGATAAACTTTCCAGCTACCAAATGCTATTGTTGTATCCTTGAAGGCCACTCGATGATCATTCCTCCACCTCGTCCATGTTTTATAAAGGTAGCATCTCGCCTGTAACTTCATCTTTCCCTAGTGAACAATACTAGGACGTCAAAACGACATACAAGTCCTCGGACAAGAATGATAAAAGAACTAAAGATATGATATGATAAAATATGGAATAATTGAAAGATATTTCCATATTCTTGGATAAAAGTTTGATATAAACTCTAAAGAAGTATTATAGTTTAAACTTGAAATATAATCCTATCTAAACCCTATTCTAGTGATCTCTTAGTGTCTAATCAAATCAATCAATACAACCTTAATTCACTACCACAATCACAATCACAATCACAAACAAAGTTTCTATATGATGATGCAATTTAGAGAACATATTTGGATCACATACATCCTATTTTCTCAGCAATAATCCCGTGACCAGGGATCAGATTGTGTCTCGGTGGCACGGTGCTTAGAATCTGGCCTCTCCCGCGCATGGAGTAAAACTTATAACTTTTAAACTCTTAAATTCTTGTTTTAATACAAGAATTTTTGGAATCCAAAATCTCTCTTGATGAGCTAAGTCTCACCCCCAACATCGTATGGCCTTACAATGCGAAAAACTCTACTGATCAGTTTTTCTTGTTATTATATTACGGAGATTTTGGGTGTGATCCAGTTTTTCTCTCTCGTCCAATACTCTAAACTAAAGCTACAAACAATTCCTATTATATTATCTTTATTAATTATGCTATGTGTCTCATCTCAAAATTTTAATAACCAAGTATATTTCTCGTTCTAATTTTAGGATGCAAGTATGTATCTTGTCTCAAATTCAGGATTCAAGTAAGTTTATATATATATATATATATATATATATATATATATATATATATATATATATATATATATATCACATCTCAATCTCGGAATAATTGGGAGAATACAACTTCATAAAATAATACTCTTCCAATTGGCATAGAGCAGAAGACATTGGAACTTGAATTATATTTCGCTTGTGTGACTAGTGTCAATATCCTACGTATCCTAGACTCTTACTATTCGTCCCCTAAACATATTTATTTAAGAGTGGTCGAGATCTCGTAACTAATTTAAATAGGGTGCCCTAGAATTTAGGGTTCAGTATAAATGATAATTTATGGAATCCGAAAATTTGGTTAACTCCCAAAATTCTTAAAAATTTCGATACTCTCTTTTATATTTCGAGCTCCAGAATTTTTAACATTTATATACGAGACCCGGAGCAACCCTCCGTAGCATTTTCTCTGGGTACGCCGACCCCTTCGGTGGAACATCTCAACACCGGAACACACGCAAGTATGATGGATATATAAATTCAAGTAAAATTCTCTTTATTACCTTGTCAAGCAAGCTATTTACCTTAAGCTATGCAAATCACTAGTTATACTAGCTGTACCAAAATAAGACAATCATTAGATTAGAAACAGAGCAATTCTATTCCCAAGTAATGACAATAGTATAAATTGATAACAGTGGTAAAGTACTAATTATTTAATTAGTTTAAGTATTAAATCCATGTATGAAATTTCTTCTATTGTGAAATTCTAGAACTAAATATAATAACCAGGTTAGGAATTTTGTATTATGGTGTACCCAATCAATTTGCATTAGATTATCGGCAATGATTAATACTTTGGTTCTATACTTGTCTACTATCATTCAAAGTTTGTCAGGTTTTGTAAGAAAATGATACTTCTAATGGTGTCAGGATGCTAGGTAGTCAAGAAAAGATGTTGGTTGTTGGTATCACTCCCCCAAATCCCCTCACATGCACTAGAGACCTGATTTCAATCTTAAATTCCCCTAATACTATCATTAACAATAATTTTTTTTATAAGTTTCAGAACTTCATGACAATATATGCTAGAAACAATTCCTAGAGGTAAGTCTAGTATATGAGCACATTAAACTATGACTTGCTAAGATTCCTACTCCAAATTTTCTTACTTTATACTAAATATCTTTTCTTAGTAAATACCTTAAGTTCCCTCCCTAACTTATAGTATGTTAGAAGTGATTGACAAGTTGAAAATTAAACTAGATATACCATACAATTAACTTTAGAAGATTGAATAATCTTACATTGAAGTTGAAAGTCAACACTGAGATCATCTAATTATCCAGGTGTATGTAAATATTCCACCTAGTCAAAATGACAATTATTACACCAATTAAGTGTAATTTTAATTTTCGGACAAAATTAAATAAATATGTATAATTATGAATAATTCACAAAAATCATAATTCCTAACAACCAAAACCAAGTATAAAAGCATTCAGGAGTCGTTGTGTCAGTATCGTGTTCTAATACGAGAGTCCCTATCATACCACAATTCATACTTAACATAGCCCAAACTATGCTTCTTTATGAAATATGGTTTCAAGTTGATTCTATAAATTATAACTAACTAAAATACTCATAAATTGGAAGAATGAAAGAACAAATTTAAGATACAGTCCCTAAAAATTAAAATGGAATATGTGAGGACTTGCCTGGTTTTGATCCCCTAACCGAAATCAATCTTCAATTTTTTCGGTTCCTTCCAAATATCACCTATTACCAAAAAATATCAGATACGTTCCCATTTAAACGTCTTGACCAGGGTTTCATTTTGAAAGAAAAATAGGTTTTAAGGAAATGGGAAGGAGTTATACCTAGATTTGTAAGATCCTCACAAAGGAGAAGGAAGTATTGGAAGTTGTCGTTGGAGGGAAGGAGGCCGGTCGGAGGTCGGCCGGTGCTGGTCGGTCGGCGTGGGTGAGGAGTTGAGGATGGAGAGAAGGTGAGGTGATGGTGATGGTGTTGGTGAAGATGAGAATGAGAAGGAAATGAAGAAGAAGATGAGATGATAGGTAGGTGGTGATGGCTGGAGGGTTAAGAAATAAATAGATACGTTGTAATGATGAAATATTGTAAGGAAACTTGAAGAGAAGGGAGGTGCGGACATTAGCTGCTTCTGCGGATGCTGATTAACGAAGAGGAGGAGGTAGGTTTTGGGAGAGGAAAGCAGTGCCTCTCTCCCGACCAATAGGATTTTTTTTTTGATGAAAACAAACAAAAAAATAGAATCTGGTATTTACATTAGAACCTTACTAAAAAATATATTTAAGGAGAATAAAATTATAGTTTATAAAAAAAATTAATAGTTCAATATGAACGTATCTACGGGACTGGTCTGATTATGGATACGGTATTTGTGATAGGCAATTTCTGAAACTCTCACTTCAATTATAGTTGACAAATCATATGATAAATACATGGAAAAAGAGAAGAAATCATCTAGTCTTGACGCAACATGGATGCATATTCTTTACTGTGCTATAGACAAGAATGAGTCCAATCGCATCTCCACATGCAATACATCACATGAGATCTGGAAACTGCTGGAAACAACTCATGAGAGCTGGCAAAAAAATAAAGTTAGTGATTCCGAAGAAGCAAAAAGTACCCAGCATACTACAGATTTATGCTTAATGGTAAGCGAGGTAAAAGAAAATCCTTTATTTGAAGATTTTTTTTATGATGAATTGTCTGATGCTTTCAATGGTTTGTTTGAAGATTGTAAGAAGCTTAGAAGCAAGTATAAACAAGCTAGAAAATATATTCAATCTTATAGCTTGAGAATGAAAAGCTTACTTGCTTACAAAATAAAGCTAGAGAAACTTCCTCTTCTGACAATTATGCTGATATATCCACACTGAAGCTTAGCTTACAAGAAGCACTTGATTGTGTCAAAATAAGTGCACATGAAAATGCTAAACTTAAGGAAGAATTAGAGTAAAAAAAAGAAGAAGTATTATATTGCTTCACTTAGAATTATTATATTGCTTCACTTAGAATTGATGCTCTTACTTCTAATCATGATGAGATATATGCTATTAATAAGAAGTTAGATATTAGATTGGAAAAATAGGTAATGCAAACTATGACTCAATCTAACACAAGTCACATGACTCATTACAAAGTCACCCACGACATATTATTTCCAAAAGAAGCAAGTTAAGCTAAAACTTCACACAATCACGCCTTCTACTACAAGTATCCAAGGAGGACATGCACAACACACCACTTCACATACTCATACTTCTATACTTTGCACAAATGCCTATGCTACATGTCATTACTGTGGTTTAAAAGGACACATTTTACATCAGTGCAAGGCTAGAAAATTGGTTGATATGAATATGTACAAGTGGATTTCCAAATCTAATCAACGTGGATCCAAATTTTGGATACCAAAGTCTTTGCCTAAAACTGTAGGTAAAGCTTTTTTTATCGGGACTTAGCACCAAGGAGAGTATTGGTGATTGCAAAGCTACAAATATCATCTTCCAAGCAATTGTACCAACATAAGTATGGCCACTTGACTCACTTTGGTAACGTGCTATTGATTCTTCTTAGAATGGATAAAATTGTAGAATCTAGCATGTTTTGATATATGGTTAGCTAGTAGCTCTCATTGATATCTTTCAGCTATTTATCCAAATCAATATGAGATATATAAAACTAGCATGATTAGTTTAATTCTCTTTTAATTCATGGCTAGTCATTTATCTTAAGTGATTAGTTCATACTATGGAGTCATTTACTAACTTTCTAATAGTATGTCACAATTGTCTATGGATGCTTTATAACTTTTAGTAAACTTTATTTATCGAGAATTATGGATTATGGATTCCGATGTTGTATGAAGATATAAGTTTCTTAAATTCCTTTTAATCTAATTTTTTTTAAAGTTAAGATTATTTTGGGTATACGCTCCGAAAGGGTCCTTCTGTCAAAAAGGTATAAATAGCCTTAAGCGACATGGTACTTAAGTTTCTTTGGGCCACCGTTAGCTGGGATCCAAACCCTATAGCTAACATTAGATGATCAATACTTTATAGAATATATGATTTGATAAAGTCTATCTTGCACTTATGTAACTCTTTAAATTTTTTTATATAAATATTTAAAGTTGAATTATTGTTAATATTAATATTTATATAAAATTTCTTAATTATTTAGTGCCAACCAAATTAATTTGTATTATTTTGTGTATATTTGTGGTTCCACACTAGTCTAGCAACTTGCTAGCTTGGAGCTAGTATGCACCATGAATGGTGCATGGTTCTATTCATACTTTGTGAGCTTATTTTGACTCAACCTAGAGCCAATCCTCAAAACCAACCTTAAAACCTAACTAAGTGGTCAAGTAAAACACCAAACACCCTATCTAAACTCACAAAACACCAAACACCATACACCAAAACCTATTTTTTTAGAAGAATAATTTATCCTATAATCATTTGTAACCACAACCCCTTCACCTCCCTCTCATGACCAAAACCCCATACATTTTCCTTTCTCCATTAGGAGTTTGTAACCCCCAACTTCTCATCTCCCCATTAGGCTGGCCATAACCCCCATCTTTTCACATCCCCCATTCAAACCACCTGAAGAACATTTCTTCCTAACCCTCTTCCTCACATGTTTCTCTTTATAAACAATATCTAAATTCTTTCTCCATTTTCCTCCACACATCCATCTATCCTATCCTACCCATGCTGAATCCGAATTCAATAATAACCCCACCAATCCGGCCATATCTCCCTCTACAGTAAGTATCTTTCGCTCAAATTTAGTATGCTTATTTATCTCCATGTTCCTCACACTTTTTCTTCACAAACCTTCCATCAAAACCAACTCTAAGTTTCTTAAAATAGTCTCACCATCAGAGGTGTACAGGCTGAATCTGAATTCTGTATAACTACTTCTCAGACCACTCCACCACCTACACAGCCTCCAAACTACCACCACATCACCCAAATATCCTTACCCTACCATCCTACCATCTTCCATAGTCACCACAACCCCTAGAACAAACTACACAAGGAGCTACAAGGAGGAGAAGTCAAATCTGGAATTGTTTCGAAGAAGCTGCGATTCAAGGCACTTTTAACATATTCTTCCAAAGAGGTTAGTGATCAAAACTCTTTTCCTTGAACCCCCTTAGATGTCCTAAATAATACTCTTTAGGTTCTATAAATATTTTATCAGCTTGTTATATATACTTTGCATGCTACATTAGGAAACCCGATACCAACCTAGTTTTTACCTGTAGTGAGCACCAACTTGTAATTCTTAATATATTCATAAAATAACTTTAAAATAAATTATTTTCTGATTTATACTTAATTTTATACATTTTTCCAGATTATAAATTATTTTTTTAGAATTAAGATTGGTAAAAATTCATAAGGGTAATAGTGTTGAGCATGTGTAAACACTAGATTAATGTAACTAGTTTGTATTTTTATCATTAGAAGGACTAATTTTCATCTTAAAAAAGTAATTATATATTATATTTTGGTTAATTTCAGAATTTTAATTGAAGTTTTTAAGGGTGTTATGCATAAGAATTCATGAAGAGTTTGCATTGGAAAGATGTGCTAAAAACTAGTCTATACCGACTAGCTTAATTTTATTATTTTGTAATACATAAAATAGTAAGATAAATAGAGGAAATTATAAAATTTTACTTTAATTTTCAGAACTTATAATCATTTTTTTGGAGTTGGAACATTTGTATATTTTGAAAACAAATTTGGTTTATAATTGGAGAGTACTAGTACTAAATAAACTAGTATTTGGTTGTTATTAATTTAAGATAGAATTAAGGTGCTTAAATAATGGTTAACGATAGATTTGGTTAGTTAGACATCATCTAATTGTAGAATCTAAGTTGTACCCTCTTTTGTACACAGTGAGAGGATCCGGGACATTATCTCTTCTTAGCTCTATACCCTATCTTGGAGAAGGCAAGTACACTACATCTTTTACTAAACTGGTCATGAACTATAACTCTGTATGTTGAACATTAAGGACATGTTTCCTTCTTATTACCAGTTGTATTTACTTTCCAAAATAAGTTATATTTAATTTTTGCAAATCGCCTTACTTTACACCAGTTGCCTTTACTTTTCACAGTTGCGTCTCTACTTATTCATGTTTTCTTTTGTGCATAGGATTGGAGAAATGAATAGTTAAATATGTGATCAAAGCCCATAGTGTAATTTGAGTGGATAGCTTAATTCACATGGCACACCTGTGAATTTTGTCGGATCGGCTATATGCCATATCAGTTGTATTTATTTTTACCGTCCTATCAGCCGATCATGTATTTACTATCTTTTCAGTTGCATTTACTTTTCACTTGAGCATGTTGCAGTCTATTTTGTTATACCTTCCTTTATTACCAGTTCTTTACATACATCCCTATTTGATAGTTCTATGTTACAGCGTACGTAAACTGTAGGGTTATACTTTGCTCCTTTCCTGATTGGATCATTGTAGGTGAATTGACTGAGGAGGAGTTGCTTTGCAACTCATACTATGGATCTTCTCCTGAGACGCTAGCTCACATCCCAGAGGATGTCCCTACTAAGGAATACCCTATAGCTTAGCTTACATTTAGTATTTAATTTTGGTTTGTAATAAATAGTTAACATTTATTTTGCTAGATTTCTCTCCAGTTACTCTTGCTTTGGGAATGTAACTAAAATGACATCTTGAACTTATTCTAGTTTATCTCGATATAGATGATGTGATTATTATGATTTAATATATTATAATAATAATTAAAGGTTTATAACAGCTTACTACGTGGTGTCTTACAGCGTAGGCTGGATGTGTCGGACTCGTATCCGAATATTCGAGACCGGGTCATGACATATTTTTAGTGGTGGCCCATGCAGGTCAGCCTGATAACACTTAGGACATATAGTGTTAATTAGGGGACTTGCTAGATTAAGAAGAATCATCACAACATAGGACCGGTAATATATATACTTAGGATTATTATTTTAGTTTTTCTACCTAGATAGATTACTTATTTGTTTCCTTGCATACCAGAGAATGACTACTTCGTAAGCTTTTGAGGGTGATGCTTCTTCTGCTCATCCTAGACCCACTAAGAGAATTGGTAGAGTCATGACTGGAGGGGGAGCAGTATCCATTAGTAATATGTATAGCTGCCCTATCATTATAGCTGGGAGAGAGTTTAGGTCACAATTTTGCGTAATGCCTCTTCCCGGGTACAATGTTCTATTGGGAATGGACTGGCTTTTAGTGACTCATTTTCATAGATTATTTTGGGGGCAGTATATTGTTCAGTCCCCCAGGTAAGAATGAGTTTAGAGTGAGAAGAGCTATGTCAGAGATTATGGGCGAGACCAACTTTGTTGCTACAGTTGAAGATCAAGTACTACCCCATCCTATCATCACGAAATTCATGGATGTCTTACCAGAAGATCTTCCAGGTCTTCCGCCTAACAGAGATGTGGAGTTCTCTATAGATCTAATTTTGAGATCAAAACCGATATCTCAGAGTTGCTAAGTGTGAATTCCAAAGAATCCAAGGAGATGAAGGACCAGATTGACGAGTTGCTGAGTAAGTGCTTCATCAGATCTGGAGCGTCGCCATGGGGAGTGCCAGTTCTTTTTGTACCAAAAAAAGATGGCACAGTTTGGATGTGAATCGACTATAGGGCCTTGAACAATGTTACTATCAAGAATAGATATCCTTTGCCTCGGATAGATGATTTATTCAATCAGTTGAGCGGGACAAGGGTGTTCTCGAAGATAGACCTAAGATCGGGATATCATTAGGTGAAGGTGAGGGCTGAAGATATTCCGAAGACTGCATTCAACACCAGATATGGGCAGTATGAGTTCCTAGTTATGCCTTTCGGACTCACAAATGCATCTGCCATCTTCATGAACCTTATGAACAAGATTTTCTATGAGTATCTGGATAAGTTTATCGAAGTATTCATTGACGACATGCTTATTTATTCAAAGACTCCTGAGGAACATGTTGAGCACTTACGAATAGTATTGGGGATTCTAAGGAAGGAGAAGTTGTACGACAAGCTATCCAAGTGCAAGTTCTTCTTAGACCAAGTGGAGTTTCTTGGTCATGTGGTCACATGAGAGGGTATTGCAGTAGATCCGAAGAAAATTACAGCAGTCGAGATATGGACTACTCCAAAATCAGTTGCAAAGATCATAAGTTTTCTGGGCTTAACTGGCTACTACCAAAAGTTCGTGAAAGTGGCTGAGCCTATGACCAAGCTGACAAGGAAGAATGAGGAGTACATCCGGACAAAGATGTCATGATCCGCACCCAGTGAAGGGGCATGAGTACGTGGGTACGTCCAGCCTATGCCACATCATCGATGGTAGAACACTGTCTAGGTCAACTATACTAACTAATCATCTCACAAATAATGCATAATCCTCCAATAATATCTCAACTCCAAGAAGAGAGTAATAAACTTAATTCAACACAATACTCAATCACAATTCTATAGCACGATAAGATATCAAAGAGATCTAACATAACTATACATTCTAAACAAATATAACAACAATAATAGAATAACCAAAATCTCAAATATAAGTCGAAAATAAATCCGGTACCAAAATGCTAAGACAACTAACTATGCTAACAAGTGATCCCGGTTAGATCTTCCGGCAGTCACTCCAGAACTAGTGGGTCCAAGTCTGCACCATCTATAGGTCGAGGTCCGTAGTATGTCGGACACCAATCCCCGGGATCCTCTGAAAAATATTTTCCAGTCAGGAATGGAGCAAAGTACAATCCAATAGCAGTTCCAATTAATTGGTAATGACTATAAACAGAAATAGAGAATATAATACAAGACGAGAAACAATGAACAAAATCAACTATGGTAGAAGAAATAGGTAAACAAGAACAATATGGTATATACTGATCACGATAAAATAGAATAAGATAATAGAATGAGACAATGAACTAGAATGTGGTAAAGAATTGTAACTATGCTAAGTGTTTAAAATACTAGTTAGATATGTGATCGCTTGGGTGAACATTGTCTAATTAACGTTGGATAAATATTGTCTAAGTTAAACATTGGATAAACATTGTCTAAGTTAAGCATTGAATATTGTCTAGGATTTGATCACATATCTTGCTAACACTTCCCCTTTCTCCCGACTAGTACAATGGATCCAATTATGACACGTTATGATACAAGATACTCAAGGCATTATAAACATTAAACCTTGAACATTGAACATTGTCTAATATTAAACATTGTCTATTTAACCATATGAGAACACGAGGAACAATGAAACAATAACATCCCATGACTGATCCATGTGTATACTAGTCCGTGTACCAATGTGTCAAGAGTCATGTAAAACATTTCTATATACTTGTATTATAGTAATTATCAAATAATAAAAACTATCAGAGAATGTACTCGCCTGCGGTCTAGAGCAATAAATGTTAAACTGTTTCCGAACTGGTGTCACACAGACCTATATATGAAATATTACATTAATACAAAGTGTTGGAATGAAATTAAGTTAAACTAGTTCAATTCTAGGCCATGAAGCCATTTCTAAGTTAAAACAGTCAAACTAGGTCAAGTCTATGCCAAACTACTCAAACTAGCTATTTCTAAGTTGTATGAGTCCAACTACAGGGTATTAGGTCTATACACTATGAAACTAGGCCACACTAGCTATGCTAAGATACTAGGATACACACCAAACACCATATCACAGGATACGCAAGTTTTCGTATATGAAAATAGTAGTTTATATATATATATATATATATATATATATATATATATATATATATATATATATATATATATATATATATACAAGACAATACATATAATATCTTACCTAACTATTGCAACTTGGATACCTTGGCCCTGAACCAAAGCGTATCTCACTACCTACACACCCATCTCGATACTTAAGCCCAATATCTTGAGTATCGACCAATTACCTTGACATTACCTTGGTATCCCAAGGTAATTCAAATCCTCATACATATAGCTAATACCCAATTACTAAACTATATGCCACTCATTAACTAAGTATTAAATGCTACTAACTACTAACATATGATACATATCAATTATATACCTACTAACTTATCATATAATACATACTAATACATAGATATATATACCTACAACATAACTTACTACCAATACCTACATACTACATAGATACATATAGTTAAGAGTCTAACTAATACACCTATCTATCTAACTATTAACTATCCTCTAGAAACTAACTAAACCACTAGCTAAACCATCTAAACTCACTAACTAACCACTAATCCAACTAGCTAACCCAACTAAACTCACTGAATCCTAACCTCTGCTGACTGAAACTTCTTGCTGCAGAATCCTGTTGTCCACACTGAACTGCACATTGCTGGGCTACTGCTGAATGCAGTTTGCTGTTGCATTACTGGAGCTCCCCTTGCTGTGCCTTTGCTGCAACTGGCCGCTGAGGTTGCACACTGCAGGATTGTTGAATACCTGCTCGAACTGAAGGCTTCCTACTGACACTCTGCAGTTGACTGCACTTGCTCGAGGCTGCACTGCATCGCTTCCTACCTGTTGCTGCTCTGCACATGTTTGCTTGCTGCAGTATCCTGCTGCTGTGCAGTTGGCCACTGCACAGTTGTGCTCCCTGCTGCTCTGTAGTTGGCTTTATTTACACACTGCCCTGGGTTGCTGTGCACAAGCTGCTGCGCACGAATATGCACACTACTGCACACTACAAGATGCAGTATTGCCTGCACAGTGCACTGACTGCTCATTGTACTGCACAACAGTGTCTCTCAGTTGATGCATTGAACTGCACGAGCTGCTCTCCCTCTGCTGAAACCTTGCTGTCACTGAACTGCCTTGGCTGTACTGTGCTCATGCTGAATGCACACTGCCTCGAGCCCTCTCCCTCACTACAAACACTACAACCATATGCACACTCACACATACATATACATATATACTCCTATATATATATATCAACACACACACACACACACACACACACACACACACACACACACACACACACACACACACACATATTCAACCATACATATATATACATATAAATATATACACTCATACATATAGATATAGTATCTCATATATACTTATACACATAGATACATAGATACATAGTTATATATATACTTATGTATACTATATACTATAGATACATACACAATACATATATATATCGTACACAATATCTCATACGTATATATATACACAAGTCACATGTATTTAAGGAGCAATAAAACAAACACGTAGAGTGCATCGTACCCGTATCACACTCATTCTATGATATACTTGCGATACAACTCCACCACACAACCAAACGCATCCCGAAGGACAAGAGAAAGTCTAAAATACTAAATATGCATAATACGAATAATTAAATAATCAACTACATATCCGTGTCAAGAAGTGACATGCAGAAATCCTCGTGTCAGAGAAAAACCCCCAAAATTAACCCGTATCGCCAAATTGACGGGATACAGCCTACATGTATCCAATTGTGGATACGACACTAGTTATACACAAACAAACACATGTCAATTTGGTCTAATTGACTAATTGACAAACACATGATGTGCCAATCTCGAAATTCTCCCAAAATTGACACAAAAATTCACATAACTTTCTCCATAGGCCTCTTATGAACCTAATTCAAATTCCTATGGGTAGCCTTAGTATATGGGATGGTTCTTTATAATTAAATTACAGATTTAGAGTCTAATTAAAGGAAAAAAACTAAATTGTATATATTAGGAGATGGATTCCCAATAAAATCTCCAAATTGGATGAAAAGAGCCTCCAACTTGTAGATCCTTGCTCCTCCTTGTAGATCCTTGCTTTCTCTTTGTAGATCCTTGCTTTCTTCTTCTAGATCCTTGCTCTACTAGCCTCCAATGGTAATTTGGTAAAAAAATCAGAAATAATTTGGTGTAGGGATGAAGGAATTTAGTTGAGAAAAATTCTAGATCTAGATTTGGAATAAAAAATAAAGAGAGAAAGTTTTTACCCCATTTATATAGGCCTCTCTTGACCCCTCCCTCAAGCTACTATATAAAGTCTAAAATATCCCTTGGGGCCTCTCATGAAGAAATTAATTAAGGAGGAAAGGTTCTAGTATAATGGGTTTAACTTAATTAATCCTCCTCCTAATGAATGGGCTTATTATTGGCCTCAAATCTAACTAGAATTAAATGTTGGTCCATGGATCTAATCTAAACCAGTTAGGTCCACTAACACAAGTCCAAAAATAAAATCTAACATGCTAACAATAAATAATAATAAAATAAATAAATATTCAACATGCACAATATTTAATTAATTACCAAATGACTAAAATATCCTTTCCTAGAAAATATGGTAGTGACAAAAAGAGTGCCAAGCAACATTTGAGGGGCTGAAGAAAAGATTGATTACCGCACCGGTGTTGGCATTACCTTCGGGTAGCGGAGGATTTTTTATCTACAATGATGCCTCAGGGAAGGGGTTGGGATGCGTTCTCCAGCTTAATGGAAAATTAATTGCTTATTCATCTAGGCAATTATGAACTCATGAGAAGAACTACCCTACCCACGACTTAGAGCTAGCAGCAGAAATATTCGCTCTGAAGCTGTGGAAATACTATTTATATTGAAAGCGTGTGGAAATTTTCACAGACCACAAGAGCTTGAAGTATGTGTTTACCTAGAAGGAGCTGAATATGAGGCAACGGAGATGACTGGAGCTGATGAAGGATTTTGACATTGACCTCTAGTATCACCCTGGAAAGGCTAATATTGTTGCGGATGCACTTAGCAGATACTCAGTGACTATGTATTTGACTAGGGACAAATATCTACTTGAGGACTTGGAGAAGCTCGGTATGGAGATTATTCTACCTGGAGCAAAAATACAGATTATGAGCATACAGATACAATCCAGTCTAATGGAGAAGATCAAGGAGACTCAGTTCCTTGATACTAGGCTTTGTCAACTAAGAGCACATATATATGCAAGACTTCTAGATGATTTCAGTATAGCTGATGATAGATCGCTGAGGCATGGCACCGGACTGTATGTACCGAAAGATAGTTTGAGAGAAAAGATTATGCAGGAAGCTCACCAGTCACAGTATTCCATACATCCCGGTGCCAATAAGATTTACAAGAATATGTGGGAATATATATGGCGGTACGGCATGAAGAGGGACGTTGCCAGATTCGTTTCTTGATGCCTTGTCTGCCAATAGGTAAAGGCAGAGAGACAGATACCAGCTGGATTGCTACAACCTTTATCCATTCCGGAGTGAAAATGGGAACACATCACAATGGACTTCATCTCGAGACTTCCTCGTTCCTAAGGATGAAAGGATGCCATTTGGTTCATAGTCGATAGACTGACTAAATCAGCTCATTTTATTCCCTTTAAAGTAGGACTTTCCACTGAGAAGTTGGCAAAACTGTATATGAGACAAATAGTATAGATTCATGGAGTCCCAGTAAGCATAGTATCTGACAGAGATAGTCGATTCACTTCGCACTTTTGGAAGAGACTGCAGGAAGGACTTGGTACTCAGTTAAAGTTCAGCACTGCATACCATCCTCAAACAGATAGACAGTCAGAAAGGACGATACAGGCTTTGGAGGACATGCTGCAGACTTGCGCATTGGATTTTGACGGATCATGGGAGGATCATCTGTACTTGGTAGAGTTCTCACTTTGGAGGACATGTAGGTCTAGAAGATTTGGAGAGAAATGAGGCATGGGAGAAGAGCTTGGCTAGGAGGAGTTCGTGTCCATTCCAATCTCTACGTATCCTTTGGAGGAGTTTTATTGGGAATCCATCTCTCAGTAGATATAAATCCTTATTCCTATCAATTTTATGGTTAATTTGTGTTATTAGACCCTTAGGAACCCACCCATGGCTAAGGAACACCCTTAGGGAGAAGAACTAGGTGCTAGAAGTCCCTATTGCAATAATTATGATGGTTTTTGTGGCCAAATAGGGGAAAATTCGAATTTGATCCACTAGGTGTTTGAAGGAATGATTTCTCAATAGTTTTAGAGTTTGATTCATGTATTATTAGGATGTACGAGTCCATAATTGGATACGGAAATGCTGTATCATGATACGCCATGGTACGTGTCGGTAGATTTGGGTTTTGTGAGCCAATATGAGTAATTCTCATTATATATATATATATATATATATATATATATATATATATATATATATATATATATATATATGTTTTGGGTTTCTAATTGGTGGTGGAGGTGTGTATCATGGTGGTATGGATTTTGGCGGGCGTATCATGTGTATCGGAGAGCGATACGTGTGCGTAACGATGGTGCACACAAAGTGTTTGGTATATTGCATACTAGTACCAATGAGTTATTGTGTGTATGGGTATCATGGGGTATTCATTGGTGTGAGGTCTGGTATCATGTAGTACAGGCCAAACAGTATTCTGATGAGGGAGAGTTCAGGTTCTTGAGACTGCAGTGCAGTTCATTTTAGGGAACTAAAATATGGGAGCAGTGAGGTATCTAGGAATGAGGGGGGGGGGGGGGGGGTATTGGATTAGAACAGTAGTTGTGGCAGTTGGGTTCTCGAGGGAAGAGTTGGTATGGAGAGGGTTGAGCTAGAGCAACTGCAAAGGTAGTGCAATAAGTCAGCACTTGGTGTCTGTGAGTGTCCAGGTGTAGGTGGTGTGTTACGCCCCGATCTCCCACAGGAATTGGCTATCCCTGCTAGGCCCGAATCACCGCGCCATCGCTCCCGCAGGACAATCGTTCCCATCTAGACGTAATACCGCACAAGCACAAGCTGCGCCCGTACAAGGCCATAATTCGAACAGGCGGTAAAATGACTAAGCCACAGAGTCGCAAAGATAGTCCGAATATAGCAGAATAAGAAAGGAACAGGCGATTGGTAACAAGTTCACAGAGTCGTCAATAGCGGAAGCAGTGAATAACACAAGTATAGAAGTAAAATAAGTACTTTATTGATATTGTACAAGTATTACAAGCGGCGCTAGGCCGAGATTACAAGTCGCACAAGCCCTTTCTCTTGAAACAATAAAAGCGTGCCAAGTGACTATAGTTTATGGAATAATACATAGGCGATGTTACAAAATTATGTTTTGTATATGCGCTTCAGCTCCGGACGCAATGCTCCAAAGCTCCAAAGAAAACTCTATGCCTTTAGCAGGCACAGAGGGATTTTTATACCGAACGAGGTTCCTCCACATCCTACAAGAATTTTGGTGGGTTATCAGTACATGAATGCACTGGTGGGGAGGCTTCTCGTCCGCTCGACAAATCCAAACATGTTATATAGGTTCAGTGCACCATCTATTATGTTATCTTTCTAGTCTTATCTTAGGATCAGTTTTATGGCATAATAAAAAGTCTAACTCGTGTGGCGGTACGTCGTACGATATATGAGTAACACGATGATACTTACTAACTTACCATTCTTCCTTCTATGTCCAAGGTAAACCAAGTTAAACCAAGCACAAATATATATATATAAAATCTATGTCAAATTGCATAAGCAAACACGAGTGTCATGAGCGATGTTTTGTTTCAGGTGCACGAGTTACACGGATTATCCAGAAGTGTTGTAGAAGATGTTCAAGTGTTTAAATATGTACAAGTGTCTCATACTCATATCCGTTTAAGTATTTTAGATTACTTGGCACGATACAATAACTCGCACGCGGATTGCCGCTAAGCGAGGATGACTTATCTATATGAACATGAGTCGCTGGCATAGCCATAAAGGACAAGTTATAGTCTTTGACAAGGATGGTACGCAATGAAAGTACACAGTGCACTACAAGCCATCCCGTCCAGCACATGAGAATATCAGTCTTTTGAGCAAGGATGATACGGTGTGAGCGGAGACGCCATCCTGCTCGTACATGAAAGGCTGTACGAGTTCCATCCGGATCGGATCAGCCCCGGTGCCCGGAGATCATCCATGGAACAAGATTCAAAAATATCCCTTGTTCAACAAGTTGTCCGCAACATGCAAGTCTTGGGTCTCAGATTCACGGGATTCACGACATGACATATTTATTCTTGATTCTTGTTCAGAACGAGTATGCTCCACGAGCTGTGATTCTTGCTTTTACTTAACATGATTCTTGTTCAGAGTTAAACTTGACATGGTGTATTCCCCTAGTTCAGGAACTGCCTTGGCGACCTAACGGTCCTGAATACTTACAGGTTCATATTGCACATAAGGACTATTTGATAGTCTTCTGGCTAACTAGATGCATGTACGATATGGATAGTGTTACTGGATCGTAGCATAAAATTATGTAATAAGCATTAAAATGAGGCAAACGAGTACAAGTTATAATGTAAGCAGACAAGCATGTATTTATATGAAACATAAGCATTTACGTTAGTACGGGTCTAAGGGGTAGTACGAGGAGTGAAGCCGTACATGGACATATCGAGCGATAAGGCGAGCAGTGTAAAAAGTGAAGTAGTGCACTACGAAGAGTATGCAATGTTCTACTCGAACCATTAGCGAAGTCTACTTGCACAAAGCTAAGGTAGCATGCGAGGGTCCAACTATAAGCCAAGTTTTATTTCCATGTTCTAATACAAGCAATATAAGATATGATTATTCCCTTATCTAGGTGCGTTGTATTCTTTATTAGCATGCAATAGGTGATTCACTTAGCGAGTAGCATATATCATCCATATTTTAAGTGTGCTGGCTAAGCAAAGAAAAGTTTATCGTAGCCACCCACCTTAGCAATGATTTGTCTCGGTCGAGCGATACTCTGAGCGAGCCTTTGAAAGTCTAAGTCTGAACTCCTGAAGGGCCAAGTCTGGAATCCTTTGCCTTAAGCAAGTCTTCTCGCTGGGCAAAGCGGGTCGGGTCGTTGCACTTGTGCCGTTTGAATCTGCTGTCCGCTTGAGCGGAACAGGTCATCACATTATACACTACTCAGAAAAAGTATCATCCTCGAGACTTCCTGAGCACAAACTGTTCTATCGTAAACTATCGAATATATCTCAAGCATATCAATCGGTGTCGCATGTGTGCTGGGTCTGTCTCATTGAATGACTCTATCATTCAATCCAAGCTCTGACTCGGTCTCTACTGTGCCTTAGTACGGAACATATTGCTTAAGTGGAGTATGGTATAATCCATCTTGAATGATAATCTAGGGGTAAGGCAAACTTATCAAAATTATTATACTCATTCATGCGAATCTAACATATTCACTTGCACTAGTATTCGAGATCAGCATATCGCAAGTCTGGATCGTGCACATATTCAGAGCATCCGTCAGACATATGCATGTCAACAAACTTAGCGATAGAGAAGTCTTTGCACTCGAGTTCAACATATCACTGAGTCTTGGATCGTGCACACGTTCAAGGCATCCCTCAAAGATATACATTCAACCAAACTTAGCATTAGTGAAGACGGATAAGCTACTTGCGAAAATCTTAAGGGTTCTCATCTTACAAGTCATGATGATACCTCCAACAGGGTCAATAAAATTCTAATTTATTCCAATCCCACTCAACTCAAGCATTGTACTACCGTTAAGCACGATCTATCTGAGCTATCAACTAGCGTCCATGTCCTATCGTACATTCTGTTTATGTCAAACATAGCATATACTTATTGTTCCTAGTCTAACACTAAGTCTTGCTGTCCCAGTTCTATGGCTTGCTCAGCAATACGCTAGAGTCAGTCATACAAGTTCTTTCACTCGGCACAGGGTCATCAGCCTAATTACTAGGTCAGCTCACAAGGTCATAGGTACAGTTCTTGCTCACGACTCATCGTACAGATTTGTCGCACGATGATCATCCCAATTCCTAAGGTCAAGCCATTATTTATTTGCACAGGATATTCTACCCAAGCTCGTTTTACTCAAATTTTTAAACATCGAGCACAGATCGTCCTATTCACATTAATATGTTCGTTGCACATGGTTCAAGTTCTTTCAGTAAAATCTATGATATATCTATGTCGCATGACAAGCCTAGCAATTTGTATAGCCTATCTCCTCAAACATGTTTTGATAGAATCCATATATCCATTCTAAGTCTAGACCACCAAGCTATGATTAAATTTTCAATCACCGATCTCAATCATAAACTCTAAATCGACCAACAAGATTCATGTATCCTTTCATGAAACTATCAAGCATGTCTTACTCTAGGTTCTAGACTAACTAATCCTTGAAACACTTTCGATTCACTTGTATTCCCAAATTTGTCTTATCGTGTCGAACCACAAGTCAAGACGACCCTTCAATTTTTACGGTCCGGTCTTCCGCAAGTTTGATTATCCTCGTTGGACGTGAGATCACCACGCTAACGCTTCTGCTAGATAATCGTCCTAATTCGACCGTGACGCATGTACGAGCATGGAGTTACGCTCGCACAAGACAATAATGTCAAACATTATGGTTATCATTGAAACGATCGAGATACCTTATCATTTTACTTTGTTTCATCTATATATAATCCTTCAAGTCATGTCCGTTCATGCCATGATCATATTTCTTCTAGCCAAATCATCCAAATTCAATGTTATCGTTTTATCAATTTGTAGTCATAATTCTAGCAGTCCTTTTAGCAACTAAGTTCAAATATTCAAGCCAAAGTCTATCCACTTTTGATACATTCTATTTCATCGAGTTTGTTTGATTAATCATCGAGCATGTTCCCGTGAGTTCGATCATCTCCGCCGGACATAAAATTACTATGCCAGCGCTCCCACGGGATAATCGTTCTCAACTGGGACTGATTATCGAGAGTTATCTTTTGAACTAGATTCAAGATCATTATTCCAAACTCCAGATCGAATCCGTTATCGCTTGCCTCTTTTATCGAACAACAATATTCCTTTACTTGTATTGTCATGCCCCAGTCCCAAAATACCGAGGGACCGGACGCGTGATAATGGCCAGCAGCACACACCGATGGACAAACCCAATTTAATGGATCCATCGGGGCATGCTTAAGCTGTAATATAAGAATAAGTAGGTCCAATGATACAAGTCACAGTCTACACTAATCTCATCCAAAATAGATAATCATAGATCAAATGCCAGAATAAATACAAAGGAAATAACAAACAATCTCATTTAAAGTATCTCGGAGAACAATCCGAGAATAAGTCTGATACAGCAATGCAATAGACTGGAAATAAAGGAACTGGAAATAGAAATAAATGAGTATCAATAGACAATACTCAGGAGAAGTCCTCTGGCACGATCTCGTCCTCGGGTGTCGGTACAGCTCCTGTATCAGCTCCTGCTAATGCTCATGTACTGTATAACTCTAGGTGAATCTCCTCTGCTAATCCTGGGGACATAATCCGGATCCAGGTCCTCAGGGGACATAGCAAGGTACAAGAAAGCTTATGCCAAAATAAATATAGTGCAGCAGATAATAAAATAAATAGGGTAAGTATGTAACCATCTATGTGAAAATGCAAGTGAGAGAGAGAGGCATCAATAGTACTCAGGTTGAAATAACTACAAGCTCTGTATAGGGGAGCCGATAGCAGTGATATCATGAGGTGGTCTAGCTCAGCGGGAGACTGAGTAGCCGGCATAACATAATCAACCTGTAGCCTGTGTGTCTCTCCGGCAATAGATGAAACAATAAGGGAATACTAAATCACCAGCTAAGTGATATGCAAGCTGAGAGCAGCACTAGAACTCAGGCTGACGCCGCTACAAGCTCTGTGTCGGGGAGCCGGTAGCAGCAGTAATAATGAGTAATGGGCCAAGCTCGGGCTTCAGAGTCTTGTGCCTCACAATAATAGGGGTGTATATATATGGTCAGCCTGTAGCCTGTGTGTCTCTCCCCTCCCAATGTAACCATACGTCTCATGTCCACGATGCCTCATGTCCATGTCACGCACAATCATATCTAATACAGCAAGTCATAGAGTATCTAGGAATATAATGTCAATGCCATAAAGTCTGTATCCTATACAGAATCACCATGGATATCTCAGAAAGATCCTATCCATGAATAGTGTCAAGTGTCCTGGGTATAATGTACTTGATAAGACAAGCACGAGAATACAAGGGGTCACGAATATCCATCTCTAGATGACATACACAATATCGCGTACGGTGTTGGCACCCGACTAATAATCGGACGCTAAGTACGTCACACGGTCCTAGGTCAAGCATGCGCAGCAATATAAATGAATCAAGAAAAATGCAACAAGAAATGTAAAGTTGGCAAGGTATACTTGCCCACTGATGTATAACTAAGTCAAGGAGATAAGTAGCAAAGCTGCAGGGTTTGGCAAGGTACACTTGCCTGCGGTTCTGGCTCCAACTGTAGCTCTTGTCTCAGTGTGATCTGCAGGTACTACTCCGGTTGCTGAAATAAATATCACCATTAGATTCAGAAAATATCAAATAGCTAAAAACGTCTATCCTTGAGTCCAATTTGGACACAAGGACAAAAATGACATTTCTGGGCCAAAGCGGGGTCCATATGTGGGCCACTTTGCACCAAAAAATGTGTCAGGGTCAAAGATCTCCAAATTCACCAAACTTAGTGTCAACAAGTCAGGAACGATGATACGAACCCAACGGAACTTCCAGAATTGGATTCCGATGAGCCGATCACAAAATCACCCGTCAAGTGGAGCTTGTGGGGCCCACGATACGCGATTCTGTCAACGTTCTCAGAATTGAACCAAACTTGGGTCACAGGACCAGCGTATTGCTACGAGTCCGATGGCGCAAGTTTCGTTTTGATCCGACGGGTGTACACAAAGTTACAACGTATTCCAGAATAGGCAGATACGGGGCGTTGTCAGCGGATACGCGTTGATTTCGGTGTGCACGCACATCCAAATCAACTTCTGCAAAATCCCACACATCCGTATCAACGACGCGTACGTTTCGGTAAAGACCGTGTGCGACCAAGTCGTCCCGTTTGGCGGGACACACTCAGTTCTGGGGTAAAATAGGGCGTTGGTTTTCCTGTCTTTGGATTACGGTTTGCGATCACCACAGGACGCGACGCACCGAGAGAGTTGCACTGGCATCGAGGGGGTTATACAGTCTACGCGTAGTAACTGACGGAATCGAAAACGGAGTTATGAGGCGAGAGAAAACGATACCTGAACAGGGCTCCGTGAACGCTGAATTCCACGTGTCCGAGTGTCGATTCGACACGGGATTCGTGTCCTGGCCGTGTCCACTGTGTCCGGGCTAGGGCAGCGGACGGCAGGCCTAGGGCTGCTGTGTTGGGTCGCGCGGCGAGCGGGGAGGCTCTCGCGGGCGGCAGCGGCGAGGTCAGGGCTGCTTAGGTAGCCGCGGGGCGGCGCTCGACGGCCGGGCTAGGTCGGGGCAGCGGCTGGCTGGCTGCTGCGAGCCAGAGTCGGGCGGTTGGGGCTCGGCGAGGGTCGTCGAGGGCGAGGGCGGTGGTCGATGAGGCGGAGGAGGTTGTGGAGGCGCGGGAGTTTGATGGTGGTGGTGCTGGGGATTCTGGAGGCAGAGACAGAGGCGACGTTGGGGGGAAGTTAGGTCAGTGGTCGGGTCGAGCGGGGCTGAGGAAGGAGGTGGTCGAGCGAGGAGGGAGATGGCTGGAGGTCGGAGTCAGGGAGGAAGGTGATGGGGTCTCGGGGACGGATCTGGCCGAAGGCGGAGAGTTCTGGGGAGAGGCTGGCCGGAGATGAGGGAGGGAGATGGTGATGGTCGGGGACGGCGCTGCGGTTGGATGAAGAAGGACGAGTCGGCGGGGTCATCTAGGGTTCAGGCAAGGATCGATGATGGGAGAGGTTCGACTGTGAGGGGATCGGGTCGGGGTCAAGATAGAGGAGGAGGTCGGGCTCTGGAGTCTGGAGGAAGAAGATGACGGGGGAAGCTAGGGTTCCGGCGAGGGGACGGCTAGGGTTCAGGCGTGGCGGCGGGCGTGGAAATCGAAAAAGGCGACTAGGCACGGAAGTCGAGGGTATTTAAGGGCCGCTACAGTAATCCCGATGAGAATTGGGATTAGGGTTCAGGCATGGGTTTGGGTTCGAGTCCGCGGGTCGGGTTCACATGAATCCGGCCCGACCCGCTTAGTATTTTAAGTGCAGGTACGGGTTGTCAGGTTTCGGGTTCGGGTCTAGATCCGACCCGACCCGATACGGTTTGGGTTCGGTTCAGTAATCCGGTCCGGGTTGGTTTGAGTTGGTTTGGTTCAATTGAACCGGGTTTATTTAGGGGTTTAATTCGGTTTAATTATTCATTGGTTTTTAGGGCTTTAAAAAAGATTTCGGAGTCCAATAAATTCCCGGAAAATTATCCTATGTCCGGTTTTCCATTTTACACCATAAAACATTATTTCCATAATATTTTAATATTAATTAACCGTAATTAAAAATCATTAAATTGCCAAAGGCCTAGGTTTTAATTACAGAGAAATCCCGAAAAATTGCAAAAAAAATCCAAATTAACAAATTCTGAAAATCAGGGGACTTACAATCTACCCAACTTATAAAAAATTTCGTCCTCGAAATTAAAATATAGTAGGGTTCTCTCTATCCGATCTTACTTGATTATAGTCTAAAGGATTCCTCTCAAGTGAACATTGCGGTCTCTACCCAACTTAGAATTTATCCATCTATCATCTAAGGCTATACATCTAATAAAGCTATGCCCAACTTATTTAATCATATTATTGAATCCTCAAGTCTTTAAAACCAAACATATCACCTATGATATGCCCTTAATCATATATAAAAGGGTCATCAATAAAGCGACCGGCCTGTGGGATATATCTAGTACTGTCTATATATCAAACTTATACCAAGCACGAGGTTTCATCTTTCTAAAATAAGGGAAGACGAAGATCAATAATAAAGAGTTCAAGGGTGAGGTAATAAAATAGAAGTATCAGGATCAAGGCGTTTTAACGAATTCAAAGGGGATTTATCAAGACATTTGTGGATTGAAATCCTATTCTGGTACTCCTTTGTTCGCATGCTCGTATTAGTACAGTTATGTAACTGATACGATATGCTCAATCATATCTAGAGGGCAAGTATACTAGTCAACTATATATCTCAATCCACGTAAAATAGTCGTGCAAAGAGCGAACCAAAATGCACTAAGGTTGATCAGACCGTAATACATTGATTCTGAATAGACAATTGTATTAGTGGGGTTGATCAGGCCCCAATAACACATATGTCCTGAACAAGCTTGATAAAGAATAGGCTTGCAAAAACTAGGCTATAATATAGCAGCATAAGTCAAGGTAGTATATGAAATATAAGTACGCTAGATGAGGAAGGAAGGAGGTGCAACTTAATTCAAGTTCACAAAATAACACAAAATAAGCACAATAACAAAAGACTCTATAATCTCTACAGTTATCAATTATAAAAACATTCTAGGTTATAAATTATTAGCAGTTCAAAACTACATAGGTTAAGGCTGAGGTCACGAACCAATAGGCACGAGATAAAACAAATCGATAAACAGATAACTACGATAAATTACGCACATTAGCTACTCCATGGGTCTGTGCGTCTTCCAAAGTCATCGATGGAGCTTGTTCATGTTCTTGCAGTTGATTCCTCTGCTGTTGTTGAGCCTGCTGGAAGAGTGTTGCTTGTGGTGCCAAGGGTGGCCTTGGCTGATTCCCTTCTGGGGCTGGTGGTCTGACTCCTTCAACTCTTGTTTGCGGTGCTTCCGATGCTGGAAAGGCTGGCCTTGGTGCTGGTAATGCTCTTTCTCGACGTTCGGGGCATTCCTTTAATAAATGCTGACTGGATCTGCAAGCTAAGCAAAATTTTCTTTTGCGTCTACACTCGTTCTCTATATGGCCTCGCCTGCGATAATACAGACAGACAGGTAGTACTTGCGGAGATGCTTTTGGTGGCTGGTGCTTGTGAGACTTCCTTGCAATTTCTTCCTGTGGTGCCCTGACTGGTGTTGATGTGGCTGGTTGTTGAATCATCAATGCTTTCTCTTGATGCTGAAGACAGTCCTTAGCTAAGTGTTGATTGGTTCCGCAAATCAAGCATAATCCTAACTTACATCTGCACTCCTTCTCAATATGGCCTTTCTTGCGACAATGCTGACAAGTAGGAAGAAATAAGGCTCTGGGTGCTGCTCTTGGTGGTAGATTTATCTGTGGTCGCTTTGCAACTCTTTCTCGTTGTGCTTGGTCTGGTGCTGATGCATACGGCCGCTTCTGGCTGGACCCTATCCTTGTGTCGCACTCCATGGGTCTTGCTGTAGTAAGAACATCCTCGTCTAAGGTAGTTGCAGCAGGGCTGATTAACTTCCGTAACTCTGAGCTGAATCTATCGATGAACTTCTCCGCTTGGATCTGCTGAGCTTCTTCCTGAACCTTCTGATGGGCTTGCATCATCGCGTAGAACATTCAAAACATTTGTTGTTCGTCCATAGCCTGCCCTTGTGGAACGGTAGGCGTCGGTGGAGCCAACTGCGTCGATGGTGGAACGTCATCTTCCTGGATTCTCGAGGCATGCTGACTTGCTTGCTGTGATGATGGTCCTTCACTAACTAGTGTCACTTCATCTTCGTGGGTAACCACAACACCTTGTGGTGTTCCTGGATGAGTCTCTTCGCCGGCTTGGGGATTCATTGCTCTGCAACCAAAATAAACTATAAGGGCGCTCAGGAATCAAGGCAGGATACGAGTTAAGAAATTAATTTGAATTTGATATAGATATTAAGAACGTTTCAAGCAAGTGGATGAGATCCTTAAAACTTATCCTATTCTTATTGCAGGCTTGCTCGGTCCCTAAGTTGAAACTGAACAATTTAGTCGTTGACCTGCATGAGCCACCACAAAAACCATGTCACGCCCCAGTCCCAAAATACCGAGGGACCGGACGCGTGATAATGGCCAGCAGCACACACCGATGGACAAATCCAATTTAATGGATCCATCGAAGCATGCTTAAGCTGTAATATAAGAATAAGTAGGTCCAATGATATAAGTCACAGTCTACACTAATCTCATCCAAAACAGATAATCATAGATCAAATGCCAGAATAAATACAAAGGAAATAACAAACAATCTCAATAAAAGTGTCTCGGAGAACAATCCGAGAACAAGTCTGATACAGCAATACAATAGACTGGAAATAAAGGAACTGGAAATAGAAATAAATGAGTATCACCAGACAATACTCAGGAGAAGTCCTCTGGTACGATCTCGTCCTCGGGTGTCGGTACAGCTCATGTATCAGCTCCTGCTAATGCTCCTGTACTGTATAACTCTGGGTGGATCTCCTCTGCTAATCCTGGGGACATAATCCGGACCCAGGTCCTCAGGGGACATAGCAAGGTACAAGAAAGCTCATGCCAAAATAAATGTAGTGCAACAGATAATAAAATAAATAGGGTAAGTATGTAACCATCTATGTGAAAATTCAAGTGAGAGAGAGAGAGAGAGAGAGAGGCATCAATAGTACTCAGGTTGAAACAACTACAAGCTCTGTGTAGGGGAGCCGGGTAGCAGTGATATCATGAGGTGGTCTAGCTCAGCGGGAGACTGAGTAGCCGGCATAACATAATCAACCTGTAGCCTGTGGGTCTCTCCGTTAATAGATGGAACAATAAGGGAATACTAAATAACCAGCTAAGTGATATGCAAGCTGAGAGCAGCACTAGAACTCAGGCTGACGTCGCTATAAGCTCTGTGTCGGGGAGCCGGGTAGCAGCAGTAATAATGAGTAATGGGCCAAGCTCGGGCTTCAGAGTCTTGTGCCTCATAATAATAGGGGTGTATATATATGGTCAGCCTGTAGCCTGTGTGTCTCTCCCCTCCCAATGTAACCATACGTCTCATGTCCACGATGTCTTATGTCCATGTCACGCACAATCATATCTAATACAGCAAGTCATAGAGTATCTAGGAATATAATGTCAATGCCATAAAGTCTGTATCCTATATAGAATCACCATGAATATCTCAGAAAGATCCTATCCATGAATAGTGTCAAGTATCCTGGGTATAATGTACTTGATAAGACAAGCACGAGAATGCAAGGGGTCACGAATATCCATCTCTAGATGACATACACAACATCGCGTACAGTGTTGGCACCCGACTAATAATCGGACGCTAAGTACGTCACACGGTCCTAGGTCAAGCATGCGCAGCAATATAAATGAATCAAGGAAAATGCAATAAGAAATATAAATTCGGCAAGGTATACTTGCCCACTGATGTATAACTAAGTCAAGGAGATAAGTAGCAAAGCTGCAGGGTTTGGCAAGGTACACTTGCCTGGGGTTCTAGCTCCAACTGTAGCTCTAGTCTCAGTGTGATCTGCAGGTACTACTCCGGTTGCTAAAATAAACATCACCATTAGATTCAGAAAATATTAAATAGCTAAAAACGCCTGTCCTTGAGTCCAATTTGGACACAAGGGCAAAAATAACATTTCCGGGCCAAAGCGGGGTCCACATGTGGGCCACTTTGCACCAAAAAGTGTGTCAGGGTCAAAGGTCTCCAAATTTGCCAAACTTAGTGTCAACAAGTCAGGAACGATGATACGAACCCAACGGAACTTCCAGAATTGGATTCCGATGAGCCGATCACAAAATTGCCCGTCAAGTGGAGCCTATGGGGGCCACAATACGCGATTCTGTCAACGTTCTCAGAATTGAACCAAACTTGGGTCACAGGACCAGCGTATTGCTACAAGTCCGATGGCGTAAGTTTCGTTTCGATCCGACGGGTGTACACAAAGTTACAACGTGTTCCAGAATAGGCAGATACGGGGCGTTGTCGGCGGATACGCGTTGATTCCGGTGTGCACGCACATCTAAATCAACTTCTGCGAAATCTCACATGTCCGTATCAACGACGCACACGTTTCGATAAATACCGCGTGCGACCAAGTCGTCCCGTTTGGCGGGGAGCACTCAGTTCCAGGGTGAAACAGGGCGTTGGTTTTTCTGTTTTTGGATCGCGGTTTGCGATCACCACAGGACGCGACGCACTGAGCGAGTTGCACGGGCATCGAGGGGGTTATACAGTCTACGCGTAGCAACTGACAGAATCGAAAATGGAGTTACGAGGCGAGAGAAAATGATACCTGAACAGGGCTCCGTGAACGCTGAATTCCACGTGTCCAAGTGTCGATTCAACACGGGATTCGTGTCCTGGCCGTGTTCACTGTGTCCAGGCTAGGGCAGCGGCCGGCCGGCCTAGGGTTGCTGTGCCGGGTAGCGCGGCGAGTGGGGAGGCGCTCGCGGGCGGCAGCGGCGAGGTCAGGGCTGCTCAGGTGGCCGTGGGGCGGCGCTCGACGGCCGGGCTTGGTCGGGGCACCGGCTGGCTGGCTGCTGCGGGCCAGAGTCGGGCGGTTGGGGCTCGGCGAGGGTCATCGAGGGCGAGGGCGGTGGTCGATGAGGCGGAGGAGGTTGTGGAGGCACGGGAGTTTGATGGTGGTGGTGCTGGAGATTCTGGAGGCGGAGACAGAGGCGACGTTGGGGGGAAGTTAGGTCGGTGGTCGGGTCGAGCGGGGCTGAGGAAGGAGGTGGTCGAGCGGGGAGGGAGATGGCTAGAGGTCGGAGTCAGGGAGGAAGGTGATGGGGTCTCGAGGACGGATCTGGCCGAAGGCGGAGAGTTCTGGGGAGAGGCGGACCGGAGATGAGGGAGGGAGATGGTGATGGTCGGGGACGGCGCTGCGATTGGATGAAGAAGGATGAGTCGGCGGGGTCGTCTAGGGTTCAGGCAAGGGTCGACGATGGGAGAGGTTCGACTGTGAGGGGATCTAGTCGGGTCGAGATAGAGGAGGAGGTCGGGCTATGGAGTCTGGAGGAAGAAGATGACGGGGGAAGCTTGGGTTCCGGCGAGGGGACGACTAGGGTTCAGGCGTGGCGGCGGGCGTAGAAATCGAGAAAGGCGGCTAGGCACGGAAGTCGAGGGTATTTAAGGGCCGCTACAGTAATCCCAATGAGAATTGGGATTAGGGTTCAGGCATGGGTTTGGGTTCGGGTCCGCGGGTCGGGTTCACATGAATCCGGCCCGACCCGCTTAGTATTTAAGTGCAGGTACGGGTTGTCGGGTTTCGGGTTCGGGTCTAGATCCGACCCGACCCGATACGGTTTGGGTTCGGTTCAGTAATCTGGTCCGGGTTGGTTTGAGTTGGTTTGGTTTAATTGAACCGGGTTTATTTAGGGGTTTAATTCGGTTTAATTATTCATTGGTTTTTAGGGCTTTAAAAAAGATTCCGGAGTCCAATAAATTCCCAGAAAATTACCTATGTCCGGTTTTCCATTTTACACCATAAAACATTATTTCCATAATATTTTAATATTAATTAATCATAATTAAAAATTATTAAATTGCCAAAGGCCTAGGTTTTAATTACAGAGAAATCCCAGAAAATTGCAGAAAAATCCAAATTAACAAATTCTGAAAATTAGGGGGCTTACATGTATTAATCTGTGCTATCTTCCAATTTTTGATACCATGCCAAGTCTATTAATTCAAAACCACAATATCTATTCTTGGGCTAACTTCTATCGAGCAATATCCTACTCAAATTTTAATCCGTTTGATTTAATTTAAAATCGCTCGTACGATCTATCAATTTTCTACCAAGTTTCCATTACCATGAGTCCATATTCGATATAAGCCTTATCACTTATTCAAGACATTCTTAATCGTTCAAACCAACTATCACACGAGACCGATGAATTTGTTTGAACATTTCTAAAATAATCTATACAATACTCATGAATCGAGTCACCCAATTAAATCCTCAATCGTGTTCGTATCCCTCGCAAGCATATTCACCAAGTCATTCCTTAGAACTGTAGCACGATACCTAAGCATCGCTACAATAAATCTTAGTCTCGTATATACCCTTGTTGATAGTCATCCAAGTAAACCATATTTGGTTGTATCTGCCAACACGAAATACCGTCTGAGCTATTTCCCAAAATCTGAGCATGATTCTCTATATTCGTCTTAGCGACAATCTGATAATATTTCTATTAGTTGCCATTCTAATTCTGATATATCCTTATCTGAACGATATCCTAATCTCGCTTGCAAACTTGATCGCACCAAAGGGTCTTGGCACATGATACTCAACACAACTTAGCCGAAAGGTTATGTGCATATCTAACCATCCGAACGATATTCTATCAAGCATACTAACCAGTTGGGTAATCATGTATAGGTATTTGGGTTCGCAAATAACTTATAAATTTCAAGCACGAGTCTATTCCCACAAAGTCTAACACAGGTCAGAACAAGGGTTATCGTATAACTATCTAGTTCAAGCAATCATACCATTCAGATGCAGCTTTAAAATTATTTAGACTCATTGTATGGAACATCCCAATGGGTCAACGAGAGAGAGTGTATGCATATAACCCACGAACGAGCTTTCAAAACTGAAAAATCGTTACGAAGTACAAAGACGTACAACCGATGCTCTGATACCAATATGTCATGCCCCGATCTCCCGTAGGAATCAACCGTCCCCGCTGTCACGACCCGCACCCGATATAGGGGCACGAGTACATAGGTACGTCCAGCCTACGCCACAAAATTGGCGGTAGAACACTGTCTTGGTCTACTATACTATCTAATATCTCACACAGTGTATATAAAGTACTGCCATGCCATCTCAATACCAAATAATACTCAATCACATATAAAACTGAAGGAAGATGTACGCACGATATGGAATAGAAAGAATAAGAAGTAAAAGTCTCAATACATCACAAAACCATCTTCAAACTAAACACAACTCCAGATCTCAAACAATAATACAACCCAATATCTAAAATAGGAAAACTACTACAAGGTATAGAAATCAAAAGGCCTCAGTCTCTGGCACTATCCTCGGGTGACACTCCATCTGTCAGTCCATAATGAGTGGGACACATCCTCTCCAACCATTCATCTGAAAAATATTTTTCCAGTCAGGAATGGAGCGAAGTACAACCCAATAGCAGTTCCAATTAATTGATAATAACTATAAGCAGAAATAAAGAATATAATACAAGACGAGAAACAATGAATAATATCAACTATGGTGGAAGAACAGGTAAACAATGAACAATGTGGTGAAGAAATGTAACTATGCTATGTGATTGAAATACTAGATAGATATGTGATCGGCTCGGGTGAACATTATCTACTTTAACGTTGGATAAACATTGTATAAGTTAACATGAAACATTATCTAGGATTTGATCACATACCTAGCTAACATTTCCCCTTTCCCCTAACTAGTATAATGGATCCAACCATGACACGTTGTGATACAAGATACTCAAGGCCATGTAAACAATAAATCTTGAACACGAAATATTGAACATTGAACATTGAATACGAAATATTGTCTAAGTTAAACATGAATGTTGAACACGAAATATTGTCTAAGTTGAACATTGAGAACACGAGAAATAATAAACAATATATATGTAACATCCCATGACTGATCCATGTGTATACTAGTCCGTGTACCAATGTGTCAAGAGTCATGTAAAATATTTCTAAATTCTTACATTATAGTAATTAGCAATTAATGAAAATTATCAGAGAATGTACTTGCCTGTCGTCCAAGCAATGAATGTCAAACTGTGTCCCAACTGGTGTCACACAATCTATAGATAGAATATAGCATTAATACAAGGTGTTGAAATGAGTTTAAGTTAAACTAGTCAACATCTAGGTCACAAGGCCATTTCTAAGTCAAACCAATGAAATCTAGGTTGCAAGAGTCTAATGCTAAGTCACTAAGTCCATACATTAAGAAAGTAGGCTATACTAGCTAAGCTACGATACTAGAATCTCACAAAAAGGTCCTATCCTAAGATACGCAAGTTGCTAATATAAAAATAGGGTTTTAGATATATATGCAAGTCAATAATTATAATAATATAACAAAACAAATAAAAATAGGATACCTTGGCATACCTTGGTATTCCAAGTAACACAAAACACTCATTAGTATAACTAATATATAGCTAATACCTTAATATTAACTATAGAATATAACTAACTACTAACATGCATTATGTACCAATATACTACCAACTAATTACTAACATATTTTACAATCTAGTATACATAGACACATATATGTAGCTAACTATATACTAATCACTTAAACTAATTAAACCTTCACCTTAACCAAACTAACTATTTTCTAACAAGTATGCTAAACTAATATATATTACCTATACTAATATACGTATCTATCTAATAACATAAACAATTAATATCTCTAATACTCACTAACCAGTATTATAACTAGTATACATAGTTATATACATACTAACTACACCATATAAACAAGGCTTTTGATAAGGGCACTACCATATTTACTTGGGGCTAGCCCAGGATTGGGGCTAGCCCACTAAAGAGGAACTTTTACTTATATTAACCCAACATTTTACTCATACTAGCCCACTACTTCCAAACCCTCCCCAGCCGACCGGAGCTTCCCTCCTGCCGCCGGCCGATCTCTACTGTCCTCCTCCTCCTTGTCGATGGCTCCCAAAGTCTCGAAAGAATCAAGGTACAAATTATCATTCTCCTTGTGCTATTGTATTTGCAAAATTTTCCAAATTTTTTAAGAAATCCTCTTGCATTTTGAAAATTTTGAGTGATTTTCTTTCCATTATTCAAATAAGGGCATACAAGTCCTTGGCGGAGTTTAGGATGTAGTTTAGACGTTCACTTGGTTGATCGAACACGATTTTAGGGCGTACAATATCGAGAATCCTCGACATTGTCGAGCAGTATCGGGCGAGACTGTAGAAATTCCTACAGTCCCATATAGATTTAGGACTGTAGGAAAATCGACAGTCCTATATCTATTAAGGACTGTTGAATTGTCTACAGTCCTAAATTTATATAGGACTGTAGGCATTTCAACAGTCCTAAAAAATTAGGACTGTTGACAATTCTGCAGTTCTGTATACTTACAGGACTGTAGAAATTGCTACAGTCCTCAATGTAAAATTCAATTATTATGTTCAAATAGAAATTAATTTTTGTCTGTATATATTAATTTTTGTCTTATAGTCATGCCCCTGGAAAGGACACTATGGATGAAGATATGAGAAGATGCCCTACTGCGTCGATGCGTAAGGAACGCACAGTTTCGCGTACTATTGAACCGGGCGTCACTATCCGCGAGCCCGAGGCACGCCCTGAAGTGAGGAAACGTCGATTGACGAAGAAGACTGCCCTTCGTTCGAAGAGACGTGCTCCTCCTAGTTCTTTCGGTTCTTCTTCCTCCTCCGATGAGGACATACCAAATGTTCCAAATCGGCCTACTGATGGTTCAGGACCTTCTGAGCAGGCATATTGTCCAGTCGACACTCGTCCAAACGGTTGCTCTATGTTACCGTGGATCGAAAACCATATTGCATACCAAATATGGAACAATCCGGTAAGTACATTACGTTGTGATAAATTTATATACAGTTGTAAGTCCAAAGTTCATTTTACATAGAGGTTTAATTTCATCCAATTGTTGACTTTTCAGGAGAGTGGTCGTATGTTGACGGTGATCAACCACGGGAAAAAATGCAATACCTGGAGGTATAAATTATTGGAAGATGATGTGAAGGCAAAAATTAGTCCCACCGGTCTATAATATTTGGGTAGCTACTCATATACGATGGTGGATAATGCACTAATTTCAGCATTTGTAGAACGGTGGCATCCAGAGACCAACACTTTCCATCTACCCAATGGGGAGTTGACGATTACCCTTGATGACGTCCATCATTTATTGGGACTTAGGGTTGATGGTCATCCCATGATGAATCAAACTTTTGATGAGTCGAGCATCAACTATTATGACTATATTGTCGATTATGTATCAGGGTGTCTGGGAGTTGATGCCACTAGTTTTACTAGTCTTCGAGAATTCAAGAAGTCCTACGGACTTCCTCTAAAATATTTGGAGGAGATATTGGCTGAGCCAGCCCCCGAAATTGATAATAGCGATAATGTGGCCCGCGGATATATACAGTTCATCTTAGGGGCTGTCGGCATTACCGATAAGTCAGGAACGTCCATAAACGCCAAGTATCTCCTCAATTTGGACAACATTGACACGGTGGACGAAATATCTTGGGGAAGCGGTATACTGGCATACCTTTACCGCGAGCTTGGTGCGGCATCCCGTGTGGGTTCGAAGACAATATCCGGATGCCAGACTCTACTCCATGTACAGATATATCTTTGTCAACTTGTATACATAAATTTAAATTGTGTTGTTTATTTTTGGACTAATATATTTTTAACCTGGTAACGTGAAGGCATGGATATACGAGCACTTTCCAACCCTGCAGAGGGCAAAACTGAACCGAGGGTATGACGAGAACCTGCCTAGAATGTGCCGATGGAAGCCAAGTAAGGAAGATGCCAAACGTTCTCACACATTGGTCGCCCTACGCCATGCACTCGAAGATTTGACGACAGAAAGGATGAATTTTGGATCTAATTTTATACTTAATTGGTATTAATTTACTACGTTATGCTAAATGACGTTATGGTAAATTTTATGTGGTGCAGATTGTATGGGATCCATACCGTGATTTGCGACAGACTAGCCGTCCATTGCAACCAATCGCCTTATATCACGGTCTTATCAGTTGTCATGAAATCTTAGAGGCTTATATGTCGGATAGAGTGCTCCGTCAGTTTGGCTACGTACAAACTGTCCCAAGGCACACTTTGCAAATGATAACTCCTCCGCGCGGGACAAAACCGCTAAACTATATTCCTGCGTCGTTCAACTGGGTATCGGCCTTCTTCACCGAGTGGCAACGCCACGTTATTAGAGATATCGACCGGCAAGCAGCAGTCAATATGGCGGAGTACAGCGACGACTACCTCGCCTACTACGCCGGTGTCGGACTACCGACCTTGTTCCAATGCGGAGGGGATATTGTGCGTGTACCGTCAGATCTTTCTGCCAAATCGGTCTTGTATACTGCACTGGTCAAGATGGTGAGCCTACTTGTAGACCTTAAGTTTGATATTTGTAACTGTGGCTAACAAATTTTTTCATTTCTCATGAATAGGCAAGGAAAGTGAAAAGTTGGGGAGAAGCCTCGTAAGTTGCCAGGGTTCGAATTATATGACAATCAATGACGAACTCCAACAAATCGACAACGCTGAAGAATTTCTTTTCTTGGAAAATAGAGAGCAACGCACGAAGAGGCGCCATGAAGTTTAAACAATCATATATGACTTTTGACTGAATATGACTTTTGACGATATTGAGGCTTTGAGTTGTAAAAGTTGTAAACGTTTGACTGAATATGACTTTTGACGATATTGAGGCTTTGAGTTGTAAAAGTTTAAACTCTAATTTTGCCTTGTTGTGATACTTTGAGTTAATTTTTGCCTTGTTATGACACTTTGAGTTAATTTTGCCTTGTAAAAGTTGTATCAAAGTTTAAACTATCAATTTGAGCTGCATACTGTGCATATATGACAGTGGGCATACTTTAGGACTGTCACAATTTTGACAGTCCTAGTATACACTAGGACTGTCAAAAATTTGACAGTCCTAAAGTTATATAAATGTGCATATATGACAGTGGGCAAACTTTAGGACTGTCACATTTTTACAGTCCTAGTATACACTAGGACTATCAAAAATTTGACAGTCCTAAAGTTATATAAATGTGCATGACAGTGGGCAAACTTTAGGACTGTCACAATTTGGACAGTCCTAGTATACATTAGTACTGTCATAATTGTGACAGTCCTAGTATCCTGACAGTCTTACATATTGACAGTCCTAAGTTATTAGTAGCAATGCACAATATTCAGTCAAAATCTTCATAACTCCTTTCATTACACAACATACAACATATTGTTCAATATACACTTAAACATACATGGATCAACAGAAAATACATTTTCATTATACAGTATCAATCGATTAAAATATCAAAGTAGTCGTCCGACATGATTTTTGGATCCTCCATCTTCATCATCTTCTTATAGGCTGCCATTGCATCCTTGTAGGGTGTCGTCCATGCGATCGCTTCCTCTGGTGCGTGTTTATACCAAAGCGTAGAAGGTGGAGGAATTGGAGAATGAGCGATCAACCTTGGGATGATAAAGTATTGTCCGACAAGCCCTATGCAACATAGATTGGATACTCGGTGTTCGGCCGGTGTCACGCCCCAATCTCCCGCAAGCTCAATAGTCCCCGCTGAACGTGAAATCACCACGTTGCAGCTCTCCCGCGGGACAATCGTTCTAATCGGGACGTGATGCCGTACGAGCCTGGAGTTGCGCTCGTACAAGGCGATGTTGTTAAACACCAAATGTTATCATTGAATCAACCAAGTTACAGCGAAAGTCAAGTATTGTGTACCAAGCACACATCAGAGTAATACGCAGCAAAGCTCATGATAGGGTCCAAATAAAATGCCCCGAGGCAATGCCACAAAGGCGATGCCACGAAGACGATGAAATGCTCTTGCTCTTTTCTCTAGCCCACAAAGGTACTTACAGTTCATACATCTTGTCCCGTATATCCAAGCAGCGCCACTACGCCTGTGTACCTGAAATATTGCCCACAAACGTGGGTCAGTACACAACCGTACTGGTGAGGGGGGTAACCCACTCGTCTAAGCCGACATTAAGTAAAAATAGTGAATGCAGCAGTTATATGGTGATCTTTCTAGTTGAATCCTAGATTCTTTTCATGGCATAGGGATGACATGTTAAGGAAAGCTGTAAAGCAGTTTAAGCATGCAAGAATTCAACTCAAACCAAATGACAAGCATTTATAAATATCCGACCCGTCTAACTCAATGCCATCGTTCGCACAATAACATATCGAACCATTCCCAAGCCTCAAATATCCATCCTCATCCAAAGTTTATATTCCCAATATCGAGTGCACACTCTTGCCGAGGCAAGGTGGCCGCGCCTACACGAAAGCCAAACCAACAAAAGAAAAGCACGCCAACTCTTATCTATATGAAGTCACTGGCAAAGCCATAAAGGACAAAATCCAAGCATTAACGGTGCTCCCTATCAGCCCGGGTAGCAAGCCCCGCTGGAGGTCCCGCAATGCATCGTGACTAGCACGAATCAATATTTCCCTCCGGATCGATACGGTCCCAGTGCCCCAGGAAGCCGTTTCGAGGAAATATCAAACCCTGTGTACACAGGTTGTCCGTGACATGCAGAAAGTAGGTATAACGAGAGGATCGAACATTCTCGTCCCACCAAGCGATCCTAGACTCGTTCAACCGATAAACCCAACCGAAGTATCCATAACCATTCTTCCAACATATCCAACCAAGGATTCCAAATCTCGACCTCAATATATATATCCCAAGGCACCAAAATACTCATAAGCACAATCTCTAAAGTTATGCCCACACTTCACATTGCTGCTTTCCAACACACTGTTTCACATTGGGTGCAATACCCCACACTCCGAATAATCCCGTGGCACAATGCCCCAACAGTGGCACAATACCCTCGCCGATGCAGTTGTTCGGTTTCGAACCACAACTGCTCGCTTTGCAAGACAAAGCGACCCAGTGATACTCGTGCACGGATGCACGCTCGCTCGCCCGGATTCCCGATATTTTCATTTTCTTATTCCAACTTGTATAATTCTAATCGTCCAAGTATAATCCCAATTATCCAACCGACTGCCTCAAATGTATAACCCAACTATCGTACCAACTATCCAACGCGTAAATCATTCAAGCCACAATCCTACCAAGTCAACGACGTACACTCTATGCACGCCTCAGTGTAGTGATTCCCATTATTTTAGCCCAAGTGTTCAAGCCTTTATCGTGTTTTCCATTATTATTAGGCATGAAGGAGTAGAGAAGAAGGGAAAGAGCCCACTCACAATGATTGATCCCGTTAGGCATCCTGTCCTGCCGATACGGCCAATCCTTTGAACCCGTGGTCCGATGCAAGCACGATCTACTCAACTGGTATGACCGTACGAGCAGGCCGTGCTCTCCAAATCATCCGACCTATCGGATTAAGGAAGACGGCATTATCGCTTCCATCCAGCTATTCAGTACTGTTCTGAACGAACACCTGATTTTTATCGAACCCGCTAGCCATCTGCACATTGAAACCAACTCGATTAATCCTTCTTCCCAAAATCCAATATTTCAAATGTAACCAGCATTTGATTTATTCGATCCGACTCAGCGTAACGCTCCGAGCGGTTACGGGGCGTTACAGCCGGAGGGGCACACATTGGAAAGAAAGTATTGTTAATACCTTGTGAGATAATTACAATAGGTAACTTATACCTATTAGAGAATACGTAAGCAGCAGGCGGGACATCCATGTAATGGTCTGGTCCGGTAACTGTTTCTGTACAAGGTATGCCTGCCAACAAATCTCCAACAATTTCTTCGCCAAGTATCTGGCTATAGAAGGCTAGTCGCGACTCTAACTCCTCGTACAGCTTTGCCCTAACCTGTCTCCATCCTGCTTCCACTGAATAGCCTAGTTGTCTTGCTAGTGCATGGTATCCACAGTGGCCATCTGCAGGAACATCAACAATAGACCAAATGAAATTTCGTATCTCAGGTAGGAAATTTTTAATGTATAGACTATAAGAAACAGAAAAGTTTTCAACACCCTCCGCCATGCCTGCATCTATCATTTTCTGTTTCTTCCCCCTTCGAATAGTTAGCTTAGGAGTACGAACAACGGACTTTGCCTCCAAACTGCGTTCGATATGTTCAAATAAGGATGGATCTCTTTTAGTTGACTCCTCCTTCTTTTTTGCTCTACTCTTTCTTGACTGTGGTCTTCCCTTAGGAGTTCGAACAACGGATGGCTCTTGCAATCGAGTTATTGCCGGGACTGCAATCTCTTGGATTTTAAACTCAATGGATCTTCTCTCATGTTTCGATGTGCCACACCACCTTGCGTGAAGTAGTTTCACTTGGGGCAACGCAAAGAAATCATCTTGCACTTCCACCGTCGGCATTATCGACAGCTGTCGCCAACGTTGATCAACACCATCTTTTGGAATAGGTATAGATTCACGACGGTATTCGTTGATCTCATGTGCACACGAAAGTCCGAGTGAATGTCGATATGAACAACCGCAAACCTCGGGATCATAACCCACCGACTTCGACCTACGAATCTCCTCAAACAATAACCCCAAGGCCTTGTGAGATACCACATGGGTTAAACCATCCAAGAGCTGTTCTTGCTTGTATTCATGCTTTGCAATATTAAGGCTCATCTCAAATGATGCTACAATATCGTTCACTGTGGCAATAGTCATCAAATGAATCGATTGCCAAACAGAGACAAAATTATCGACCGATGACCGTAGATATCTTTTTAAACATGAGTGTGCTCCTTCGACCCGGTTCGTACTGATCATGCCATAATGCTTCACCATGTTGGTCCATGCTAAGACGAATTGCTCTTTATGTGGTTCTAGCCAAGTATCTTTGATATAAGATATGCATGTCGGGTTACTTGGCTCCCACTTTTGTTGGAACATGTACCATGCTGCGTCGTAACTGTCTGTAGTACTTGCTCGCCATACAAGACTACAATCACTGTAGAATTCTTCGAAGCGAAGCATGTCAATTTTACCGTCCACTGTTTCAAATTTTTTCTTGCATTGAGCTTGGATATTTCAATTTATATGCCAAGTGCATAGTAGTCTATGCGCATGAGGAAATACAATATCTATAGCATTTATCAACACATATTCTCTGTCAGTAACAAAAACAGACGGCTCTTTATAACCTGTGTAAAGGGATTGTAGTTTCCTCAACGCCCATGTGTAATCCTCTACTGTCTCACTCTTCATAAAACAAAAAGCGACTGTAAATATTTTTCCCGTAGACGTAAACCCGACAACGTAAAAAAGAGGCATCTTGAACTTGTTGGTCTTATATGTACAATCAAGGACCAACACGTCTGCGAAGGACCGAGCCAAGTGTGTGCAATCAGGATGAGCCCAAAACAATGAAAAGAGTTCATCAGTTTGTGGATGTCTTCTATGGTACTCCACGTAGTGATGCTCCCCAAGCAACTTCAATACTTGCTGCATCGCCATTCTTCCTTTCATACTATTGCATTTCGCTCTGGCCAAACTATTATAGATCGTCCTCATGGTAGACTTGTTCCCATCTTATTTTTGTCGCACAGCAGAATAAATTTGTTTCGGTGCAACTCCTGAAAGGAATAATTCTTCAACCAACTTTTTCTCATCCTCCTTCAACCGTGCCACGTAGGCATGACCCGTAAGTATCCCTGGAATAGGATGATTGTATCTTCCATTCTTAACTTCGATTATCCACTTCACATCTTTAACTTTTACAATCAACACCTTCAATGGACAACCATATTTTCTCGTCCCAACGTTTTTCTTAGGGATTTCTTTTTCAACAATACCCTTTTTTTTATGATGCTCCCTAAATACACCTCCTCTTTCGCATCCAAGCTCAAGATATTTTCGGCCCGGCCGAGATCGGATGGATCTTGCAATGACAATAACTACGTTATGTCATCTTCCAACTTCTCTGCACCACTCTAATGCTTCTTCTTGGCTTGCAAATTCAATATCCGTTGAGAAAATATCATCCACATCAACACCAACAGCAGGATGTAACACAATATCTGAACAAGGTTGGTCCTATAACCAATAAAAAATAATATAAAAATTAATAACTTCATATAATTATCCAGGACTGTCACTATTTTTACAGTCCTATTTTTAAATAGGACTGTCCAAATTATGACAGTCCTACTTTTATATAGGACTGTCTAATTTATGACAGTCCTCTATTAATTTAGGACTGTAGATTACTTGACAGTCCTATATTTATATAGGACTATCTAATTTTTACATTCCTAACTCGTGACTGTCGAATTAGGGTTGTCGTTTTACGTACCGTACGTGCTTCGGAACAACCAACTTATTCTTCGGAATGTCCGGAGTGCATATTTAATGAATTGGACGATCCGACTTTGTCATCGAACATTTTTTCATGCATTATTCCTACAATAATCAAAATAAACTTAATCTTTTTTGGACAATTGCAAAACTTATTCATCGTAGGTTGTCGAAGACATACCGAAAGAATATTCCTTGGAGTATCACCAAATTAAAATTCTCCTCCAACCACAACTGGCTATTTCCAAATTTAGGTTTGGGCTTGGTGGAATGAGGGTCTCTTAAGTCTAGGTGGAATGCCCAAAATAGAAAGCCATTTCACTTTATACTTTGGTGTGGGCTAGCCCCAAGTAACTATGAGAGTGGCAAACTTGTAATTTTGGGAAATAGACTGTCAAAATTTTGACAGTCCTAATAATTTGTAGGACTGTCAAAATTTTGACAGTCCGTACAAGTGGTAGGACTGTCAAAATTTTGACAGTCCTTCCAAGTGGTAGGACTGTCAAAATTTTGACAGTCCTGATTATAACAGTGGGCTAGCCCCGAGTAACTTTCATGATGGCAAACTTGTAATTTTTTGTTAATTTCCAATGGGCTAGCCCCGAGTAAAATGTGTAGTGCCCTTATAATTATCCATAAACTACTAAACAAAACCTCAATAACTTAACTCAATAATCCCAAAATACCTTACCTGAACAAGATCCCTAATTAACTCTACTAAAACCTGGATTAACTGACATTGAAAGGATACCCAGACTCAACTACCACTGAGACTATTAACCAAGTACTAAAACTACTAAACTACTAGTAAAATACAGAAAACCCAACTTATGACTGAACCAGAACCTGATACCTTGTTGAGCTACTGAACTGATACTTGTCTCATACTGTGTACGATACTGTTATTATGCTCTTCAATGGTTGTTGCATTTCTTGTTCCTTGCTGAACTGCTAACTGCAGTGCTCTTTCTTGTTGAAACTGTGTTGGGCCACACTAGCTGCAGATACTGCACATTGCTGATAACTGAACTGATACTCTGCAAAATACACTGCCCTCCAATGCTCCCTACACATTGCTGTATGCAGTTGGTCTCCTCTGCTGCACTGACTTAGTTTGCTGAATGCCACTGCTGAAATAATGCTCATGCTAAATACATTGGCTGCTGATAACTGCTTCTCAATGCAGTTGTTCATTCCTTTGCTGCAGCTAGAACTACTGCACTTTGTTGTGCTAGTTGATGCATGTTGTACTCACTGTGCTGATGCTGCACTACAACATGCTGCAGTGAGTAGCTTCCTTGCTGTTGATCTTTCTTGTGCCCGAGCTCTTGATGCCCAAATTAATTTCTGTGCTACTGCCACTGCACTCATTGCTATATACACAGTTTGATGTGCCTCTCAAATGCTCGGTTGATACTGCTCCCTGCTGAGCAATGGATTTGCAGAGCTGTTGCACTAAATTTCAGTCAAACCCGAGTTGGTGCAGTGGTTTCCCCCACTACAGAGTCCCTCAGTAGCTCCCTGTAGTTGGATGAATAGCTATTTATGCAGCTAGCTGCTCACTGATCAGTGAGCACTGATACTCACTGCGGTGCATAGTTTTCTCCCCGAGTCCACGAGCCATGTGCAGTGAAACCCCTTCAAGCCAATACTGTGTATATTGACACTGCCCGAGCTGTGCAATGGATCTCTTCTGATCAGTTACAGATGCTGAGCCTCCCTCTTGAACTGCACAGAGCTGAAGCTCCTGCACATTGCTGTGCCTCCCCATGGTTGCCACTACTCCCTACTCGAGCTACTGAAGGCTCTCTGTGTGTACGAGTGGAACTTGCTTTTGTGTATACTCTTCTTGTGTATTACACAGTATCTTTCCCCTTGCCACTGTGCATGAAGATCCTCTGCAGTCTACCTAAAACTAGGAATTAAACTGATACTGGCATATGCAATTACTGATACTGAACTACTCTGCATCCCTTCTTGTGCACGAGTTGTAGCTCTTGCTACACACTGCTAAATTGGTGGCTGCACACTGCTCATCTACAAGTCTAAGGCTGCTGCTGGGCTTCCCTCAGTTGGTTGCACACAGCATGCTTCCCTCAGTTGGCTGCTATTGGGCTTCATATTTCCTAAACTGCACAGTGCACTGTCCTCAATACTGTGTGCAACCAGCACACAGTAAAATCATGCTGTAGCTGTTGCATCTCTTCAATTCCCTGTGCACTGCACACATCAAACTTCTGCTGCAGCTGTTGTGCTCCCCTTTACCATTGCACTGCTGAACACAGATCTCAACTGGCACACACACACACACAAAACACTGACACAAGGCTACACTAATTACCTATGTATATATATATATGCATATGTATATAGCTACACTCCCACACAAATAGATATATGCAAATATACACACACATGTAATAAAACCCACAGAAATATATTAGTCAACACATATATATACATATATATACATATAACACAAGCACATGTATATATCTATATACACATATAGTGATATGTATCTAGATACTCTATTATGTACACATAAACCCACACAAATATACATAACCTAAAATACACTATTATATACTCTATAAATTATTAGATAGCTTATACATATATAATACACATGCACGTATAAAGAGAAAAACAAAACATCAAACACATGGGGTGCATCGCACCCATATTACACTTTTCTATGACACGCTTACGATACGGCTCCCAACACACAACCAAACATATCCCGGAGGACACGAACACATCTAATACATAAATTATGAATAACACGTATAGTAATTAGTGTGTCTATGTGTCCGTGTCTCAATGCGATATGCACAAGGCCCCGTGTCGAAGGAAAACTCCCAAAATCAATCTGTTTTATCAAATTGACGAGATACGGCCTACACGTATCCAATTATGGACACGACACTAGTCACAAACAAACAATCATATGTCAATTTGGTCTAATTGACCAATTGACAAACACAACATGTGCCAATCTCGGAATTCCCCCAAAATTGGCACCAAAAATGCATGTAACTTCCACCGTAGGTCTCCAAATGACTCCAAACCAAATCCTATGGGTAGCCTATGCATGTGGATTGGTTTCTCATGGTAAAATCTCAGATCTAGAGTCTAATAAAAGGGAGAAAACTAAAATGTACCTATTGGGAGATGGATTCCCAATAAAAAGTCTCCAAATGTAAAGTAGCTCCTCTTCTTGTATATCTTGGCCTCATCTTCCTTGCTCCTTGCTTGTAGATCCTTGATGTATAAGCCTTAATGATGAATTTAGAAAGAGATTTGAGAAGAATTGATGGAGAATTAATGGGGGAATGGAGGGAAATTTGGAAGAGGGAAAAGTAGATTTAGAAATTTGGAGAAGAAATAAAATAAGAGCACTCTCTCTCCTCCTAATTATGGCTGGTCATAAATCCCTCTCTAAGCAATGTATAATGTCCCAAATACCCCTTGGAATCTCTCATGAAGAAATTAATTAAGGGGGAAGGTTCTAGTCTAATGGTTTCACTAATTAAATCCAACCTCCTAATCCATGGGCCTAATTAAATGGGCCCAAACTAAACTCATCCAAATGTTGGGTTCATGCATCTAATAAAATATGTTAGGTCCACTACACAAGTCTAAAATAAATACTACGTCTAATCAAACACTAAACAATACAACAAATAATTAATTACTCATGCACAAAATTAAATACAACCCTCCTAAAATAAAATACCCGTGTCAATTACCAAATTACCCTTAATTGGAAATGTGAGGGTGACACCCGCTAGGCACAAATTACCACGCCAGTGCTCCTGCGGGACAATCGTTCCCATATGGACTTGATGTCGCACGAGCACAAGCTACGCCCGTGCAAGGCCATGATCCGAACAGGCGGTAAAATGACTAAGCCACATAGTCGCACAGATAGTTCGAATGCAGCAAAAAAAGAAATTAACAAGCGATTGGTAACAAGTTCACAGAGTCGTCAGTAGCGGAAGCAGTGAATAACACAAGCATAGAAGTAAAACAAGCACTTTATTGATATTTCACAAGTATTACAAGCGGCGCTAGGCTGAGATTACAAGTCGCTTAAGCCCTCTCTCTCAAAACAATAAAAGTATGCCAAGTGGCTATAATTTATGGAATAAAATATAGGTGATATTTCAACATTATCTCTTATATATGCGCTTCAGATCCGGACACAATGCTCCAAGGCTCCAGAGAAAACTTTATGCCTTAGCACGCACGAAGGAGTTTCCGCACCAAACGAGGTTCTCTCGTACCCTGCAAAAAATCTGGTGGGTTATCAGTACATGAATGCACTGGTGGGGAGACTTCTCGCCCACTCGATAAATCCAAATATATTATATAGGTTCCGTGCACCATCTATTAAGTTATCTTTCTAGTCTTGCCTTAGGATCAGTTTTATGGCATAATAAAAAGCCTAAATTGTGTGGCAGTGCGTCGTGCGATATATGAGTAACACGACAATACTTACCAACTTACCATTCTCCCTTCCCCTGTCCAAGGTAAACAAAGTTAAACCAAGCACGAATGTATATTTATGAAATCCAAGTCAAATTGCATAAGCAAACATGAGTGTGACGAGCGAGGTTCTGTTTCAGGTGCACAAGTTACACGGATTATCCAGAAGTATTGCAGAAGATGTTCAAGTGTTCAAATATGTACAAGTGGCATATACTTATATCCATTTAAGTATTCCAGATTACTAGGCACGATGCAATGACTCACACCCGGATTGCCGCTAAGCGAGGATAACTTATCTATATGAACATGAGTTGCTGGCATTGCCATAAAGGACGAGTTATAGTCTTTGACGATGATGGTATGCAACGAAAGTACACGGTGCGCTAAAAGCCATCATGTCCAACACACGAGACTATCAGCCTTTTGAGCGAGGATGACATGGCATGAGCGGAGTCACCATCCTGCTCACACAAGAAAGGCTGTACGAGTTCCATCCGGATCGGCCCCGGTGCCCCAGAGATCGTCCGTCGAACGAGATTCAAAAATCTTGTTCAGCAAGTTGTCCACGACATGCAAGTCTTGTGTCTCAGATTCATGGGATTCACGACACGGCATATTTATTCTTGATTCTTTTTCAGAACGAGTATGCTCCACAAGTTGTGATTCTTGCTTTTACTTGACATGATTCTCGTTCAGAGTTAAACTTGACATGGTGCATTCTCCTGGTTCGAGAACTGCCTTGGTGACCTAACGGTCCCGAATACTTGCAGGTTTATATTGCACAGAAGGACTATTTGATAGTCTTCTGGTTAACTAGATGCATGCACGATATGGATAGTGTTACTGGATCATGGCATAAAATTATATGATAAGCGTTGAAACGATGCAAACGAGTATAAGTTACAATGTAAGCAGGCAATCATGCATTTAGCAAGCATACATTTATGTAAAACATAAGCATTTACTTAGCACTGGTTTAAAGGGTAGTGTGAGGAGTGAAGCCGTACATGGACATATCGAGCGACATAATTCATAAGACGAGCTGTGTAAACAAGTGAAGTAGTGCACTACGAAGAGTATGCAATGTTCTACTCGAACCATTTGCGGAGTCTACTTGCACGAAGCTAAGGTAGCATACGAGGGTCCAACTATAAGCCAAGTTTTATTTCCATATTCTAACACAAGCAATACAAGATATGATTATTCCCTTAGCTAGGTGCATTGTATTCTTTATTAGCATGCAAGGGGTGATTCACTTAGCGACTAGCATGTATCATCCATATTTTAAGTGTGCTAGCTAAGCAAAGACAAGTTCATCGTAGCCACCCACCTTAGCGATGATTCATATCGGTCAAAAGATACTCTGAGTGAGCCTTTGAAAGTCTAAGTCTGAACTCCTGAAGGGCCAAGTCTTGAATCCTTTGTCTTAAGCAAGTCTTCTTGCTGAGCAAAGTGGGTCGGGTCATTGCACTTGCACCGTTTGAATCGGCTGTTCACTTGAGCAGAACGGGTCATCACATGATGTGTGAGGAGTGAGATGAGTGTGTCAATACAAGATGTGTGCAGAATCCAGGTGTTTGGAGTGAACTGTGATTGCATCATGTGTGTACGTGGTGTAGGTAGAGTGTTATATGTGCAGAATAAGTGTCTAGAGTATGTTATAAGTAACTAAAGTTAGATATATAGGTATACATTTACAGATATGCATGTATAGGAACATGGTAGAGTGTGTGCAGAGAGCAACACATGTTTAGAAATTAAGGCTGTGCTTGAGTATCTAGGGATGCAGTGCATTCTGCTGATCAAATGTTTGCTCCTTTATAGCAGTCATTGCTGCTTGTACTAGCCATTAGGGGAAACTGTAGGGACGGGTTTTGTAGCTTGCACTAGGCTTACAAACTTGCTGCATTGGCAGCACTGGAGAGTCTATTTGCAGCATTTAGATAAGGGTTCTATAGGAGAATAGATGGGGGACTATACAACATGAAGCATTCAGGCCAAGGATAGGGGTGCAAAGCACTACACTTGGTTGCAAGATGGGTGCAACACTGCTAAGCTACAACATGTGTACATGAGCAAGTGAAAGAGTTTATGGATTTGTGTTTCAATATATAGGATGTGTAGGTTGGGTTGGCTTTATAATATGAAACCTGTGAGTGTGTCCAGGGTGTGCCAGTGGCCAAAAGAAGAGAGTGTGTATGTGTGTAGAGGTTAAGTAGTAATTGAAGGTGCTCGAGAATGCATTCATTATGCATTCTTTATATTCTACCTTGTGTTATTGGATGCCTGATATGGTTGGTGAGCTACTGGAGTGGACAACAAATAGTGTATCCTAAACAGTGAGTAACCTGGGGGTATTGTGCTTAGCAGAGCAATCTAGCAGCATGTCGAGCCAAGCACAGCATCAGTAGCATGCCACAACAGATAGGAGCAACAGTGATATAAGGATATCCAGGTTAAAAATCAAGTAAATTCTGTGTATATGGGTAGGAAGTATCAGTATGGGTATGAAGGATAGGTTGAACTGATAATAAGGTAGGAAGTATCAGTATGGGTATTTTATTATACTTGTTACGTTGAACTGATAATATGAGGGTGATTAAAGAGATGGTAGTGTTGGTGATTGTTAGTTATGGTGTTGGTGTTGGTATATAAGTGTATATAGATCAGTGTGTGTATATGAGTATAGACGTATGAGTTTGGTGAGGGATACCTAGTGTGAGTGTGTGTGAGGTTGTGTTAGTGAGGGATATCTATGTAAGGTAATATGAAGAGGTAATGGATCTATGTTAAGGTATTTGGGGTTAAGGTAATAAGTTTATATTAGAGTTATGAGTAGGTATCATGATACAGGATAGGATATCATGATCCGGGACAAGATACTAGGATACGGGAATAGGGTATTGGCTCAAAGCCAAGGTATTAACTCATAGCTAAGGTATTAACCCATGACCAAGTATTGACCCATAGTTAAAGTATTAGAGATACGACCAAGGTATTGGATATTAGCTAGGGTAATACTAAGGTATTGGCATATAGGCCAAGGTATTAGGAGATATTATAGATATTAGTGTATATTATAGTATATGGAGCTAGTAACCTACCAAAATGACCTAGAAACCTAGAGTTAACCTAGTAACACCTAGTATTAGCTAGTTTAGCTTTATTAACCAACTTAGAAGCTAGTTATGAACCTGAATTTAGGTGTTGACCTAGTTTCACCATAAAAACCTAGTTTTGGCCTAGAAACTTAATTTAAACTTATTTACCATAATTAATAATTCGAAACACATGTTTGACATGGAATCTCATGTATAGGTCACTTGGACTCTAGTTCGGACACCGAGTTACATTCTTTGTTCTGGACCACAGGCGAGTACATTCTCTAATAGTTTCCTTACTTGATAGTTATTATAATGCATGTATTTTAATGATGTCTTACTTGATTCCTGAAACAATAGTTACACGGGTTAGTTGTTATGGATTTCAGTTCCTATATATTGTTTCTCATATTTCCTAGTATACCCTGATTACCCTGTTCATATTTAGACATTATATTGTATTACTTGTATCATACTTGTATTATTATGGATAGCCAATCCTATAAGATTTAGCCGTACATATTATGCTTGTACTATTGTGGATAGCCAATCATACGTTACCCATATGATTGAGCCGTACTATTGTGGATATTGCTAGTAGTATTATTGTAGATCACATATTGAGAGTAGTATTTCAAAATACCTGTCAAGTTTGGTCTTCCTGTTTCATTCCATATTTACTGCCTATTGCCTTATTGTACTGTCTGCTCATTTTCCATTACCTGCAATGCTCCGATTTCATATTGCCTATCTCATCCTGTATTTTATTACTATTTACTGTCTTATAATTTCTACCATGTATTGAAACTGCTATTGGGTTGTACTCGTACCATCCTGACTGGATAATATTTTTTAGTGGACTTGGAGGATTTGTGTCCGACCTACTACGGACCTCAAGGTGAGAGTGCTGAGATTGCTCATGTGGCTCAAGAGGAGTAGTTAGTTAGATAGTAGCTAGCTAGACTTTATTATTACTAGATTTGTCTCCAGATTTCTTCTGACTTTTGGAGATGTATATTGATATTTTAGACTTGTTGGTATTTTCTATTTTTATTGTGACTTATGACATTATTTTATTCTCTCTTATATCATATCGTGCTTTAGATCCGTGATTGAGTATTTCATATTATATTATCATCTTGTCCTCCTTTTGGAGTTGGATATTATTGTGTGAGATTGTTATTTATATAGTCATGACCTAGACAATGTTCTACCGTCGATGATGCGGTGTAGGCTAGACGTACCCACGTACTTGTACCTAAATATTCAGGTGCGGGTCATGACAAGCAACGCAGGACCCACCTTGCTGAGCTGCGCCGATTGACGAACATGCCCTGCCCTTAGGTGGGTGAGGGTGGGGCTGAGGGTGTGGGTTTTATATTTTATTTTATTTTTCTAATTTATAAAGATATTTTATTAATTATTTTTAGCCTAGATAAATGCAATAAATACATATTAAATCCATAAAAATATAAAAAATTAGAGAAACTCTAAAATAATATTTTAATCTCACTATAAAATTTTAACGTCCAAATCCCTATACAATATTTTTCTAAAAGTCTTAAAATCTATACTTAATTAATATTAAATAGTTTTAGATATTCTAATAATCATAAAAATTTTTAGAAAATCCTAAAAATTACCAATTTTTCTCCTAAGCTCTTATAATACATTTATACAACATTTAACCTCACCTTAATCCATGTTACCTATTGTTTCACTTCTAATATCCTAAATGCTAATTTGGAAATTTTTGGTCGCGAATGCTACACCTGGGCAGGGGTGAATGCACCCTAGGCTGAGGGGGAACGACCACTCTCCCTGAATTTTTGGTTCCCCTACATGTACCCATATATATAATAAGGGAGATGTGGATCTCTTCCCTCATATATATATATATATATATATATATATATATATATATATATATATATATTGGGGGGCTATTATAGCCACGGGTCCGTATGTAATTTTGTTTTTTGTATACTAGATAATTGATTGACTCATTTGGTTTAGTAATAAGCTTTTTATTCAAGAGGTCATGGTTGAAACCTTGCTAGACACAATATATTTTATTTTTATACAAATACTATATGATCCTCCTCTTAAAATTTCAAGTTAGTATATTTTTACTCCCTATGAAGATATTTTTTGAGTTCAACAATGTTCCTAGGAGCAGATTGATGGAGTTGGTCGAATCTTACTTTGAGCAACGATAATTTTTACCACCCTAGCAGGTTGTTCCATCTATTGAAAGTTTTGCTTCAACTTCAACAACTTTGTTGCTTGCTTTCAAGCAATTTTAACTCCTAGCTCACTTAGTGGATTATTCTACTTGCAGCTTTGTTGTACTTTACTAACGAATTTAACTACTTTCTATTTATCATAGCAAGCTTAACTTGCATTCATAAATTTAGTCTTCATTTACTTGTACGAATTTTTTCGAATTTCATCAATACATGGTTAAGGGAGAGACCATGTTACCTCTTTACGTCTTCCTTGTACTGTTGCATCTAACAATGTTGGGGTCCAGTCTGGATTTGGTGAATTTTGGATCCCAAATATGGTCAAAGATTTGATTTGATATAATTTGAAAATCTACATTAAATGTAAGATTTGATTAGATTTTAAATTTATATCAAATATTAATTTGACTATATTTGAACGTCTATAATTGGTGTTAGGCTATTGTAGGTGAAATATGATTCTTATTTTACGGTTTTCTATTTAGAAAATCCTATTATGACCTAAAATAGGATTTCTCATCCTATAAATATAGGAGGAGAGTGGAGGCACAAAGAATAGAACAAGTTGGAGATTTGGGGTGCTCGTCCACAGGAAATCTAAGAGAAAGTACGTGCTTTGCTCTTAGGACTTCGCCATCAAAGACAGAAGAAAGAAAAAGATCTGATCAAGGAGTCATCGCCTTCGCTCAGGGAGATTGCTACGGGTTGGTGAGTAATTTTAATTGTAATCTCTTTCTTTTCTTCTTGAGTGTGGTGAGGGGGTTGAATCTATTAGGATAAAGGGTTCAACATTGATTCTGTCAATCTTGTAATTTTACCTGAGTTATAAAAGATGGGATTTGTCTAGGTGACGTAGTCACTGCCATATACTTGTCTTTATCTGTGCTTGGTGTTCGTTAGACAGGGGTTGGTTATCTCAGGTGGGTTAGCCTAAAGTTTTTGCTGCGGGCACTCTCAGACACGGTGTCAGAACTTTTGCAGGGCGTATCCGATTTCCAATATCTGGTATCAGAGCTACTAGTTTTGGTTCTGGCAACTATGTCTACGGAGAAGATGAACACTCGTATGATCACCCTCACATAGGGGAATTGGGTAATTTGGAAGCCAATGATAGAGGATCTACTATGGTGCAAGGACTTGCATGGTCCGTTGAAGGGCGATAATGCTAAGTCATTGGACAAAGCTGCTGAAGACTGGAAACGACTGGATCGAAAAGCCGTTGGATTCATCCGCCAATGGGTGGACGACTCGGTGTTTCACCACGTGTCCATGGAGAGTTCAAAAAAAGTATTGTGGGAGAAGCTGCATTTGTTGTACGAAAGGAAGACGGCTGGCAACAAGGTATTTCTGATTCGCCAACTCGTCAACTCGAAGTACATGAAGGGTGTCCTAGTGGCACAACATGTGAACGAGGTTCAGGGTATTATCAATTAGCTGTCTGTCACGACCCCCACCCGGATATTCGGGCACGAGTACGCGGTTACGCCCAGCCTACACCGCAGAATTGGCGGTAGAACACTGTCTGGGTCATTTTTAACTATCTAACAACTCAATAATATAAAATAGTACCTGTCAATCATCGCAACTCCAAACGGAGGAGTAATATGGTAACTCACAAGTATATTAAATCTCAATCACAAAACAAACTGAGGAGAAAATAATGCACGAATGGAATAGCGAAGGAAAGAAAGATACAAGCCACAAGTCTGAAATAATAACACAACTGTGAATCTCCACAAAAGAATAGTCTAATACAATATCACTAATCATAAACAAAACCTCCTCGGTCACTGGTATAATATCCTCCTACTCTAGGGGAGTATCCTCTAAAGTCTCACCCTTCTGAGGGCTGTAATGTGTGGGACACACCTCCTCTAGTCAATCATCTGGAAAAATATATCCAGTCAGGATTGGAGCGAAGTACATACCTCTAAAAGCAGTTCCAATAACATAATCGAGCATATATAACAAGCAATAGAAAAATGATACAAGATGCACCAGTAGAGAATATAAAATATAGGGTGAACAAGCAATAAGGACAATAAGAACTGGATGTAAATACAAGAATAACTGCAAGTCAAAAACAAAAAATACTAACTATGTGTTTTAGAGTGCGAGTTCGTTATGTGATCGTCTTAGGTTGCACATGAGGTATAAAGGTAACTCCATTATACGTAAGGTGTATAATCGACATGCACATGAGATCAAGAGGGGTTTAATCACATAACCAACTCCTACTCCCCCTCCCCAACCAATACTCATGGATCCAATTACGACACGTTACGTACATAATCTCGATAGTCACACTAGCACACGAAATAGTGGATGCACAAGAAGCACATGAAAGTCAATACCCGATGCACACGATGAAATACATGTGACTGGGTACACGTTGCACACGGTAGGGGATAACACCTCCTGACGGAATCCATATAGCACCAGTCCGTGAAATTACTGTATCGGGAATCAATGTATAATATTCTATAGCATGCATATATACAATATTATGAATTGAAACAAACAGAGAAATATACTCGCCTGAAGTCTTGAGCAAAGTGTGTCTCTCGATGCCCAAGATGGTGTCTCATAACCTATATATGGTATGTTGCATCAATACAAGGTTCAATAATAAAAATAACTGATGTTGATGCAATTCTAGGTCGATATGCCATTTCTAAGTCAAACCAATGAATTCTAGGTTGCAAGAGTCTAATGCTAAGTCACTAAGTCAATATACTATGAAACTATGCTAAGCTAGCTAAGCTAACACACAACAGTGCATTTAAGGAGCCATATCCTAAGATACGCAAGTTTCAGATATAAAAATAGTGTTTTAGTTATATATACAAGTCAATTATTGATAATACTATATCAAAACAAGGAAATAAGATACCTTGGTCTTGCACCAATGCGTATCGCACCTAACCCGATACCCAATCTCAAAACCTTGGGTATCGACCCATACCTTGGTGATACCTTAGTATCCCAAGGCAACTCGACACTAACACATAACTAGTGTATATACATAAGATAAGTCACCACCAATTACAAACCATAACAATTAATATAAGCATATATATTTAGCTAACTATTAGACTATTAAGGTATGCATCTACACTAACATAATTACCTATATATAGTACTAGCTACCAATAGCTAACTTAATAATCACTAACACTAGACTTGCTATATACATATAACTAATCTAACAAGTAAATACATACTTATCTAACTACTAAAACCAACTCTTGCTGAAACAACCCAAGTACCCAACACCTACCAGAACACTGAAAACTGAAACTGTTCACTGAAACCAATATATATCAACTACAAAACTAATACTATACTGAAAATGGCCTGGATAGAAACTAAACACACTGATACTAAACTAGCTCAATACCTTGCACAGTGGTTCCTGCTACTGAACTGCTACTGTCCCCTCTTTAAAATTTCTGTGTTCTCAGGAATTTGCATAGTCCTGATACTGAGCTGATACGATTTCCTCCTGTCACGCCCCAGTCCCAAAATACCGAGGGACCGGACGCGTGATAATGGCCAGCAGTACACACCGATGGACAAACCCAATTTAATGGATCCATCGGGGCATGCTTAAGTTGTAATATAACAATAAGTAGATCCAATGATACAAGTCACAGTCTATACCAATCTCATCCACAACAGAACAGTATATGAACTAAATAGCAAAACTGGAATAACTGCTGAAAGTAAAGATACTGTCGAATATCTAGCAAGAAATAATACTAAGTCGGGTGGAGACAAATCCACTACCGATAAATGGAAAAAAAGAGACAAGAAAATATAACTAAAACATGCTAGAAAGTAACTAAGTATAAGCAGGGCCATCAACTGCTATCGTACCCTCGTCTGGTGTCGATCCGTAAAGCTGTGGGTACTCCTCGTCTGCTAAATCTGGAGAACAAAACCAGGTCCTCAGCGGGACGTAACAAGATACAAAAGAATACGAGCCAAAAGTACAGTAAATGAACATACAAGATAGACAAGAAAGTAAACACAAGAAAGCAAATAAGACACGAGAAATCACTACATCTAAGATGGTGGCGTGCCGATGGTGCTATCAACCATGACTACAAAATAGGGATAACCGTAACTCAATGGGAGATCACGGTCCTATAGAAAGTAGGCCAATGGGGACTCCTAATCTATAGTATGGCTCTTTCGTACCCCAATGGGAGCTCACGAATGAGGTAGTCAAATGAACAAGTCTCTATCGCAGCACAATGGGTACTCACAATCGAGAATGCTCAAATATAGTCAATGCCTAATAACGATCATCTAGGAACATAAAGAAACCAATCGAGTCAACTCAAGGAAGCGTAGAGTAACCATATACCATCATAATATGTCTATGGAACAAATAGTGATCCATGGAAAAGAGCAAATAATGTACATTCATGTAAAACGAGAAAATAAGACTAGAGCAGCAGGAATAAATCAATATGAAAAATACATCAAGAAACTATATACGACAAGAAAGTAACAACTGAAAAGGAAAGCATGCAAATAATGTGCAAGAGTGGGCAAGGTATCTTGCACAACAATGTATAAATATGTCAAGGAAATAAGTAGCAAAACTGCAGGGTTTGGCAAGGTATACTTGCCTGGGGTTCGAATACCAACAATCGTCCTTGTGTCAGTGGATCCTGCAGGTACTCCTCCAAAAGCTATAAAATAACATCACCAACAGTCTCAGAAGATATCAAATAGCTAGAAACGTCTGTCCTTAAGTTCAATTTGGATACAAGGGCAAAAATAACATTTTTGGGTCAAAGCGGGGTCCACATGTGGGCCACTTTGCACCAAAAAGTATGTCAGGGTCAAAGGTCTCCAAATTCCTTAAACTCAGTATCAACAAGTCAGGAACGATGATACGAACCCAACAGAACTTCCAGAATTGGATTTCGATGAGCCGATCACAAAATTGCCCGTCAAGTGGACCCTGTGGGGCCCACGATACGCGATTTTGTCAACGTTCTCAGAATTGAACCAAACTTGGGTCACAGGACCAGCGTATTGCTATGAGTCCGATGGCTCAAGTTTCGTCTCGATCCGACGTGTGTACACAAAGTTACAGCGTATTCCAGGACAGACGGATATGGGGCGTTATTGGCAGATACGCGTTGATTTCGGTGTGCACGCACATCCAAATCAACTTCTGCGAAATTTCGTACGTCCGTATCAACGTCGCACACGTTTCGGTGAAGACCGCGTGCGACCAAGTCATCCCGTTTGGCGGGGGCGCACTCAGTTCCGGGGTGAAACGGGGTGTTGATTTTCCTATTTTTGGATCGCTGTTCGCGATTGCCACAGGACGTGACGCACCGAGCGAGTTGCACGGGCATCGAGGGGGTCACGCGATCTACGCGACACAACTGACGGAACAAAAATCGGATCAACGAGGAGAGAAGAAATGCTACCTGAACAGGGCTCCGTGAAGACCGTTTTCCTGTGTCCTCGTGTCTGCTCGACACAGGATTTGTGTCCGGGTCTCTGTGTCCACGGTACTAGGGTTTGATGTGTCCGTGTCCGCTGCGGGAAACTCGCCTGAGGAAGACAGCTGCTGGCTCGGCTCTGTCGGAGGCGGCAGAGGCGGAGGAGGAAGATAGGGCGGAGCGAGGAGTTCGGCGTGCGGTCGTCGTGCGGGCTGGGGACGGGGAGTTAGGTCGTCGAGTTAGGGTGGCTAGAGATGGTTAGGATGGGTGGTCGGGCTATGGAGGAGGAGCAGTCTGGGGATGTCGACGGAGAGGATGACGGTCGGGGAACTCTGCGGGGGTGACTAGGCGGGGGAAGGCGGAGGAGGTAGTCGAGGGGTGCAGCGGGCGGACTTGGGTGAAGGAGAGGGAGGTGGAGGATGAGTGGGGCGGTGCGTGGCTAGGCGGAGGAGATGGGAGACGAGGGGCTGGGCGGAGGAGCAGGAGGCGGTGAGGGGTTTGTCGTCGGAGGTCGACGGAGAGGGGCTCGGCGGAGGGGAGTAGGCTGGGCTGCGGGACTCGGGCTTAGCGAGGTGCAGCGGCTGGCCGTCGAGGAGGGGAGCGGGCGAGCTAGGGTTCAGGTCAGGGGCGGAGATAGGCGGCTGAGGACGGGCGGCTGGGCTAGGGGCGGTGCCGGAGTCTCGCCGGAGGGGTCAGGAAAAGGGTGGCGGCTCTCGGTTAGGGTTAGGTTTAGGGATTAGGGATTTTTAGAAAATTTCTTTTTCTTTTTGTTTGTGGAGAAAAACTAGGAAATTATGTATTTATACATACAAAAATTGGACTAGGGTTTGACCTAGGATTTGGGCTGGGTCAACTCTCCTTGGGCTTGGCTTCGGCTCTCATGGGGATGCTGAGCGTTTGGCACGGGTTTAATTCGGTTTAATTCTATATCGGTTTTCAGGGCTTTAAAAATGATACCGGGGTCCAATAAATTCACGAAAAATTACTCTATGTCCGGTTTTCTATTTTACACCATAAAATATTATTTTCATAATATTTTAATATTAATTAATAGCAATTAAAAATCATTTAATGTCAAATTACTAGGTTTTAATTATGAAAAATCTAAATTAAAAATTCCTGAAAATCAGGGGGCTTACACCTCCTTCATTCCTGTGAGCACTGCACACAGTGCAGACCCGTCAGTTCTTGATACTTTGTGTTGCTTGCTGAGAACATAGCAACTCCAGTCTGGGGTGTAGCTCTCCCTGCTGATCGAGGTTGCACAGCCTTCACAGGCTGAATGCCCCTGCTGCTCCCTGCTGCGCTTTATACTGTGTACAATGTACACATGGATATTTGCTGCAGTCACTGATTCTCAAGTCTGTGTGCAATGTACACAGGGCCTTTGCTGCAGTCACTAGTTCTCGAGACTGTGTCACTGCTCTTCAACTGCTGTGCAACTACACACAGTGTAGTCCTAACCCCGATCCTGTTGGGCTGCTGCCATCTCAGTTACCCTGTCCCAAGACTTTACATTCCACAAGTAACAAGCAAAACTATACACTCCTTATAACAATATGTATCACTATATAGGTATATACATATGCATAACTATATCTATATACATAAATAACTGTAAAGCCCCTCAACATATCCATCCCATTGTCTCATACCCCATATATATATATATATATAAATAACAGTACCTGAAACCCAACATCTATAGGCTATGTACACACACACACACACACACACACACACACACACACACACACACACACACACACACATACATATATATATATATATATATATATATATATATATATATATATATATATATATATATATATATATATATATATATATATGTCCCAACACATAACTACGTATATATATATCCATAAGTACTCAATTAATACAAATAGATATAGGTCTATATATATAGCAAAATATATAAAAACACCTATATAAACCAACACCACTTAACCTCTAAATATACAAATACATATATATAAATATATCCCCATATACAACACATAACACATAAAACTAAAATACACTATTATATACTCCATATAACCCATAGATAGTATATACGTATATAATTACATATGCATGTATAGGAAATTGAGCCAAACAACAAACACACGGAGCGCATCGCACCCGTATCACACTTTCTCTATGATACGCTTGCGATACGACCCCAACAGACAACTAAACGCATCCTGGAGGACAAGTACAAGTCTAATATATAATTTATGAACAATACATATAGAAATTAGAGTGTCTACGTGTCCGTGTCACAATGTGATATGCACAAGGTCCCGTGTCGGAGGAAACCCTCCCAAATCAATCCGTTTCGTCAAATTGACGAGATACGGCCTACACGTATCCAATTGTGGACACGACACTAGTCACAAACAAACAATCAAGTGTTAATTAGATCTATTAGATCCATTGATAAGTACTACATGTGCCAATCTCGAAATTCTCCTAAAATTGGCACCAATTTGGTCATAATTTTCACAGTAGGTCTCCAAATGACTCCAAACCAAATTCTATGGGTAGCCTATGCATGTGGGGTGGTTTCTTATGGTAAAATATCAGATCTAGAGTCTAATAGAAGAGGGAAAACTGAATTATATCTATTGGGAGATGGATTCCCAATGAAAAGGTCCCAATTGACAAGTAGCTCTTCTTCTTGTAGATCTTGGCCTACTCCTCCTTGCTCCTTGCTTATAGATCCTTGATATAGAGGCCTCAATGATGAATTTAGAAGGTGATTGGTGAAGAATTGATGGGTAATTGATGAGGGAATGGAGGAAAATTGGAAGAAGGAAATGTAGATCTAGAAATTTGGAGAAAAAATAAAATGAGAGAACTCTCTCTCCTCCTAATTATGGCTGATCATAAACCCCTCTCCAAACAATATATAATGTCCCAAATACCCCTTGGGGCCTCTCATGAAAAAATAATTAGGGAGCGAAGGTTCTAGTCTAATGGTTTCACTAATTAATCAAGTTTCTTAATCCATGGGCCTAATTCATGGGCTCACTTAAACTTGTCTAAAAGTTTGTTTCATGCTCTCTAATTAAAATGTTAGATCCACTACACAAGTCCAAAATAGATCTACCTAGCAACAAATAATAATACAATAAATAAATAAATCATGTCATGCAAAAAAATATTAATTATAATAAATCCTAAAATAATGAATACCCATTGATAATTACCAAACTACCCTTGGATGAAAATATGAGGGTGACAAACCTACCCACCTTAGAAAAAATTTTGTCCTCAAAATTAAGGAAGAAACTATCTACCAAAACAAATAATACAATGCAAGAAAGAATTATACCTCACGGCTCGAACAGATACGGATATCGCTCGCGCATCTCCGTCTCTCGCTCCCAGGTACTGTCTCCTGGCGAGTGATGCCTCCATGCGACATGCACCAAGAGAATCGTCTGGTTCCTTAGCACCTTCTCTCTCCGATCTAGAATCTCCACTGGCTGCTCTAGATAGCTGAGAGTAGGGCCCCACCTCTATCTCCGAGTGATCCAATACATGATTGGGATCTGCCACGTACCATCTCAACTGCGACACATGAAACACGTTGTGCACTCCCTCCAGTGTAGGTGGTAAGTCTAGTCTGTAAGCGACTGCACCGACCCTCTCAAGAATACTGAAAGGACCGATGAATCACGGACTAAGCTTGCCGCCTCCACCAAAACGAATCGTGCCACGTGTCAAAGAAATTCTTAAGAAAACCAGACCGCCAACCTAGCATGAAACACATCCTTAGCACTCTAACAAGCAACAATCAAACACAAGCAAGACAAAACTAAAGCTATACCTCAAACTCTAAAGGTCTCCGATGGTTATCGGCCCAATGCCGCTGTCTGTCCTGCACCACTCAAAGTCTGTCCCTGATAAGCTTCACCTTCTCCGCTGCATCCACCACCATCTCTGGTCCCAATAGAGCCCTGTCACCAACATCATCCCAGGACAACGGAGTGTGGCACCTTCGTCCATACAATGCCTCGAATGGTGACATCTCAATGCTAGCTTGGTAGCTGTTATTGTATAAAACTCTACCAAGTGAAGGTGATCCTTCCAAGAACCTCCAAGATCCAAAAAATAGGTGCGTAGCATGTCCTCGAGAGTATGAATAGCCCTCTTCGACTGTCCGTCCGTCTGAGGGTGATAAGCGGTACTGAACTTGAGCTAAGTACCCAAGCTAGCCTGCAAACTCCTCCAGAAATAGGACATAAAGCGGCTATCCCAATCTGAGACAATGCTTACTGGAACACCGTACAATCTGACAATCTGGCGCACATACAACTCCGCAAGTCTCTCCATAGATGTACCCACTTTAAATGGCAGAAAGTGGGCTGATTTGGTCAACCTGTCCACGATGACCCAAATCGCATCCTTGCCTCCTGGAGAACATGGAAGCCCCGATACAAAATCTATGGTAACATGCTCCCATTTCCACTCTGAAATAGGCAAAGGCTAAAGCAATCCTCCTGGTCTCTGTCTCTCCACCTTGACCTGCTGACAAACTAAGCATCTGGACATGAAGCTAGTTACCTCTCGCTTTATGCCATACCACCATATATAATCCCTTATGTCTCTACACATCTTGTTAGCACAGGGATGCATAAAGTATTAGGAATGATGCACCTCCTGCATAATCTCCTTGCATAAAGCTCCTTTTGGTACACACAACCTGGTACCGTGTCGCAATGATCTATCATCTGTGACGGTAAAGTCCTCTGCCAGCCCGACCTGAACCTGTGCTCTGATGCTCCTCAGAGACTCATCCTCATACTGCCTGGCTCTGACTCGGTCCATCAGCTCCGACTGAACCTGTAGTCCCCACATCTGTGCTGTGACTCCCGGTATCAATACATCAATGCCCAAACTGTCGAGATCTGCCAATAGATGTCTGTCTCTAGTCAAGCACATAGCCACGGGATACCTGCTCAAAGCATCTATGACTACGTTGGCCTTCCCTGGATGGTACTGCAAAGATATGTCGAAGTCCTTCATCAGCTCCAACCATCGCTTCTGCCTCATGTTGAGCTCTTTCTGTATAAATACATACTTTAAGCTCTTATGGCCTGTGAAGATCTCTACTCTCTCTCCATATAGATAGTATTTCCATAATTTGAGAGCAAAGATAACTGCTGCAAGCTCCAAATTATGGGTAGGATAGTTCTTCTCATGCGGGCATAATTGCCTGGAAGCATAGGGAATCACCTTCCCGTGTTGCTATAGTATACAACCCAAACCCTTCCCTGATGCATCACTGTAAATAAAAAATCCTCCTGCTCCTGATGGTAGTGTCAAGATGGGAGCTGTAGTCAATCTCCTCTTCAGCTCCTCAAATGCTGACTGGCAATCCTCAGTCCAGACGAATTCCACGTCCTTCCTGGTCAGCCTAGTCATCGGCTCTGTTAGTCTGAAAAAGTCATGAACAAACCTCTGGTAGTAGCCTGCTAATCCAAGGAAGCTCCTGATCTCTGCTACTGAACTCGGGGTAGACCACGATTCAACTGCTGAGATCTTCTTCGGGTCCACCGAGATTCCATCTCCTGTAATGATATATCCAAGGAATTCAACCTTATCAAGGAAGAATTCGTATTTCGACAACTTGCCATACAACTTCTCCTTTCTGAGGGTCTCCAGAACAATCCTCAAGTGCTACTTATGCTTCTCTGGAGTCTTCGAATATATCAGAATATCATCTATGAAGACTACAACAAACTGGTCCAGGTACTAATGAAATACCTTGGTCATTAGGTTCATAAACACTGACGGGGAATTGGTCAACCCAAACGGCATCACCAAGAACTCGAACTGCCCATAACGAGTCCTGAAAGCCGTCTTCGGAATGTCTTCCCTTTTCACCTTCACCTGGTGGTACCCTGACCTCAAGTCTATCTTTGAGAATACCTTCGCTCCGCTCAACTGGTCAAACAAATCATCAATCCGCGGCAACGGGTATTTATTCTTGATAGTGAAGTTATTAAGTACCCTGTAGTCGATACACATACGTACCGACCCATCCTTCTTGGATACAAACAGTACCGGAGCACCCCATGGTGATGAACTAGAACGGATAAAGCCTTTGTCTTGCAACTCATTTACCTGCTTCTTCAACTCTGCCAGTTCACTCTTGTTTACTCTATAGACATGCTGAGAGATCGGCTCTGCGCCTGGCACTAAATCTATAAAGAACTCCACATCTCTGTCCGACGGCAACCCCGACAGATCCTCTGGAAAGACATCCAAGAACTCTGTAATCAACGGATGTTCATAAAAGTCTGAAGTATGTCTATACGCAGAAGGATCTCAACATGAGACAGAGGTGCTAGCTAGAGTTGATGACAGATTATGATATTGAGTTACAGTACCACCCTGGCAAGGTGAATATAGTAGCAGATGCCTTAAGCAGGAAGCCCATGGCATACTTTTTGACAACTCAGCGGCAAATGCTAGAGGATCTCCGGAAGCTGGGGATAAAGATCGTATTGCCAGGCATGGATGGACAGATGGCCAGTTTCTAGGTTCAATCTACGCTGATTGAGAGGATCAAGGCAGCCCTGCCTACAAATGCGAGTTTCGACGTCTAAGAGAGAGGACAGAGGCCGGCATGCAGACGGGACTCAAGATTCATGAAGACGGAACGTTGAGGTATGGAGATCGCCTATACGTTCCGAGTGGCGAGCTACGCCAAGAGTTGATGACCGAGGCTCATAGATCGATTTATTTTAATCATCCTGGGGGTACAAAGATGTACCGAGACTTGAGACAATATTTCTGGTGGCATAGGATGAAGAGAGAAATTGCAAGATTCGTGGCGAGATATTTAGTTTGTCAGCAAGTCAAGGCTGAACATCAGAGGACTGCAGGACTATTACAGCTGCTTCCCATTCTCGAGTGGAAGTGGGAACACATTACCATGGACTTCGTCACAGGATTCCCGTGGAGCCCTAGCGGGAAGGATGCAGTTTGGGTTATCGTAGACAGACTCACCAAGTCTGCATATTTCTTGCCCTTCAGAGTTGGGCAGTCCACAGAAATATTAGCTGACATGTATATGAGGCAGATAGTACGACTACATGGAGTGTCTGTCAGCATTGTATCAGATCATGATTCTAGATTCACGTCATATTTTTGGCGGAGTATGCAGGAGAGTCTAGGAACTCGTCTTAAGTTCAGCACTGCATATCATCCACAAACTGATGGCTAGTCGGAGCGCACGATATAGATATTAGAAGATATGTTGAGAGCGTGCATGATCGATTTTAGAGGATCTTGGGAGGACCATTTACATTTGGTGGAATTCTCCTACAATAACAACTACCAGGCTAGCATACAGATGGTACCTTATGAGGCACTGTACGACAGGAAGTGTAGGTCACCAGTATGTTGGAGTGACGTGGGAGAGCGTCAAATACTTGGTCCAGAGTTGGTGACACAGACAGTGGAGAAAGTCAAGCAGATTCAAAGCCACCTGCGTGCAGCACAGGACAGACAGAAACATTGGGCAGATGCGCACCGCAGACCTTTGGAGTTCAAGAAAGGTGACCATGTATTTTTGAAGATATCGCCTACTCGTGGTACCATCAGATTCAGAGGCAGAGGCAAGCTGAGTTCGAGGTACATCGGACCTTTTGACATCTTAGAACGAGTTGGCGAAGTGGCTTATCGTCTTGTATTGCCTCCATCATTAGAAGGAGTGCATGACGTATTTCACGTATCGCAGTTGAGAAGATATGTGACAGACCCTAGCCACGTACTTGATCATTCGGAGATTACAGTCGGGCCCAGTTTATCTTACATAGAGCAGCCAGTGGAGATACTCGATCACAGTGAGAAGACTTTGAGAGGTCAGACGATTCGACTGGTCAGAGTTGCATGGAAGCATCATTCGCCAGGCGAGTCTACCTGGGAGCGCGAGGATTCCATTCGGCAGTATTTTCCGTATTTATTTGAGGACCAAGGTACGAATTTACGTACCGCATTTGATTACCAGTTTGCTTTTAATTTCTCATAGATATTATCGTGCTTTACTTCTAATTTCGGGGACAAAATTTTTCTAAGTTGGGAAGGATGTAAACCCCCTCATTTATTTTTATAGATAGTCTGGTATATGTTAAAAAAATTTGGTGTAGCAACAGATGTTTGAGGTTTAGAGTAAGGTTACAGATGTCTGATTTTTATTTAAAATCCTTGGCGCGCCCTACCGTTGTTGAAATATTCGGAGCCCAACATCAGCCCATAAATTCTAACAGATTGTTGCACCCTTGACTTGATACGTCAATTTAGGCGCTGAACTTTTCCGTCACTCAAAATCATATTTCCTTGTGCTCTAAATTAATTGCACAATTTTCCGTAACCGAAATCCTTATTTAATCCCGTGTCGCGCACCTGTGTCATTGCCATCAATTTTGAGATATCAACTTAACCCGTTGAGCCGGACCAATTAAAGGGTCCAAGACTAACACCAAGCCTACACCATTTATGACCTTTGTGTCACTCCCAATTGAGGTCCCATGTGCCCCTATTTAATTTAAGAGCACATGACAATTTATTCTAATTAAATTGGGGATACAAACTTTGACTAATCCCATTTTAATTCCAATGCCCATTTAATTAAGCCTATGCAAAAAACACAACACCCCCTCACCCTACAAAACACCAAACACCAATTCTCCCATAATTTTTCCATCATTTTATGTATTTTTGCAAATACCCAAACTTAAGGGGCTAAATTACAAATGTTGTAACATGTGTCATAACCTCATTGGTCAAGGCTAAATTAACAAGCCACCCCTCTTCTTTGACCGGTCAAGCTTCCCCCTCCCTCTCCTTTGGATGAAGAATTAATTTCTCCATATGAAATCTCCACCACCCATTTGAATTGGGCTCATCCTCACCATCCAACCCCCACACACTTCCCTATTTAATGTCTCCATCACCGCACACAATCCCATGCCGGCCCTAATCCCAATACCTAGAGAAACCCACCCCCTCTCTCTCTCCTTCCTCTTCTCCATTCAAAAATCGAACCTCTTCTTCTTCTCTTCTTCTTCTTCTTCTTCTTCTCTTCTTCTTCTTCTTCTTCCTTTCTTCCACTTCACTTCACCCTCCGGCCGAGCACTGCTGCCACCCCGGCCGAGATCCCCGTTCCACTACCGGCGCTGCTATGAACCCACTTCTCTCCGACTGCCAAGCCCCTACTTCGACCACGATGAGCCACTTCCAGTCGAGCACTTCTCCCCGCGGCTTCGACAGAGCCATTCCCGGCCAGCTGCTATTCCCACCACCACCATCGACTTCATAACTCCCTCCATCCCGGCCGAGCCAGCCATCCCCATTTCTCCATTCTCCGACGAGCTTCACCCAAATACCATCACCACCTCCGGCCTTAACCTCGGCCATCCCCGTCCCGACTCCACCACTTCCTCTATTACCACCACCTCTAGTTCTTCCCCACTCCCTTCGACCACCGCACATCCCCGTTTCACCACCCGCTACCAGCTCCACCATCATTCCCTCTATTTCGACTTCTCTACCTCCACCTGCACCACCAGCACCTCTGCCCCGTGGCCAAGCCACCCTCCTGCCACCTGCTATCTCAATATCATCTTACTCACCATCATCCTCATCATCAACATCATCACCACCACTCTTCACCTGACTCCGGCCAAGCTCTCCTCCGGCCAGAGACGGCCACCACCTCGCCGAGGTGAAACACTCCCCCCCCCCCTCTCTATAATTTTTGTATATTTTGTCTTGTGTATTTTAGTTAGTGTTAATGAATCTTGTGATTTAATGATGTGTGAGTAGGGTTTTTGTATATGCATGAGCTTAGGGTTTATTGTTGTGTTAGGGTTATGTTCATAGTATGTAATGTGAATTAATGGATATACAATTAAGTTAGGGCTATAGAAATACTTGAGTTTTGTTGAATGCAGGTTATAACATACATATGAAGGTTTATGAATTTATTGATATTAAGGAATTAATGTTATAGAATGTATACGTTGAGGCTTGAGAATAAAATGGATCCTTGGTTAGGATAAAATGCATGGTTAGTAATTAGTGTTTATAAATGCTAGGTTTGAAATATTAGGGTATTTTATTTGACTTATGCATATTGTTATTTATGATGGGCAGTTTAATTGGTTGTGAAATGACGTTGTGATATCAAAGCAATGATTGATATTGAGAGCTAATATTTTAATGAGGAAACACTGATGAAAATTGAGGAGCAGGTGATTGTTGTGTAGTAGTGTGTAATATTGAACCAATAGCCATGCATTGACGTTTGATGAAAAATGATGAACATAATTACGTAGCAGTTTTATTGAGAAATGAGAAAGATTATATATGTCTGAGGATTTAATCAGGGTTTGATTAACTGAGTATTGTGATGAATACAGTAAGATTGAGGTTGGATTTGATGGTATTGTACAGATGATTAATTTGGTTAGATGTAACGGGCTCCAAGTCAACCTTGGTCAAACCTCTAGCGTCGTGTCCCTGTGAGTTGTAGCTGAGTCTGAGCATATGATTAGATGTGTGTCACATCCCTGTTTTCCACGTGATAGTTTATTGACTGAGTTTGTATCTCGTCTCTAGGTACTACGGGACCTGCGGACTTGGACGTGATACCGGATCCCCGTCATCAGCAGCCGGACACAGGCAAGTGTACCTTGCCACCCTGTATTTCAGATTACAGATATTTTTTTTTATGTACATTATGCACGTATTTATGTTTACGTTCGATACTCCGCGTTCGGATCATAACCGGGTGCAGACATTTGTCGTAACATCTTAGAATGATTGTTAGATGTTCGTAACACCTCGATGTACGTACCTGAGTATATCGACACCCCAGGACACACTCATACACTGTGATCATGCCAGATTCCTGTATCCTAATACTGACATCATGACCAGAGACTGGGACGACCTTAGGGTCGCGTCTGATGAGTTATTTCTGTGTGTCGAGACTGATTAGATAGAGGTTCAGGTTCAGCGCACCATTGTTGACCGCTTGGGAAGGGAAAGACAGTTACTAGACATTTGGGCTCCTCTGCACGCGCTTATATATATATATGTAGTGATCCTGTATTCTAGAGTAGTGTATCACCCGTATGACTCTGTGCTCGGAGCTACGGTATGCCCCGTGTGTCTCTATGTTCGGAGCTACAGTTTTATTTTGGACAGCCCACGTGTCGAATATTGTCTTTAAACTGTGTCACACTTAGTTGGTTATACTAGATTACCCCGTCGTTGCACTTATACTTTCTGTTATACTTGGCATGCTGTAGTTTTGTACCTTGTTATGTCCCTCTGAGGACCTGGTTTCCTTCCAGGTTTAGGCGAGGAGGATTACCTAGAGGAGTACGGTCCGGGTACGTATACAACAGCAGGACCCATTACCGAGGATGAGGTCATCCCCGAGGACTTCGTCTGATCACTGGTAGTGACTATCCTTGGGACGGTATACTATCTAGTTATCTGATGCTGTTCCAAGTTATCTCATTTTTTACTTTCATTCCAGTATTTTTTCCTAGCGGGTTTGTTCCCGTGTGACTACATCTAGTATTTGTACTATGATACATTATCTCGTGACATTTCCTTTCTGCACATTAGTTGTTATGATTACCTCTATGTGCTCTTATATCTGTTACCTGTGGATGAGATTTAGATTGACTATTTATGTGTTATGTGTTGGGTTATCATTGTACTTCACAGCTTAGGTGCACTCCGACGGGCCCATTAGATTGGGATGCCGGCCGAAGTGTGCTGCTGGCCATTGCCACGTGACTCGGTTCCTTATCTTTGGAACCGGGGCGTGACACAGCTCCCCCTCTTCTACCAAAGCTCCATATAAATTGCCCTCGTTCTGCTCTGCTCCTCGGATGAACTCGAACTCTGTCTCTCCTGGCGTCTGAAATAAAACTCTGCCTCCACGATAATCGATACTAGCGTGATGTCTACTCAACCAATCCATCCCGAGTACTATATCGTAACTTGGAAGTGGCATTACAAGTAAACATACACTCAGCTCACGGCCTCCCAAATAAATCCTCTGGTTCGTGCAAATATCACTTTCCAGGATGATGCCACCCCCGGTCGTGATCTTGCAAGTCCTCGCCAACGGTTCAGACTCAAGACGATGTCTCAGAGCAAAAGATACAGATACAAAGCTATGAGAAGCACCCGAATCAAATAAGGCGTGAGCTGGAAAAGAATCAAGTAAGACTGAACCTGATATAATATCTTTGACTGGCTCTGTCTCCTCCATGGTCAGGGCAAAAGCTCGTCCCTGATGTGCACCTCTCTGCTGGTGTTGGTGATGCACGAACTTTTACTGTTGGGGCTGTAAAGGAGGTCCTCTCTGCTGTCCCGCCGGGTGTCTCACGGGTATCCTCTGGATCGGGGCTCCATCCTGAGCTGTACGAGCTAAGGTCTTGGGATAATCCCTCAGCTGGTGATCTGATGATCCACAAAACAAACACTACCCAAGCCTCTTCCAGTAAACATCCCATCCGTACCCTGCCTTCTTACAGAAGGGGCAAGCATGAGCTGGCTGGCCTGGTCTCTGCATCTGGTATGTCTGCTGTACAGGTGCTCGGTTAGGCGCATGGAACTGCTGCCTCTGCTGTAGGAAATAGGGCTTCTTGGCTGGACCTGCGCTGCTGCTGCCACCAAAAATATCTCGGTCCCTCTTGGGCCTCCAACTTAGGTCTCTCTCGACCTTGCGAGCCTCCCTCAAAATATCTGGATACGTCTCGTGGCTCAAAGAAATGAGAGCCTTTACTTCCCAGTTCAGACCCTCTCAGAATCTACTTGCCCGGTTCTCAGGGTCTTTCACCATATAATCGACATATATGCTCAACCTACCAAACTCGGTGGCATACTCCTCCACCGACATGTTCTCCTGGTAAAGGTTCTGGAACTGTCGCTCCAGGTCAAGTCTCTCAGTAGGCGGAAATAACTTCTTTCTGAACAAGTCCCTGAACTCACCCCATGTCAATCTTGGATCGGCGATCCGTGGCTCATTCCGGAACCAAGTGCTGGATATGTCCATCATCTGCAATCCCACTGCCTCCACCATCAGGTCCTCCGCAAGGCGGGATAAGCGCATGACGTGCTCCATGCTCTCCAACCAGTCATCCGCATAGATGATGCCCTCTGTCCCCTTGAAAGGCCGGGGATCCAACTTTTTGAAGTCTTGTATAGTGCCGGGCCTGGGCTGTATCTCCCGTGATTGTGGTGGTGCGATCCTCTCTACGACGGTGATGGCCACATGGTGAGCACTCTCGATGCCCTGTCTCATCACCTCGGTCTGTCGGTGCTGCGCCTCAGCCTGGGCCCTCTGGGCCTCCATCATCATCTGGAAAAGTGCAAACAACTAGGTAGCATCAGCTGGTACTGGCGGTGGTGACGGAAGTCCCTCAAAAATAACTGGAGCTACCCTCTGAACTGGGGGAGGAGCACCCCCAAAAGCGGCTGCTGAGACTCCCACCTGGACCGGTGAGGCGATCCTCTCAACTGGAGAAGAAGCAGTAGTAGCTGCTACTCTATCCGCAGTAGGCTGGGAAGTAGCTGAGGAAGCTGCCGCTGCTCCTGAGCGATAGAATCTGATCTTCGGAGGCATCCTGAAGACAGATTGAAAATACGGAATCAATATTGAATATAATGTGATATCATCAAAGAAGGACATAAGTTAATTCAAAATAAAAGACAATATTCAATGGATAAAGATTTCAAAACTGATATTGGAATGTTCCCTAGTTGTGATTGAGTAACTCTCAGCCTAAATCATGTTTTTTCTAAAGCAGGCTCGTAGAAATACTCTAGTCGAGCACAACAACGATATCTATCTAGACCTGCATGGGCCACCACTAAAAATGTATCACGACCCACACCCGAATATTTGGGCACGAGCACGCGGTTATGCCCAGCCTACGCTGTAGAATCGACGGTAGAATTATTTCTAACTATCTAATAGCTCAATAATATAAAATGGTACATGTCAATCATCTCAACTCCAAACGGAGGAGTAATATGGTATCTCACAAGTATATCAAATCTCAATCACAAAATAAACTAAGGAGAAAATAATGCACGAATGGAATAACAAAGGAAAGAAAGATACAAGCCACAAGTCTGAAATAATAATACAACTGTGAATCTCCACAAAAGAATAGTCTAATACAATATCACTAATCATAAACTAAACCTCCTCGGTCACTAGTATAATGTCCTCCTGCTCTAGGGGAGTATCCTCTAAAGTCTCACCCTCCTGAGGGCCGTAATGTGTAGGACACACCTCCTCTAGCCAATCATCTGGAAAAAATATATCCAGTCAGGATTAGAGCGAAGTACATACCTCTGAAAGCAGTTCCAATAACATAATCGAGCATATATAACAAGCAATAGAAAAAGGATACAAGATGCACCAGTAGAGAGAATATACAATATATTGTGAACAAGCAATAAGCACAATAAGAACTGGAAGTAAATACAAGAATAACTGCAAGTAGAGAACAAAAAAAATACTAACTATGTGTTTTAGAGTACGAGTTCGTTATGTGATCGGCTTAGGTTGCTCATGAGGTATAAAGGTAACTCCATTATACGTGAGGTGTATAATCGACATGCACATGAGATCAAGAGGGCTTTGATCACATAACCAACTCCTACCCCCCTCCCCAACCAATACTCATGGATCCAATTACGACACGTTACGTACATGATCACGATAGTCACACTAGCATACGAAATAATGGATGAACAAGAAGCACATAAAAGTCAATACTCGATGCACACGATAATATATATGTGACTGGATACCCGTTGCACACGGTAGGGGATAGCACCTCCTGACGGGATCCATATAGCACCAGTCCGTGAAATCACTGTGTCGGGAATCAATGTATACTATTCTAGAACATGCATATATACAATATTATGAATTGAAGCAAACAGAGAAATATACTCGCCTGAAGTCCTGAGCAAAGTGTGTCTATCGATGCCCAAGCTGGTGTCTCACCACCTATATATGGTATGTTGCATCAATACAAGGTTCAATAATGAAAATAACTGATGTTGATGCAATTCTAGGTCGATATGCCATTTCTAAGTCAAACCAATGAATTCTAGGTTGCAAGAGTCTAATGCTACTAAGTCGATATACTGTGAAACTATGCTAAGCTAGCTAAGCTAACACACAACAGTGCATTCAAGGAGCCATATCCTAAGATATACAAGTTTCGGATATAAAAATAGTGTTTTAGTTATATATACAAGTCAATTATTGATAATACTATATCAAAACAAGAAAATAGGATACCTTGATCTTGCACCAATGCGCATCGCACCTAACCCGATACCCAATCTCAAAACCTTGGGTATCGACCCATACCTTGGTGATACCTTGGTATCCCAAGGCAACTCGACACTAACACATAACTAGTGTATATACATAAGATAAGTCACCACCAATTACTAACCATAACAATTAATATAAGCATATATATTTAGCTAACTATTAGACTATTAAGGTATGCATCTACATTAACATAATTATCTATATATAGTACTAGCTACCAATAGCTAACTTAATAATCACTAACACTAGACTAGCTATATACATATAACTAATCTAACAAGTAAATACATACTTATCTAACTACTAAAACCAACTCTTGCTGAAACAACCCAAGTACCCAACACCTACCAGAACACTGAAAACTGAAACTGTTCACAGAAACCAATATATATCAACTGTCTAAACTCAACTACAAGACTAATACTATACTGAAAATGGCCTGGATAGAAACTAAACACACTGATACTAAACTATCTCAATACCTTACACAGTGGTTCCTGCTACTGAACTGCTACTGTCCCCTCTTTGAAATTTTTGTGTTCTCATGAATTTGCATAGTCCTGATACTGAGCTGATACGATTTCCTCCTTCATTCCTGTGAGCACTGCACACAGTGCAGACCCGTCAGTCCTTGATACCTTGTGTTGCTTGCTGAGAACATAGCAACTCTAGTCTGGGGTATAGCTCTCCCTGCTAATCGAGGTTGCATAGCCTGCACAGGCTGAATGCCCCTGTTGTGCTTTATACTCTGTGCAATGTACACAGGGACATTTGCTGCAGTCACTGGTTCTCAAGGCCGTGTGCAATGTACACAGGGACATTTGCTGCAGTCACTGGTTCTCGAGACTGTGTCACTGCTCTTCAACTGCTGTGCAACTACACACAGTGTAGTCCTAACCCCGATCCTGTTGGGCTGCTGCCATCTCAGTTACCCTGTCCCAAGACTTCACATTCCACAAGTAACAAGAAAAACTATACACTCCTTATAACAATATGTATCACTATATAGGTATATACATATGGATAACTATATCTATATACATAAATAACTGTAAAGCCCCTCAACATATCCATCCATTGTCTCATACCCCATATATATATAAATAACAGTAACCTGAAACCCAACATCTATAGGCTATGTACATATAGACTACACACATATATATATATATGTCCCAACACATAACTACTTATATATATATATATATATATATATATATATATACATACATAAGTACTCAATTAATACATATAGATATAGGTCTATATATATAGCAAAATATATAAAAACACCTATATAAACCAACACCACTTAACCTCTAAATATACAAAACATATATATAAATATATCCCCATATACAACACATAACACATAAAACCAAAATACACTATTATATACTCTATATAACCCATAGATAGTATATACGTATATAATTACATATGAATGTATAGGAAATTGAGCCAAACAACAAACACATGAAGCACATCGCACCCGTATCACACTTTCCCTATGATACGCTTGCGATACGGCCCCAACACACAACTAAACACATCCCGGAGGACACGTACAAGTCTAATACATAATTTATGAATAATACGTATAGAAATTAGAGTGTCTATGTGTCTGTGTCATAATATGATATGCACAAGGCCCCGTGTCGGAGGAAAACCCCCAAAATTAACCCGTTTCGTCAAATTGACGAGATATGGCCTACACATATCCAATTGTGAACATGACACTAGTCACAAACAAACAATCAAGTGTCAATTAGATCTACTAGATCCATTGACAAGCACTACATGTGCCAATCTCGGAATTCTCCTAAAATTGGCACCAATTTGGTCATAACTTCCACCGTAGGTCTCCAAATGACTCCAAACCAAATCCTATGGGTAGCCTATGCATGTGGGGTGGTTTCTCATGATAAAATCTCAGATCTAGAGTCTAATAGAATGAAAAAAACTGAATTGTACCTATTGGGAGATGGATTCCTAATAAAAAGGTCCCAATTGACAAGTAGCTTTTCTCCTTGTAGATCTTGGCCTACTCCTCCTCGCTCCTTGCTCCTTGCCTATAGATCCTTGATGTAGAAGCCTCAATGATGAATTTAGAAGGTGATTGATGAAGAATTAATGGGGAATTGATGAGAGAATTGAGGAAAATTGGAAGAGGGAAATGTAGATCTAGAAATTTGGGAAAGAAATAAAATGAGAGCACTCTCTCTCTCTCCTCCTAATTATGGCTGGTCATAAACCCCTCTCCAAGAAATGTATAATATCGCAAATACCCCTCGGGGCCTCTCATAAAGAAATAATTAGGGAGGGAAGGTTCTAGTCTAATGGTTTCACTAATTAATCAAGTTTCTTAATCCATGGGCCTAATTCATGGGCTCACTTAGACTAGTCTAAAAGTTTGTTTCATGCTCTCTAATTAAAAAGTTAGGTCCACTACACAAGTCCAAAATAGATCTACCTAGCAACAAATAATAATACAATAAATAAATAAATCATGTCATGCAAAAAAAAATTATTAATTATAAAAAATTCTAAAATAATTAATACCCATTGACAATTACCAAACTACCCTTGGATGAAAATGTGAGGGTGACACTGTCTGCAATGAAGATGGTGATTGATGATTAGCTTCAGGTCCTTTTGCTTTTGAGTTCTCTGCCGAAAAGTTGGAAGATGTTGGTGGTGTCGGTGAGCAACTCTGCACCTGATGGAGTTGTCACGATGGAGGCAGTCAAAAGCAGCTTGTTGGACGAGGAGATCTGGCGTAAGCAAGTAGAATCATCGCAGGAGTCCTATCTGGTGGCTTCCTACGGAAAGGGAAGACCCAAGTCACAGGTGAGGACATGGGAGAGTTCTCAGGATCTTGCGACTGTAGACCGCAATGAGGGCTGCTATCATTGTGGTGAAATGGGTCATATCAAGAGGAACTGCATGAAGCTTAAAGCTGAGAAGGCCAAAGGCAAGGATGATCAGGAGGACCTAACGGCTATAGAAGATCTCATTATCGCAGCAACCGACACAGAGGAACATTGTGGCATGTGTCATGCTAGCGATTGGGTCATGGACACGTGGGCATCGTATCATGCCACTCCATATAGGAGGATCTTTACATCATACCACAGCGGCATGTTTGGACGTATGAAGATGGAAAACAAGGGGACGGCTGCAGTTGTAGGCATCGATGATGTGCATTTGACAACGGAGCTTGGTGAGAAGCTCGTTCTCAAGGATGTGCGACATGTACCGAGTTTGGCTACAACTTGATTTCGGTAGGGAGGCTGGCTGATGATGGCTGTCGCAGTTTATTTGGAGACAAAGATTGGATGCTTACGAAGGGTTCCCAACAGCTGGCTCGAGAATATTTATGTTGTGGCATGTATAGGCTCAAACCGCTGAGTTGTATAAGCAGGCCACAGACATCGGATGGAGGCTCGAGGGATATTTGACAGGAGTTAGATCGTCGAGAACTTGCTGAGGAGGGGCTTCGAGATACTTTGAGGATTACGGAGGATTCGGTTCTTCGAGACAAAGCGACGAATGGTGATAAGCCAAAGATTGAAGGTCAGTATGTCGGTCCCATGACAGGTGGTTGGTCTCCAAGTGGGAATTGCTTCACGAATCCGATTTTGGCGACGGGTGGTTTGCCAAAGCTTCACGGAGCAATATTGGTTTCAACAATTCGAGGCCAGGGAGGAGATCAAGGTTTGCAGCAAACTCAATCTGAGGCGGGAACGTCACCATTCATACAGTTCCGGAGGAGCTGTGGTCATCGACGACATGCACAATGCGTGATGTTCTGCTCGATGACGCATGTGTATGGGGGAGCTTCAATTTCAGACATGAAGGTGGACAGATTCAGGAGTTCGAATATCAGGAGAATCGCACCATCCGCTTGGTTGGGCCAGCGAAGGATGAAGAAGATTGTCGGAACGTTAACAAGTTTCAGTAAAAGACGAAAGTCGGGGACAGGCAGCCAAGACTCACGGTGAGGCTGATAGTCAGGGAGTTTGGTTTCAGTCGTGTCATTGATATCGGCAGGATCCCAGTGGTACAGAAGGTGCTACGCATGGTAGCTAGCGTCGACGTGATGGCCGAGGAGCTGGAGACGAAGGAAGATGCAAAGCATCTCGGGGGATCGAAGATCAGTGACATTGGGGAGCAGGCACTCTATCGCGGGACAATATGCATGGAGTCCAGTTGAGAATCCATGGGATCAGCACCCTCTCATCAGACTGGAAGGGGGGAGATTGTTGGGGTCAAGTCTGGATTTGGTGAATTTTGGAGCCCAAATATGGTCAAAGATTTGATTTAGAAATCTACATTAAATGTAAGATTTGATTAGATTTTAAATTTGTACCAAATATTTAATTTGACCATATTTGGACATTCATAATTGGTGTTGGGCTATTTTAGGTGGAATATGATTATTATTTTAAGGTTTTCTATTTAGGAAATCCTATTTTGACCTAAAATATAATTTCTTATCCTATAAATATTGGAGGAGGGTGGAGGCACAAAGAATAACACAAGTTGGAGATTCGGGGTGCTCGTCCACAGAAAATCTAAGAGAAAGTTCGTGCTTTGCTCTTAGGACTTTGTCATCCAAGATGGAAGGAAAAAAGAGATCTGATCGAGAAGTCGTTGCCTTAGCTCAGGGAGATTGCTACGAGTTGGTGAGTGATTTCAATTGTAATCTCTTTCTTTTCTTCTTGAGTGTGGTGGGGGGGTTAAATCTATTAGAGAAAAGGGATCAACATTGATTCTGTCAATCTTGTAATTTCACCTGAGTTATAAAGGTTAGAATTTGTCCAGGTGACGTAGTCACCGCCATATACTTGTCTTTATTTGTGCTTTATGTTCGTTAGATAGGAGTTGGTTATCTCAGGTGGGTTGGCCTAAAGTTTCTGCTGCGGACATTCTCAGACACGGTGTCGAAACGCTTGCAGAACGTGTCCGATTCCCAACAGATAAATCATGGTTAAGGGAGAGCTCATGTTTCCCCTTTACGGCTTCCTTAGCTAAACATACATACTCAAGAAGAAGCGTTCATCCATGTCCTAGTATATTCGAACAATCTGTATACATGTAAGTAAAGTTGGTTTATCACTTGGTTCAGCAGATACTGAGATTTAGCCGAAAGTAATTAAGGATATTTAGACTCTTGCACATTATTATCATAGCAATGATCAAGTGAAATAGATAGAGAAGGTGGTCTTTTATCACAATTTGAACATGAAGAACTAAGCACCCTTGTTTCTACAAATCTCATCACATCTGATCTCATCACCACAAGTCTCACATCATAGAAAAGGTTGCAACATCTGCAGCTATTAAAATTTTAGCGGAGAGGACACAAACACAAGGAGACGACTCTTTTCACCTGCATCATCAGCTCATACTTGGAGCGCGACCAATCGAGACAGTATAGGACCTCTTAGCATGTGCAGATCATTCCCTGCATATGGCTTTACTATCTCTCAGCTCACTACCATGGCATGAGGGCCTGCATGAGCATTAAGCAAGTCCTTAGCTGAGACTAAGTCGACGACAATTGGCCCTGCAGCACACCCCACCCTTCCGAGGTTAAAACTGCAGATCCTGCCAAAGCTTGTAATAGTTGACGATCATGGTGCAAAAAAAAAAAAAAACATGACTAATGCTGCCTCCTCTTGGCCTTCTTTGAGGGTGATTCTTGAGTTGGGGAAGTTCTGGAGGTACTGGAAAGCAATGGCTGGTTGGTTGAATTTGCCATCCATTTTCATCTATAATTGATCACAAAACATATTATAAGTGATTTTCCAACGTTAAACATGTTAGACGACAACCAAGAGATTTGAAATCTGCCAACTATAGAAGATTTGTCAATTACCAACTATATTGTAATTATCACATCTATGATTGTAGGAAAACTGTCATTACAGTATTTTAATTATCACCTTTATGATTATAGGAGATCTGCCAACTATTATATTTATACGCATGAAAAAGACTCACAAATCAATAAAGTATTTATACATATCCAAAATCTTACATGGTATCAGAGCCTACGATCCAGTTCTCTATATTTCCATGGCTTCTTCATCAAACCTTGAAGTTACCTCTGCTTCTCTGAATTCATCTTCTCCATTGTTTGTCTTTAAATCTATCAAACAAGTTGCCTTTTCTGATGTCGTGAGGCCTCGTATGTTTACATTCTGTTGATATTGCCAGCCACATGCCTGATAGATCGGTCCAAATTAAATTAGGCTGAAAAATTGGTAATCTGGTTACCCTAAGTCATATATAGATTCATTTCACAAGAATCAGATGACATAAATAACAGCCTCACACTGGTTGATCCATATAGACGATTTCTTAAAGGGAACTTATTTTCTCCTTACTACTCTTATGATTGTACCTCGCTACAAAAGTTTGAAGAAGATCATGAAAATATGGTTAATTGATGAAGAAATAGCAGCTTACCATGGGCTTCTGGGGGCAGAAACAAGCAAAATCGATAAGCTATGTAGAGTGATGGCTTAATTTCACAAGAAAACCTACATTCAAGACAAACATTCATGAAAAACCACAGATCTGATGAAATCAAACTGAGACCGACCTCCCCCAAGTGGCATGCTACGTTGGCACACGAAATAAGGACAAGGATTGGAGGAACCTTAAGGTAAAAACAATGAATTTTAAGATGGTTGTTGCTGGAGCTCTGACACTTGCACATGCATAATTTTCTAGGTTCAATCTCTGTTCTTGAACCGCAGCAAGGCGTGATCCAGAATTTGTGGGCTTCGATCATTCACTTGGGGGGCCATCATCTCATAAGCTATCAAAAGTTACGAATAAGTATCAGCTGTTAGATTTTTCAAGATATATATATATATATATATATATATATATATATATATATATATATATGCCTTGCTGCGGTTCAAGAACAGAGATTGAACCTAGAAAATTATGCATGTGCAAGTGTCAGAATTTGTGGGCTTCGATCATTCACTTGGGGGGGCATCATCTCATAAGCTATCAAAAGTTACGAATAAGTATCAGCTGTTAGATTTTTCAAGATATATATATATATATATATATATATATATATATATATTTATATGACACCATAAAATTTGCTGGAAGTCTCAAAAGCTATCACAATGTAAGCCAAGTATGTATCTTGAGGAGCTCCTGCCGCATGAAGGCTTTTGAAGTCGATTTGGTTCATGCAAAGCCCACTCCTAGATAAATTGCTTATTGCTAGTAGTAGTAGTTTTCACAGACTGGGTGAAAACCCATAGAAGAGGCTTACTAAATATATTATATATCCTGCAATATCTGAGTTAAGAGAATTTAGATGAGACGTGAAGTGAGATTGAGGATCTTTAGGCTTGTCAGGATGTCAGCATCAAAGAATTTGATAAATGCTTAAAGATTAGACAAAATACTATGTAACAATGATTTTTCTTTTTGTCGTACTGACATTACAATTATATTTACTATCCAAAGAGCTCGCAATGCATATTTAGTATGATAATAGAGAATTAGAGAATGATGTAAACAAACAATTACTTAAATCAATTTGTTGTTTCAATTTCATCGTTAGTACTAATCATAACAATAATTTACAAATTTATGATATATTATTTTAGTGTTATGACACATGTAAAGTGTAAACAACGTAGTGATATAAAGCTCTGATGGGTCATGGTCTAGTTTAAAGAGAATTGGTCAAGGAAAGGAAGTGATGTAATTCAAAACCTGTTTTGAGAACTAGGAAGTAGTTAGAGAAAACTCAAAACCCAGAGTTTGAACTTCCTTTTCCCTTTTTTGGTATCACTTTTGCTCTCATTTATGAAGAAATGATGCTGAGGACCACAAAAAATGGAACAATTTAAGGGAGGTAGAGACACATGTGCTACATGTTATGCACCAAGAGAAGTATGATCCATCAGAATTTAATTATTTTATGCTTTCATTTGATATTTCATGAATCATAATTACTTTCACTACTAGGTGTAGGGCAATATTAGCACAACTTGAATCTAGTGGAGGTTGCCTAGTAAAATGAACAAACATACATTAACATCGAGGATTAAAATTGACTGATACCAATAACGTTATCGGTAGGATCATATTCGATTGGGCTAATCAATCCAAAATGACACTATAGAATCAATGTCTACTAATACCATCGATTCGGGCTACTATTAGAAGGTTTTCGTCAGTTTTCAGTCCATTACCATCCCAAAAGTATCAAAATTGGCCTAAAGTACCAAAATTCAAGATTAGTTGAAACTTCCAAAACATTTTTGAGTGTGGCAAAATATTGATCGAGACTTTCTAATGTATGTTTTAATTGGCTAATATATAAATAGAAATTTAGTATAATACTTGGCTTGTTTATTATTGATGTGGAGCTACATATATATATGAGAGGCTAACCCTTCTCTCTACTACTCTACTCCATGTGGGACTAAAAAATCCTTTAATACTCTCAACATCCCCCTCAAGATGGGCAATAGATATCAATCATCCCCATCTTATCACATAGTTTAGAAAGACTCAATGAATTAAGACCCTTAGTAAGACAATCTGCGACTTGCTCTTCTGAGCGAACATGATCAAGTTTTAATATTCCTTTCTCTAGCTTCTCTTTGATGAAGAACCGATCGATTTCGATGTGCTTTGTACTATCATGCTAAACTGGATTGTTAGCTATACTTAGTGCAGCTTGACTGTCACTCAGAAGGCACAATGGTGTTCCCTGGTCCAGCTTCAACTCTGTCAGCAGTTCTTTTACCCACAACAACTCTTACACTCCCAGAGCCATAGCTCTATATTCTGTTTCAGCAGTCGATCGTGCTACCACAGACTGTTTCTTGTTTCTCCATGAGACTAGGCTACCCCCCACAAAGACATAGTAACTTGAGGTAGACCTTCTGTCGTCCATACAACTTGTCCAATCTGCATCGCAGTGCCCCTAAACACCCATATGTCCGTTGTTCTTGAACCATAGCCCTCTTCCAGGAGCCCCCTTTTAATATCTCAGAATATGAAAAACTGCATCCATATGACCCTTCCTTGGATCATGCATGTAGCGACTCACTACACTCACAACAAATGAGATATCAGGGCGAGTGTGGCCTAGATAAATCAATCTGCCTACAAGTCTCTGATATCTCTCACGACCAACCGGCTCTCCTGCCTCTGGCCCCAACTTATCTTTCTGATCGATTGGAGTGACTGACGATCGACATCCCAGCATACCAGTTTTTGTGAGCAGATATAGTACATACTTCCAGAGAGAGGACGATCACATCTCTTCCTCGAGCAACCTCGATCCCGAGAAAATACCTCATCATGCCCAAGTCTTTACTTCAAATTCCTTGGCAAGTTTTGACTTCAGCTGGATAATCTCCTCCTCATCATCACCTGTGATCACTATATCATCTAGATATACTACAAGTATGGTGACGTGGCCTCTCGCATGTCGAAAGAAGACCGTGTGATCTGCATTAGTCTGGCTGTACCCCATGCCTGTGACAGCCTTCTTGAATCTTTCAAACTAGGTCCGAGGAGATTACTTGAGTCCATACAGTGATTTCTTCAGCTTGCACACCTTTCATGTTGACTGCTTCGTGCAAAAATCCGGAGGCGTCTCCATGTATACTTTTTCTTGTAGATCTCCATGAAGAAAGGCATTATTTATATCCAATTGATGAAGTTGCCACCCATGGTTTGCTGCAAGAGCAAATATCTCATCTTAGTCGATGCCATAGGACTAAGTGAATCCCTTTGCAACCAATCTTGCCTTCTATCGCTCCACCTTTCCATCTGACCTCTCTTTTACTGTGAAGACCCATTTGCAGCCAACTGCTCTCTTTCCTTTAGGTAATGGAACAAGTTTCCATGTTCCACTTCTTTCAAGTACCCAAAGTTCCTCCAACATTGCTGCTTTCCATCTCGGATCTTCCTTCGCTTCCTGCCAACACTTAGGCAAATAGGTGGTGTCTAACGATACAATGAATGCTCCATAAGTAGGGAATAAATTAGAGTAGGATAAAAAATGGGTGATGTCATGTTCATAACCATAACGATTAGGGAATATTCCCGCATTACTGTGAGAAGATCTACTTAAGGGAATAGGAAAATGATAAGGAGGAGAGATCATACCATCCGAATCAGAGGGATCCGGTGCAGGAGGTGCATCTTCAGGAGTTGGGGCAGGGTTAGACGGGGGACATGGCACAGTAGGGACAATAGGCATAGTAGTGGACTACTGCTTTCTCCTTATGTAACTTGGAGCTTTGTAGATTTTTCTGTAGTCTATTCCTCCCCCTGTACTGTAGCATCACTTTCTTCCTCTTCATTGTGAGCTTCCTCATCACTTTCCTCCCCTCTCTATCTCCCCCTTGTTCCCTTGGACCAACTTCCATCATTGGGCATGGAACTGACCCGACAATCACGCTTGGGCCCATCTCTCCCTCACTCCTAACACCTCATGTGTTAGGTGTGTTACCAAATGCGTAGCCTTCACCTGAACAATTGTGGTAGTATGTTTCATCTCTCTGAATGTAACGTCCATGCTCATAAAGAGCCTTCGCTCCACAGGACTTCTGAGTCTCTGAGTAGCCAACAAAGACGCACTTCACTGTCCGAGGGTCCAACTTTCCCACCGCAGGCCTATTATCCTTCACAAAGCAGACACATCAAAATACCTTTGGAGGAACAATGTACTTGTTCTCACCTGTAAGCATCTCAAACGGTATTTTTCATCCTAATACCTGAGAGGACATCCTATTGATGAGATATACAGCCGTCAACACGGCTTGTCCCCACAAGTATTTAGGAACATTCATAGCAAACATCATTAACCGTGCCACTTCTAACATGTGCATGTTCTTCCGCTCTGTCATGCCATTCTGAGCTGGTGTATAGGCACATGAAATCTGATGTTGTATCCCATGGGCTGATAAGTATTCTTCAATAGCCTTGTTGGTGTATTCTGTTCCATTGTCAGACCTCAAAGTCTTCACCTTAGCACCGTATTGTGTTGTAACCCTGCGATAAAAATCTTGAAAGCATGCGAATACATCACTCTTATTCTTCATTAGATATAACCAGGTGACACGAGTGTAGCAGTCAATAAAGGTGACAAACCACTTAAAACCATTAATAGTAGTTATAGGACAAGGTCCCCACACATCAGAATGTATCATATCAAAAGCAACTAAACTTCTATTTCTAGAACTCACATACGAGATTCTGTTATGTTTCCCAAGTTCACAAGCATCACAAACCAACTTTTGCTTATTAGCATTTTGATACATAGAGGGATACATCCGACTCAGTAGACTGAATGGAGAGTATCCCATACGCTGATGTTGGAGTAATAATTCTGCTTCTACAATCCTTCGCGGCTCCTCCTGTTGTGCTTCATCTACCAGTGATGCCAGTGCTGCATCCAGCCCACCTATGTCCAAGTACTATACCCCTTTATGCCAAGTGTCAGTCCCTAACCGTCTCTCCGTTCCCTTATCCTGAAAAATTACCTTAGGAATGTCAAAGGAAACAATACGATTAAGTTGAAGAACAATGACACTAATGGACAATAAATTAACAGGAAAATATATAGCATACAAGACATCAGTAACATTCATGGAAGGGGTGCATTCAACTATGCCTTTACCCACAATGGGTCTAGTAGTACCATCAGCAGTCTGAATTCTTTCAGGCGTTGCCAGGTGAGTGTAATCTTGGAACTCATCATGGGCACCCGTGACATGGCGGGATGTCCCAGAGTCAATTATCCAATTTATATTTCCTGGTATATGGGTAAATTCAAGGGCATGAGCAGGTATACATGTACTTGTATGGACATAGTAGGTGATGTTACCCCCGGAGGTGGTTGGAGTCGATGCCCCAGTGGTGTTGGCTCGACTGTTGCTGGTTTCAAGCTTCATGCTCCTCCATATTTCTAGTATTTTTCTCACTAGGGGTCATATCGGATGACTGACTCTCATTTCCCCCTTTGTCAGGTTTGCCTTATGCCCTCCAGAATAATTATCTCTGCCTCCGCCATAGTCTCCTCTGGCACCCCTACGCCCTCGGCGGCTACGTCTGCGGCCGCTGGACTGGCCTCTTAGAAGTTTCGTACAGAATCTGATAAAATGTCCAGGCTCTCCACAGTTGTAGCACCCTCCCCCTCCGGAAGGGTTTGGGTTAAACACTGCTAGAGCTGATTTCCCCCCAGAGAGCTAGTGGTACTAGGCATTAACTTTAGTCGTGCCTCTTCTTGTGCCATAACAGCTATGGCCTACTCCAGTGATGGTAGTCCGGGTTGTGCAAGTAGGACATTCCTCCTCTGCTCGAATGCTGGGTTGAGCCCCTTCAGGAACTTCATCATCCTCTGTTGCAAAATATACTCCATGTACTTCTTATAATGTTTCACATATGACGGTTCCACTTCCTCATCCTCCACGTCAATGGGATCATAGTGGTCGAGATCTGACCAATACTTCTTCAGCAGAGCCGCATACTCAGAGATGGTATAATCTTCTTGGACACCTTATCAAGTTCATCTTATAGTTGGAAGACTCCCATAGGGTTGTCCGACCCTGAGTACATGTCTCTCAACGTTATCCAAATGTCAACAACACCCTCAATTGCTTCCACGTTGCCCGACACTTGGTCGATCAATGATGCTGTCAAACATCCAGCAACAACATTGTTGACGATTTCCCACACAGGAAACTCCCATGAGGAGTGATCTTCAGGTGCCTTGGTTTGGCCATTCACATAGCCCACCAAGCCTATTGCCTTCAGAGTCCGCATCGCCTGACGTGACCACTTCAAGTAGTTGGAAGTACCCTCCAACTTTATCTCCAGTTTCTCCAACTTCTCCATTTTGTATGATGAATGATCCATATCTGCGTGTGCAACACGGAAGCTAGTCTCGGTCAGCCTCCTGGAGAAGAGATCGTCCACCAAAGCCTTTATCTCTTGGGTCATCAACTTGTCTTAGATCGTCTCCATCGTCTTCTTCTTGTCCTCTTCCATTAGCAAGACGGTGGCAGATCTAGATCGTCTCCACCTTTGATCGTCGTACTCTCCACGTCTACTGTTCCTCCTTTCGCGGCAGCGGTGTCTCTGAGAGCCGCTGCTCATGTACCGTGCACGGCTTTGATCCGAGGCCGCATGGCCTGACGAGAAGGAGGGAGAAGAACCGACAGTTGTAGTCGAGATTATGAGTTCACACAAAAGTTCCCTCACTGATATACCTCGATCCAACTAGCAACTATATAATTAATATTTCGATTACAACTTGCTGCTACAAAAAACGATAATCAGAAAATTAAACTTCTCGTTCTTCCTTGCAATCACAGTTGCATACGGACAGAACCGAGTTACAACTCGCAGAAGAGAAGAAGAAGAAATACTGCGCTGGCGGCGATGGAGAGGGGGCGAGAGTCGGCGTGGAGGAAGGGAAGGGGGGTGCTGGCCAGCGGCTGCTGGTGGCGGAAGAGGGAGGGCGGGGGCGGCTGTTGAGGGGGTTAGGGTTAGGGTTTGGGAAGGGGTGTTGGCTCTGATACCAAATAGAAATTTAGTAGAATACTTGGATTGTTTATTATTGATGTGGAGCTACATATATATAGGAGATGCTAACCCTTCTCTCTACTACTCTACTCCATGTAGAACTAAAAATCCTTTTAATACTCTCAACAATATATATACATAATTTGATTTTACTTTCATTTGATGTTTCCAAAAAGAATTTATTTAATCCTATATACAATATTTTGACTGTTATACATGCGGTATCATGTTCTGATTGCATCAAAATTATGCAATTATACAATTATTCACAATAAAACATAATTAATTTATGCTTAACATTTCATTTATTTAAAAGCACCGTCATTCTAACTACCATTGTACCTATTTGAAAATGTCAGTATCCTGTACCTAGATTGTGTCCTTACTCATAACCACGTTCATATTTGTAAAACATAGTCGACCACCAAAACTAAAGAAACATGGATATTGATAGTCATAGACTATGTTGCATGGACACGAAAAATGGTCTATGTATCTATGTATCATGTCCGTATTCATGCAACATAGGTGAGTACTTATTGTAACTATTTGAAGTGTCCGCATACCGTATTCGTATTTTTCCCTTATCCATATTCGTATCCTATCCGTGCAACATATAGCTCTATAGAGAAGGTCTGATTTTGATACCATGCTTTAGAACCAGAGTTATTCATAAAAATCAACATAAAACTATTTAAATAATTTATGAAATTGTCTTAACTTTAAAGTTTCATTTCTTATTATTCTTAAATCTGGCAAAAGTACCAACTCGCAGTCGAGTAAACAGTTGATAGAAAGTCTGATGCTTAACATAGTGAAATAGTGGTAATGGTTTTCCTTGATGCAGCCTCTCCTAGTGGTATGCTAAGATGCACAAACATTGCAAAAATGTGGGCCATGTCATGTTGGACACGTATCAAACACGTACTTCACACAATCCGGATACTCAAAAATACACTAGGATATACCAAAATATGTGCCATGTCCATATTGTCGCGTTCTTACCATGTCATGTTATAACTGTGTCCGTGAAACATAGGTGGTTTGCATATGGAAAGGGACACAAATATACTGCAATTAGAAAGAAAAAACAATGTCTTCCGTACAAGAAATTGAAAACATTTTAATTTTTTTATTAAAAAAATTGTATTATAAAATATATTGATGGAGAACAACTTGGATTTTCGGTTATTTTGGATTTCTTTAGTTTGTTTGTTAGGATAAACTAAAATAAAGAAAATTTTATCACTTGAGTTGGTTAGGGTTGGTTAGGGATTGACTCATCTTATGGATAAGTACTTAGAGATTTAGTTTATCTTCTTTTTATTATTTTGTAGCTTATAAATAGTTTCTAATTTCATAAGTTATGGAATCGAAGAATTGAGAATAAGAAATCTATTTTGAGTTTGTATTGTGTGATGCCAAAACCCTAAAGTAGATCTCTCGATCTTATTTCTTTTTCCGCCTTCTGACGTTGACGTCTCTAACGGTCTCGAGTACAAAAGTCAAACATCGAATCCAACGACATCTACTCGTCATTCCAAACCGGGTATTCTTGATTATTATTCTTGTCTTTCTATTAAAATTATTTGTGATAAATTTATAATAGTGATTATTCACATTTCAATTAAAGCTTCTGTGCCTAATTTTTCCCAAATCCCAAATCCCAAAATTTCATAAATTTTAATTTTATAAAATAATATTCCTTTGGGTCTTTCGTCCCGCGTCAAATTTGTATCAGAGCTAAACCTTCGTTTAGAAATTTTTGTATACGTAGGTAGGTAAGATCCATTCAAGAATGTCTACACAAAAATTTTCGCAACAATTTTGTGCGAGAATCGATGATATATATGATAAGATGCTTGTTGAAATAAAAAAGTTGCTTGATGGACATTTCAACCAGATTAAGACAGAAACTAGTGCTAACGGGGATCCTATATCCTTAAAAAATTCATTAGTTGAACCTAGCTAACGAACCTAAAATAGTTGACTTATCTACACAAGTAGAGTTCCACCCGGAGTCGGTCACGTCGTTAGAGTACCCATTAATTGAATCCAAGGAACCTACCATAGTTATGACTACACAAATTAGGTATGGGATTGAAACTAGGTCAGATTTTAAACAAAATTTAATTTTGATATTTATATATCATCCCTAGAAGAATTAAATACGTCTGACCAATCCAGTGAATTTAAAGAACCTATTGAGTCATCCAAATATTTTGAACGTGTCCCAATAATCAATCCGGTGAATAATTACTATTATTTCTTTATTACAAATAATTGTAATAGTTTGCAAAAAATAGTAATTGATTGCAGAGACGATCATTTTGCTTCTTTGGACGCATCGACACAACCACCAGTTATTGAGGAGCTTCATGATAGGTTATTGTTGGACATTCTGCTTCTTCCACCTCCATAACCGCTAGTGCCACCGTGGATCGACACAATCTCCAGTTATTGAGGAGCTTCATGATAGGTCATTGTTGGACATTCTGCTTCTTCCACCTCCACAACCGCCAGTGCCACCGTGAAATTTCATCGTCTTGTCAGAAGCCTCAATATTGACTACCTTGTCGAAGCAGAGGCCTCCTCCATGGCCGATTTGGAGGACATCACTAGGAGCATAATTCTCGAAATTTACACTTGATTCACCAGGGGGTGAATTTTCAAAGCCGAGGAGAATGATGGAGAACAACTTGAATTTTCGGTTATTTTGGATTTCTCTAGTTTGTTTGTTAGGATAAACTAAAATAAAGAGAATTTTATCTCTTGAGTTGGTTATGGTTGGTTAGGGATTGACTCATCTTATAGATAAGTACTTAGATATTTAGTTTATCTTTTTTTGATTGTTTTGTAGCTTATAAATAATTTGTAATTTCATAAGTTATGGAATCGAAAAATTGAGAATAAGAAATATATTTTAAGTTTGTATGTTGCGATGCCAAAACCCTAAAGTGGATCTCTCGATCTTATTTCCTTCTCCGCCTTCCGACGTTGACGTCTCCAACGATCTCGAGCACAAAAGTCAAGCCAAGAGATCCAACGACATCTACTCGTCATTCCAAATCGGGTATTCTTGATTATTATTCTTGTCTTTCTATTAAAATTATTTGTGATAAATTTATAATAGTGATTGTTCACATTTCAATTAAAGCTTCTGCGTCCAATTTTTCCAAATCCTTAATTTCATAAAAATCATCTCTCCTTTAGGTTTTCGTCCCGCATTATATATTATCGAGAACATTTCTGTTTGAATATTTTTTGTACAATACAAATTGTAACTGAAAAGGAAATTGAGTTATAACATGACCTAAAATGACGAACAATGTGTGTATGTGTCGGGTGGGGGAGGGGGGGGGGGGGTTGGCTAGTGGTAAGACAATAACACTAGTAGGGGATGAGAGGTGTGGGTTCGAATTCCAGCCCAGACAATAATTAAATGGGAAGGGGGTCATGGTGCTACTAGACCACGGCAGCGACGACCATTAATGACTGATCTTATCTAAAAATAAAGACTTAAGATGGAACTAAGTCATAACCAAGAGGAAATAAAGCATTGTATGTTATTTTAATTGCAATTGTAGTTCATGAAATGAGAATAAGTCGAAGAAGTTGAGAATGAATTTCCATCAAAAAAAATCTTGTTGATAATTATTGGTGTTAGGTGTGAGGAGATTGCATGTAGACTAGTGCAGTTTGGTTTGTCCTTAGTGGCTGACTGTTAGTTGCAGCTTTAGCTAGATGTCATTAGCAAAGCTAGAAAACCTTTGTGTACTCGAGCAACACCTATACCTTGAGAGATGTCTCATTCTATGCCACCACCTGTTTTGTCATGTGAACAAATGAAACTAGTTGACTCATTCACTTGTTAAGTCATACTGGAAACAGTCTAGATAGTAGTATACTCTTGCTTAAATTAATTGAACATGCTTGCACGTTTGGAAGTAAAATATATATTATGTAAATTTAATACAATATGATGTCACCATCAGATATAAATATACACCCAATAAGGTAAATTTCCCTTTTTTGCAAACTGAGATTAAACCTTCAAGCTATAATTGATGCCTCTGTTGGTCCTATTATATATGAAACTTATCCTTTAAGCACAAAAAGGTTATATAAATGACATTTGGTAGAATCAATTATAAGCCTTTCACGACGTTTTCTCCATTTAGACTATTACAGGTCAAACCATTTTGATTGAAAATGATTTGGTGATGATGAGCTGATAATGACAATGATGATGATGATGATATGCAATATTTATAGAACATTGTTGATTAGTACTCATCTTATGATGATTGTACTTACATTTATACACAAACACACAATTTAGCACTACCACATTCCTCTTCCAAACTAAAACAAATCCCAAACAATTGTCTCCTTCATCAAGTCTCCATCTTGTAATAATAAATCCAGTGAGAGATTGGCATCCCAGTCCACTGGTGATGGGTGCACATCAAATGTGCTTGAACTCGCATTCGATGGCTCGACTGCGCTCATTGATGACTCGAGTGCTGGTGACGAAATAGTCATCAGGGGTGCCCATAATGATCTATCATGTGTCTTGCCTAGCGCGTGCAGTGATGCAATTGCCTTCACTTGGTCAATGGTTAGTGCCAGTCTCTCCTCTTCGGTGAAATTCAGGTCACTTACAGCGAAATTGAAGCGGCAGCCTTCTGGACCGTGCAAGCAGTAGACGGCAGCATCGTAGGCACGTGCGGCCTTCTCAGCCGTATCATAAGAGCCCAACCATATCCTGGTCTCACTCTTGGGAACCCGAATTTCGGATACCCATCTTCCCCAATTCCTCATCCTAACTCCCTTGAACTGTTTACTCTTTCTTTTCTCATTTCTGGACCTTTTTTTCTCATTTGTGGACATTCTCTCCTCTTCTTCCTTCCTCTTCTTTAGTGAGGTGAGAAGAGAGGAGAGCTACAGGTCTATTAAAAGCTGGGGGTTAGGTTCACTGATTGAAACGTGGTGGTCGAGAGGGACGAGGAGAAGACCAGTGTCAGTCAGGTGGTGTCCTTTAACAACTTATCTGGCAGTACTTGTTATTCTGGATAAGCTAAGAGTACGGCAATTAATGGGATGGAGAAACTGGGGTCCTTGGAGAGAAACAAATAGTAAAAGCAATTCCACACATTGCATTTGGATTCTTCTACATTTGGTAGTAAATTTCCTTTCAGTAATCTCATCATAATATGGAGGGAAAAAATATTAGTGGAATGGAACTATATATATTCTATTATAGGCCTTGTAAGAACACTTTGTATGAACCTTCTTATAGCATGAATTGTACATATATGCTTGAGACTTCATATGCAAATTGCAAATACTAAAAATCATAAATAACAATGAAAATTCACAAAGGTGATCAATGTCTAGGAATTTCATTTGTTGACTGACACTTTAAATCCCGACCGAGGACAAGGAATCAAGTTCACCTTACAAAATCCTAGTCATGGACAAACGACCTGCACAAAGGTACTAGGAGTATCATAGACAGCAGGTTCTATGTGGGAGAGGAGAACTTCACTTTTTTCCTCAAAGATGCTGATATCAAGAGTCAATTGGTGACCTAGAGATCTCTCTATGGTGCATTTGTCAAAAGAATATTAATTGATCTTCAACAATGTAGCCGTTGCACATAATTGAATATGATTAACAGAAGCAGAATGAGATATATTTAGACATTGTGAGAATACCATGCGGTAAGATAACATATAAAACAAAGAACTTTTACCTGAATTAAGAAAGAAATTAAAGCATAGTTAAGTAGAGAGACATCCAAAAATGTGCATCTACATGAACGACACATACAGGTACAAGCATCACACTGCTCATTACAACCCCATTAAATGTGGACCTCACTCGAGACTTGATGCGTGAACAGATGTTGAGCTATGAGAAGTGTCATACATAAGGCAAGTAGGTTCCTTCCTCTTAGATAACAACCAAGAGATTGGAAATTTGCCTACTATAGAATATTTGACAATTGCCAACTTTATTATAATTAACCTTCATCATTATAGGAGATCTGCCACTATAGGAGATTTTTCAACTGTATTGTAATTATCACCAATATGATTATAGGAGATCTGTCATTGTAGGAGATGTGCCAAGTATTGTATTTATAGTACACATGAGAAATACTCACAAAATCAATCAAAGAAGAGATTCAAAATCTTACATGGTATCATAGCCTATGATCCAGTTCTTCGTTCCCATGGCTTCCTCATCAAACCTTGAAGTTATCCCTGCTTCTCTGAATCCATCTTCTCCATTGTTTGCCTTTTTAAATATAACCAAACAAGACATCTCTCTGAAACTTTCTCGCATCAACTATCTTCTCTGGCAAACACAAGTCATCCATATTCTCAAGAGCTAAATCTTATAGGGTTTGTTCTGGGCAACAATCCCAAACTTGTTCTTGATGCTAATGGAACGAATTTTGATGTCGTGCATCAATGGGATCGTCTTGATCAGATGATCACTAGTTGGTTTACCTCTTCCTTTCTAAATCTGTGTTGTCCTTTGTTGCTGGTAAAGAGACGGCCCACTCCATGTAGGTCTACTTGGAAATTCTCTTTGGTGCTCAAACTCGAATTCGTGTTCAACATCTCAAAATCGAGTTGCAAACCATCACTAAAGATCTCGTTCCATGGAGTATTATATTGAGCATGCCAAATCTTTGGGTTTTTTTTTTTTACTTGCCATAGCTAATAAACCTGTCGATGATGATCATCTTTCTCTCTGGCTTCTCCGGGGCCTTTGATTTGAGTATGATCATATTGTGCCGGAAATCTTTCTATTGACGAAATGATTGGTTTGCTTCTTAACTTTGAGTTAGTATTATCCTACTCTAATGGAGGTACTACTTTTGCTGTTGCATTTTGTAGTCGTGGCCAACCACACTCCATTCTTGGTGTGCCACATGCTCATACTCAGTATCATGGTCGTGGTCCTGGAGGACTACATGGTGAGTTTAGCCATTGCAACACAAGTCGTGATCGTGGCTTCCATCGTCACACCTTTCCTCTATTCAACAACAATTAGCTCTCTTCTTATTTTTTTCGTCGATGGCAGACCTCTACTACCCTTATAGACGCATAACTTGTTTCAAATATGTGGTGCTAATCATAAGGCCAATGTTTGTGAGGCTCCTGATAATGATATTTCTGAAACTTCTCAAGCCTTCATAACCATGTATCTCATCGATCACATGATGTTGAGTGGGTTGTTAACAGTGGTGCTACTCAACACATGACTTCCTCCTCTGATGCACGTGTCTATGGTATGGGTTCTTATAATGGCCATGATGTTATGGTTGGCAATGGAAACGTATGCCTCTTTCACATATTGGATCTATTTCTATATCTACTTCATCTGGTTCCTTGCACTTAAAACATATCTATATTGTTCCTGCTCTTCATCGCAATTTGTTATCTATGGCCAAATTAACAAAGGATAATAATTGTATATTCATATTTACATATTTAGGTTTTTGGTCAAGGACATGAAGACAGAAAAGGTCCTCCTGCGGGAACCACTTGATGGTGATCTATATACTCTCCGTGCTGCTAGTCCGAACAAGCCAACTGGTGTTTCTTCTCTTTGCCTCCTTGGTGAAAAGACGTCAACAGATACTTCGCATGCTCGCCTAGGTCACTTATCGGATGCAGTTTTACGCTCTTTAAGCATGGTTTTACCTTTTTTTAATAAATACTTCTTTACGTCACTTTTGTTAAAGTTGTCTATTAGGCAATAGTAGTCGATTGCCTTTTCCTCCTCATTATGATGATGTTTCTTCTTTATTGGAACTTATGCATTGTGATGTTTGGAGGCTGGCTCATGTTTCTTCTGTTGAATGTGCTTTTATTTTATATTTGTTGAAGTCTTTTTACTTGGTCTTTCTATTATATCGAAAGTCTGATATTTTCTCTACATTTATGGCCTTTCAAAAACTTGTGGGAAATCTGTATAGTAAGAAAATCAAATATTATCAAAATGATGGTAACAATTTCAGAAATTATTTTTAGAACTACGACATATCTCATCGGGTATATTGCTCTCGAACTCCCGAACAAAACGACGTGGCTGAGAGAAAGCATCGTCACCTTGCCCAAGGATCTTTGTTATTATGCATTTAGTACTTTAGTTTATATTATTAATCAATTAACTACTCCACCCTTAATCACCAAGCTCCATTTGATCGGGTATTCCATAAACCACATGACTAGATTTCTTCGGGTGTTCGGTTGTTGCTGCTATGGCCAATCTAAATTAGCATTAAAATCTGCACAATGTGTTTTTTTGGGATATAGTGGAGCTCACAAAGGTTACTAGTGCCTCAATCCAACCACTAGTAAAATTATCATATCCTGCTATATTTTATTTGATGAACTCTTCTTTCCATATGCTTCTGTGTCTACTTCTCTTCACCCACCATCTCACACACCAGCACCATCCTTTACCTCTAAGTCCTTTCCCACCAACCTCTTACCCATCCTACGTTCGATTACTACCTCTCAAAACCTACATATCAATTGTAATGCCACACTCCGCACAGTACATCTGACTGGTTTGTTGGTTCGAAAGATCTAGTTGGACTTCGATTCATGCGGAAGAATCATTTAGAGATCTTTATAATCGGAACTTAAAAATAGCTCGTAAAATGGTGAGCGATTTTGATCTTGCTTTTCTTTACCTTTACAATTTAATAAAAAGTAACTTTTCTTAGTTTTTGTTTCTATATTCCATAAGATTGTTGATGCTAAAGTAATAGAACCAAGATAAAAGAGAGTAATCTTATTATTGTTAAGTTGCTATATAGAAATATGAAATATTGTACTCTTGATACAAAGAGATGAAATTGTGAAAAAAGGGTATAGGAAATGGTATGGATGTATTTTGGTACCATAGAATAATTAGGATGGTTTGAGACCAACAGGTAGCCATAATACTGAATGAAAATTGAGATATCGTAAGAATGAACTTTTGTACAAGTAGAGAATTGCACTGCATAGTTATTTCAAGTTTATGTTATCATGCATGTTATATTTTAATAGCTAAGTTGCATATGCATACAAGGTCATAGATAACTTGTGCACAAGGTTTGACTTTTCTTAAATGGTATCAAAAGGCATCAGGACCGATTCGACCTAGAGAGAAATTATATGGAACGTGCTTCACGTATGAGATATTGCGGGACCTTCAGTAAGACTAGCTACCCGGACTATAAGGACGCGTTGCATGACATGTATAGTACAAAATTGTGTCATCGGTGACTGTTATGTAGTTAGGCTCAATGCTAATGCCAATTATTTTGCAGGTCTAACAAATTGATGCATGGACGAACTCGTGACATATACACGTATATTATGAGCACTAATCCATGTTTGTAGTAATAGACTCATGATGTATATATATATATATATATATATATATATATATATATATATATATATATATATATATATATATATATTCCAAATCAAGGGCATAGCATATTTGTGTTGTTTGGGCTTCATTCTGGCTCGTCTGATCAGTATGTAAGTAGGAGGGGGCAATGCGACTGTGTGTCATGGTTGTGGGCCGCTTTGTGCTTTTGTTTTGGTTTTGTAGTGGTAGCGGCAAGTATGTTTTTGTAACCGGTTAGGTTTTCCTGTTTATCAGATAATAAAGGTTAGGATTATATATATATATATATATATATATATATATATTGTTGGTATATTAGAATATTCTTGTATATTTGTTGGTATATTAGAATATTCTTGGTATATTTGTTGGGATATTAGAATATTCTACAGGGAGTTTTATTGGGGTATTAATGTAAGATGAAGGGTTGTAAGGCTATAAATAGCCAAGAGATTTTAAATAAAAAATATAACAATTACTCCAAAATATTCTACATAGTAATAGAGCTGTTGTCAACACTGTATGCCCCCACAGACTCTGTGGGACATTCATGGCGATCATCAAGCTCCTTGCCACCTCCAGAAGGTGTCTGTTCTTCCTTTCTGCTACTTCATTCTGTGCTGGTGTGTATGCACAGGTGGTCTGATACTGTATCCCTTGGACTGACAGGTATTTCTCAAGTGCTTTGTTGGTATATTTTGTTCCATTGTCAGACCTTAGTACCTTTACCACTGCTCTGTACTGAATCTGGACATGTTTATGAAAGTCCCGGAAACAAGCAAAGATCTCACTCTTATTCTTTATCAAATATAGCCAGGTGACACGAGAGGAACAATCAATAAAAGAGACGAAATACTTGAAACCATTCATTGTAGTTGTGGCGCACGACCCCCAGACATTAGAATGCATAATATCAAAAACAGAAGAGCTCCTATGGCCCATACCAACATATGAGCTCCTAGTAAATTTGTCTAATCACATGCATCACATACTAGTTTCTCCTTATTTGCCTTCTCATAAATAGATGGATACAACCTACTCAAAATACCAAAAGAGGAGTTGTCCCAATCGCCTGTGATGGAGTATCAGTGTATCCTCGGCACTCATCTTTGGTCCTCCCATTCATGTCATTTCTGCCAAAGACACCAATGCCGAATCCAGTCCTTCCCGATCCAGCTACCACAGTCCATCATGCCAAGTGTCAGTCCCAAGTCTTCGTCCCGTCTCCTTCTCCTGGAAGATCACCTTAGGAATATCAAAAGAGTCAATGCATTTTAGTTGGAGGATTATAGAACTAATGGACAAAAGACTGACTGGAAAAGAAGGAGCATGTAAAACATTGAATAATCTTACTGAACCTTTAAAATCGACAGTACCCTTACCGACCACTGGTTGGAAAGTACCATCGGTTGTTTGAATGTTGTCTGCAGATACTAGGTGAGTGTAGGAAGAGAACTCACTAGCATTCCCTGTCACGTGTCGAGACGCACCTGAATCGACAATCCGGTCCGACAATCTAAGGGAAGACATAGATGCAAGGGCGAGTGAATCATCAGTACCTTCCGATGGATGGGCATACATGACAACGTTGCCTCTGGCGAAGACTGAGGTTGACGCCTCCTCAGTCTCACTCCTCCAATCTCCTTCGCTTGACGCTCTCTGCTTTCTCTTGAGTACTTCCAGCATGCCCAATAGTGCCTGATCCTCCTCAGTATTGGCACCATTAGCTCCCTCCTCGCCTTCTGCTACCAGCAGGTTCGCCCGATAACCTCCTCGACCACCCCGTCGACCCCCACGACCACGTCCTCCAAACTGTCCACATCTGCCACCTGAATCTTCCTCCTTGGGTGGTTTGGTACAAGCATACCTCAGATGGCCCACCTCTCTGAAGTTGTAACACTGTCGGGGATCTCCCTTAGGTCCTGTGCCGCCTGAATTGGCAACTGCCAGTGCTGTCTTCACTTCAGGAGGACTACATGTCCCTGCATTTAGCTTGATACGAGTCTCCTCCTGGATCATGGCCGAGATAGCCTCCTCAAGTATAGGAATCTTCGGTTAGGCTAGAAGTAGTGTTGTCCTCTGAGCAAACACCGCGGCCAGCCCCTTAAGAAACTTCATCGTCCTCTCCTACAGACATACCTGTTTGTCCTTACACTTCGGGTCCTCGCAGCTCGTCCGATCTGAGAAGTGATCATAATCCAACCACAGACGCTCCAACTTCGTGGCTTACACCTGTACCGTCTTCTCTCCTTGTACGGTGTCGTCGATCTCCCCCTTGATGTGGAAAACTCTCAAGTTATTCCCCAAACCATCGTAGGTCTTTCACCATCTCAAGATCATCCACTGTGGCGGCGATCGGCTGGACTAAAGAATTGAGTAGCCAAATGTATACCACCATATGAGTGGACTTCCACTCGTCGCGTCCTGCCGAGCCCTCATCCGGCTCTGTCTTCTCTCCTGAAAAGAAATCCTCCAGGTTCTTCCCTGCGAGGGTTCTCCTCACCCGTCGTGACCAACTCGGGTAGGTGGGCGGTCCATCAAGCTTCATATCGATAGATGGAAGCTCCAACTTCGCCAATGTTCACGTCGCGCACTTACCAGCCGATAATTCCATCAGCTTCATCAACGTTGCGACCTTCGCAGAGTCCAACTTCTTGATGATCTCCTCCATCGATCCTGCTCTTCTCCGATTACCTCACACTCGTCCCAATATTCACATTCGCCCTCTTCGTCCACTCCTAGACCTGATCATGTCTCTCCCCCATCAGATCTAGGCCTTCGATGTCAACGTCTGGAACGACCCGCTGGAGACGCCAGGAACCGCGGCAGAAGGCTCCAGTGGAGTCGCGGCTTCGCGGTGGTGGTGGCGGGCTAGCGGCAACGGTGGTGGCGGGTGAGCGGTGCGACAACGGTGGTGGCGGGCGGCGCGGCAGCGGTGGAAGCGGACTGTGTGGCAGCAGTGGCGGTGGTGGCGGCTATGTTTTGGGAGGTGGTGGCTAGGGTTTGGGCTCTAATACCATGTAGAATATTTGGAGTAATTATTATATTTTTTATTGATAATCTCTTGGCTATTTATAGTTTTACAACCCTTCATATTACATTAATATCCCATAAAAATCCCATATAGAATATTCTAATATCCCAACAAATGTACCAAGAATATTCTAATATACCAACAAATATACCAAGAATATTCTAATATACCAACACATCTTCTTATCACAGTTAGATGCTACATTAAGTTTTGGCTCTTGATTCACTTAGAAATTATTTAGGTTTTCACTCACCCTTTGTTATAATAAATATTACTTATACTAATCCTCTATAAGAATAACAGAACAATAACAAGTTTAGTGTTACCGATCTACATGGTGAGTCGTGTGCGAAATACTACCCTAAGAGATTATTTGAGGTCTATGTGCAGGCTTCTCTCGAATTCCTCTTAGAGGTAATCTCGAATTCCTCCTAGAGGTAACCCTCCTTGTTATCAGCTTCCTTTCACTGCACACAGCTTCAGGCTAAATGACCCGAAATTAGCTTTGCCCACAATGTTGAAAAAGAAGACAATTTTCCGGAATGTAGGAGGAAGAGAGACATTAGTTTGTTCTTCTAAAAACTAATGCAAGACAAAGGAATATGAACTGTATAAATAGCCAAGTCCCTAACCCAAAAAAGTAATAGGTTTTTTTAATGGTGATTAACAACTAATAAATCAGCCTTTAGAGCCATTTCCAACGTAAACAAACATAATGGCAGAAATTGAAGAGAAAAACAAAAATATTTTTGGGTCTCAACTCGAACCGGTAATATAATTCAAAGTAATATAATTCAAATCTGCATTCGACATACGCAGATGTGGGCACGAACTTGCACACGTTACACATCGAACCGAACCAAACGACGGCGTGCACATGCATGTGACCCTCGAGACTAGCATACAACAACTCACAAGTGAACAAGGAAGAGAAACTAATATAAAGACTAGGAAAGATTTTGGTGTAGCAAATGTGGGACTAAAATGAAGTTGGCCAAGAAATACAACACTCTTGACATAGGGACTCCTACCTCCTTCACTACATCGACACACGGCTGTAAAACAGATCCTCTATCATTCCTATAATAATTAGCTAACGCCCACGAATGAAAAGCTTGGCTTGTGTACTGAAGAATAGAAGGTCGCATGGGTTGCAATTAAGGTTGCTCTGTAAGTACAAGTCTTCCGTGTTCGTTCAACAAGTTCTTCTCGTATGTGCAAGCAAGTGGTCAAATCCTTATACGAGCAGAGTTGCATGGTTTATTTAGTAAGCCAATAAGATGTGTATGCTTAATTACTACAGCCTTAGCTGGCTGATGGTTGTTCTTCCACATTCAAAATCATTTAACTAACCTAGGAATAACTTACTAACATCCTACAGAGAGAATGGCAAAGGTTGCACTTACAGAGCCAAGGATTTGGTGCAACAAAGGAGGGAGGAATGGATTGCACACCGGCTGTGCGGGAGGCAGTTGGCTTGCACAGGGGTCCGAGCACGCGAGACGGCTAGCGCGAAGAAGTGCAGTGGCTGCACTGCCTTGGGCGGAGCGGACAGCAGTGGACTGCTGTCCTTATTGGCCGCACGGGAGTGGTTCGGCGTGCCACGGACCGAAGAACCTGTTAGCAAAAATATTTTCCAACAGAACCCACGAGCCCAAGTGAAGTGATTCTGCAAAGGGGAATGGGCAGGAGAAGGTCTGCTCGGCGGAGAGACGCGGGAGCTGCTGGCTCGGGCGTGCAGCGGACTGCACTGTCGTGCGAGGCTGCACGACTGAAGGCGGCCTGCGCTCGCATGGCCAGCGGGAACGCAGCTGCATCGATGACTACTGCAGAGGGAATGCAGTGCTGCCGCCGGCCGGTGCAATTCGCACGAGGCGCTGTGAAGGAGAGAGACGAGAGTTTTGCTCAGCAAGAATGGAGGAGATGGCGCCCCCCGAGATGGAGGAGTCGGGTCACGAACTGTCGAGTGGCGAGGGGAGCCGGCTCTGAACCGTGTGCTGTTCACGTGAAGGGCATCAGGAAAGTGAAGTGAGTCAAAGGTCCTGGGTCCGGCCGGTCAAATCCGGTCCGAGCCGGCCCGGATCCGGTCAATGGATCGGTCCGCTCCGCCCACTCCTCCCACGGGTTTGGGCTGGGTCGGAGGATCCGTCCGCAAGTCCGGTCCGATCTCCGTTCGGGCCGAATCGAATTCGGACGGCCCGATTTGACCGGTCCGGTTCGGCTGATTTTTTTTTTTTAAATATAGCCGTTGGGATGTATTTTGGTAATACTCCTGTTTTAGTGAGAGTTTTTTGTCCGTTTTAGGGGTAGTTTGATCATTTTTAACAAAAAGACCAAAATATTTATTATAACAACTTTTTTTAGGGTATTTGGGATCATTTGGATCCAAAAAATCCTATAAATAGTCCATAATTCATAAAAAAAATAAACACAACAAAAATTCTTTCCTCTATTATAAAGTTTAGAAGCAAAGCAATTACTAGAGTCCAACTTCTTCTCTTTCAACGTATTTTCTTGTAATTTCTTTTGGAGGCTTTTAGCAGACGTTACAATTAACTTTAATATTATAGATTTTTTTTTTTCTGATTTGAGATTTGTCTTTCCTCTCTCTCTCTCTCTCTCTCTCTCTCTCTCTCTTTGTAGAGAAGTAATTAATTTAGCTCTAAATTTTTTGATTTTTTTTAAATAGGATAAGATTCAAACCAACATTATGAAAATTATAATTATATATTTAAAAATAATTATATTTCTGATTCTGTGCCACCGACACAAATGTCACCTCCTGAAGTTAGGAATATGACCACGGCTACAAATATTGCCAATAGAAAACAATCATTTTTATGAAAATATTATACAAAAATATTTATCACTGATAGTGAGGGCGCACCGGTTTTAGATCCAAAAGATCTAAAGCCAATACATAAAGCTGCGGAATGGAAGAAATGTAAGCGGGTTTACAAATGGAAAAAAAAATGATGGCACAGACACTTTAAAAAGACACTACGAAATTTGCTATGGCAAAGACACACTGTAGGCTACACAAACACAGCTAAGTACCGGTGGTCAAGGATTTTCTTTAGGTAACTTTACTTATTCTGATGCTCATAACAAGACTGAGTTAGCAAGATATATGATATGTGAGGAACAACCCTTTACATTTGGTGAGTGATTTCTATTATAAATATACAAGTAATACCCTTAATCTTTGTTTTACTAAAGTTTCTAGATCTACTGCTAAAGCAGAGGCTTTGAAATTTTTTCAAAAAGATAAGGCTTCTTTGAAAGAAAATTTTATGCATGTTAGTAAATTAGCTTTAACTTATAATATATGGACTACTAAGCAAAATTATGCTTATATTTGTATCACGGCACATTATATAAATCCAAGATGGATGTTACAAAAATGCATCATTTGTCTAAGGCCTTTAGAATTTTCATATATCGGCGCTATAATCGGTGGTACTATAAGTCTGAAACTGAAAGTATTCGGGACCGTTAGGTCGCCGAGGCAGTTTCCGAACTAGGGGACTGCATCATGACAAAGTTAAGCGAGAACCATGAATCAGACGACTCTGGGAGTCGATAAGCTTGTGAACAAGATCCTGACTTGAACCTGCACCAAACAAGATCCTGACTTGAATCTGTTCCTGACACGATACCTGAAAGACTAGAAACTAGCATGGTCACGGACAACTCGTGCACGAGGTAATACTTGTATTTCATGGATTCCTCGGACGATCACCGGGGCACTGGATTCGTGCCGGCCAAGAACACGAGGAGCCTTAAAGCCTTGACGAGTATCATGACGGAGTTTGGGGGTCTGTCAAACAAGGTATATTTCGATACACATTGCCCTGATAAAGAGGAGTGAGCGTTGGTCCTGGGAGTGGAGAAAGGGGTATTGCTGGTGAAATATTTAGGCATCCCCTTGACCACAAACTATGCTAGGGAGGCAGATTGTCAGAGCCTAGTAGAGTACGCGCAGGGCCGGGTGGAGGGATGTCGTGCAAAATCTATCCTTTGGAGAACGTATAGAGCTGGTTCGCTCGGTCATCTCTGTTATCTCTATGTTTTGGATGTAAAAGTTGTCGCTGCCGACAACTACCATAATTAAAATAGAGAAGATCTGTGCCAATTTTGCATGGCGAGGTGGACTTCATGCCATTAGATGAGATACATTATGTAGACGAAAGAAGGAGAGGGGTGTGAGGCTTCGGCCATTAGGAGTGCTTCGACAGTTGGCTAGTACGAGGTTCGTGTCGCAGTATTCTTTATGTGCCAACTGGATGGCGGCTAGATATGTTAAAGGAGGCAATCAATTTTTGGGTTCATCGAGGGAATAGTAATGATTCGATTGCATTTAAGAACATATACTAAAGTCTCGGCCTGCAGTCAAGCAGAAGATTGACAGACGTACACGAGAAACGGAGCAACCACGGACTTACGGTTGGATCCCTGGATTGGGAAACAAAGTCTGCTCGACAAATGGGGTTGGACGGCGTATGAGATGGCCCACAGAAATGCTTGTGTAAACTGTATATTGAGACGAGAGGGATGGCAGCCAGACTTGTACCCATGGACAGCTAGATATGCTACAAATAATGCTAGTGTTGGAGTTGATTAAACAATGTTGGAGGAAAAATGGGTCTCGGTAGCCGCTACTAGCGACAGATTTGAACACAAGTGATTGTAATTCTCTGCACTCAAATGACAGAGTTGGCAGTCCTGTGTATTAACTTGTATTCTGAAGCGAGCTAAGCGATCCATAGATAGCAATCGACTCAACATGTGAAACTGCATTTTAATAGCAACTTTCCTCATTCATATGAATTCCACGTTAGGCACCGTGGGTCCCTGTGGCCGAATATGGTCGTGTGTCCGCTGGAAGTCGAAGTCACCGTTCTTAGAGTCTTCCCAACACCATTCATCCGTAGCTAATGTAGGGTCAATTGGTATGTTCCTTATTTGCTCAGCGAATTGTCGGCCTATTGGATGTGCCGATAAGTGCCATTGCCCATCTTTCATGATGGTGCTAACAGATTCGTTCTGTCCCGTTTGAGAATAGGATTGCCATCCTATCCTTTCTACAATACCTCATGGATCCATCCATAGATGGGTATTCCTTCCTCCTCCGCTGAACCGTCGCGATATCAATGGTTGTATAGTAGCTCCAGCGCGTTAAATCTCTTTTTAAGTTACCGAGAAATTATTATTGAACCGGTGACATCAGAAATTAGCACATTTCAGAAATCTGTCCTGCATCCAACTAGCCCATAGTGACCTCCCTTGTAATGCCCCGCACCCGCACGGTGCATTACGCTGAATCGGATTTAAATGAGACAAAGATTTGGTTGTATTTCAATAAATTTGATTTGGGAGCAAATATTGATTTGAGTTGGTTTCATGTCAGATCGCGTGCAGAGTTCATTGGGATCAGAGTAGCGCCTCGCAACTGGCTGAGGGATGGACGTCGAGCAATGGAATCAATGTGTTCGTTCAGAGCAGTGCAGAGATAGCGGGATTGGAGTGATAATGTCGTCTTTCTTAGTCCGATCGGGTCAGATGATTTGGAGAGCACGGCCTGCTCGCACGGTCATACCAATTGAGTGGATCGTGCTTCGCATTGGACCACAGATTCAAGGAATTGGCCATATCGGCAATGCAGGGCGCTAAGCGGATTCAGACTTGGTGAGTGGGCTCTGTCCCTTCTCCTCTACTCCTTCATGCCTAATAATTGGAATACACGTGCATTTTAACACTTGCTCTACAATATTGGAATCACCGCACTGTGGCGTGCATAGAGTGTGCGTCGTTTGGAAGGATAGAAATTGGGAGTTGATTAGTATAGTTGGAGCAACGGAATACTTTATAGAGCGAGCGAGCGTGCGTTGTGCACGAGTATCAAGTTGGAACATTTTGTCAAGCAAATCGTGCAATTGTGGTTCGAAACCGTACAACTGCATCGGAGAGGACATTGTGCCACTGTTGGGACATTGTGCCACATATCATTCAAAGCGAGGGGTGTTGCACCTATCGGAGCACTGTGTCGAGAATCGACATTGTGTATAGTAGAGATAATTTGAGAATTGTGCATTGGGCTATAATTTGAGAATGGATATGATGAATCAGATGAAACGGGACGAGTATAGTTTGGTTGGACGAGAAGGCTCGATTCCTCGTCGTACCTACATTATTGGAGCATTGTGTGGTCACGGACAACCTGTGCACACAGGATTTGGTTTTCTCGAACGAGATAGGCACCGGGGCACCGGAACTGTTCGGCCATGGAGAAAACATTGAAACGTGCTTTGAAAGCACGGGTGTTGCGAACCCACTGTTGAGGCTTGCTACCTCGGACAGATCGGACACTAAGAATACTTGCAGTTCGAGACCACCAGGCCGGCTTGCAACTCAGCGCTGGATCGGATCGAAATGCCTCAGATAGTCCTTTATGGCTTTGCCAGTGACATTCATATAGATATGAATCGCTTTGAGTTTGTGCATTCAAGTATGCGGTAGGTGGCCACCTTGCCTCGGACAAGAGTGTGCATATTGAGATTGAATTTGAGATATGGAGTGCGATGTGGTGCGATAGGTTCACGCTTAACTTGTGGGATTTGAGTAGAACATATTGTATGCTTAGTCTTATTTGAGTTGGATATAACTGCTAGTGTGTTTACTGGATTTCAATGCTTGCATGCTTAATATGCTTTACAACTTTTCTTAACATGTCATGCCAATGCAATGAAATGAATCTAGGTTCAAGTAGAAAGATATCATATAACTACTTGCATTCACATATCTACTTAGCATCGGTTTAGGCGAGTGGGTGTAACGCCCGCAACCGCACGGTGCATTACGCTGAGTCGGATTGAATGAAACAAATGTTGGTTACATTTGATTTGTTGGATTTTGGAAAAAAGTATTGATTGAGTTGTTTGATGTACAGATAGCGGGTTCGATGGAAATCAGGTATTCGTTCAGAGCAGTACTGAGATAGCTGGGTTGGAATGATAATGCCATCTTCCTTAGTCTGATCGGTCGGATGATTTGTAGATCACGGCCTGCTCGCACGGTCATACCAGTTGAGTAGATCGCGCTTGCATCGGACCACAAGTTCAAGGGATTGGCCGTATCGGCAGGACATGATGCTTAACGGAGTCAAACATTGTGAGTGGGCTCTTTCCCTTCTCCTCTACTCCTTCATGCCTAATAATATGGAAAAACACGTAATAGGCTTGAACACTCGGACTAAAACATTGGGAATCACTATACTGAGGCGTGCATAGTGTGTACGTCGTTGGCTTGGATAGGATTGTTGCTTGAATTGATTTGTGCGTTGGATAGTTAGAGCTAGAGTTGGAATGATACCATTTGAGGCAGTTGGTTGAATGATTTGGGATTATACTTGGACAGTTGGAATGATATACATTGAGGCAATGGAAATATTAGGATTTGGGCGAGCGAGCGTGCATCCGTGCACGAGTATCACTTGGTCGCTTTGTCAAGCAAAGCGAGCAGTTGTGGTTCGAAATCGAACAACTGCATCGACGAGGGCATTGTGCCACTGTTGGGGCATTGTGCCATGGGATTGCTTTGAGCTTGGGGTGTTGCACCAATTGGAAACACTGTGTTGAGAAGAGACATTATGTCTATGGAATCACTTGTGATTGTGCCTTGGGCAATATGTTGAAAGAATGGTTATAGATGTTTTGGTTATGGATATTTTGGTTGGATAATTCATGGAACGAGTCTAGGATCGCTTGGTGGGGCGAGAATATTCGATCCTCTCGTCATACCTACTCGGTGTCTGCATGTCACGGACAACCTGTATTGTACGGGGTTTGGTCTCCTCGAACGGGAAGGCTCCGGGGCACCGGGACCGTTCGGCCATGGAGGAGACAAATGGGTAACGTGCCTTGGGCACGGTGCCAGCGGTTGGAATCGATCCAGGTGGGTTAGCTACTTAGCGCTGTTTCGAGAAGAACCGCATTTGATCAGTCCGATCAACGTCCTTTATGGCTTGGCCAGTGACTTCATATAGACTAGTGTTGGCTTGCTTTTCTTTTGTTGGTTTGGCTTCGTGTAGGCGCGGCCACCTTGCCTCGGCAAGAGTGTGCACTTTGGGATTGGATTATAATGTTTGGTTTGAGGATGGATATTGAGGCTTGGTTGATGGTTCGATATGTTATCGTGTTTGCTTGGACTTGAGCAAGACGGTTGCATGCTAGTTTCCTTCGGGTTGAGTTATATTGCTTGTCGATTTGTTTGAGATGAATGCTTGCATGCTTAAACTGCTTTACAGCTTTCCTTAACATGTCATCCCTATGCCATGAAATGAATCTAGGATTCAACTAGAAAGATCACCATATAACTGTTTACATTCACTATTTTACTTAGTGTCGGCTTAGACGAGTGGGTTACCCCGCTCACCAGTACGGCTGTGTACTGACCCACATTTGTGGGCATTATTTCAGGTACGCAGGTGTAGTGGCGCTGCTTGGATATACCAAGACATAATGTATGAACTGTAAGTACCTTTGTGGGCTAGAGAAAGAGCAAGAGTATTTCATCGCCTTCGAGGCATCGCCTTTGTGGCATTGCCTTCGATGAGGCATTTCATTTGGACCTTATCGTGAGCTCCGCTGCGTATTACTCTGATGTGTGCTCGGTACACAATACTTGACTTCTGCTGCAACTTGGTTGTTTCGATGATAACATTTGGTGTTTGACAACATCGCCTTGTACGAGCGCAACTCCAGGCTCGTACGGCATCACATCCCGATGAGAACGATTGTCCTGCGGGAGAGCTGCAACGTGGTGATTTCACGTTCAGCGGGGACTATTGGGCTTGCGGGAGATTGGGACGTGACAAATTGGTATCAGAGCGCCTGGTTCATTTTCTTGGACTTGGTCCTTCATTTTATCACAAACTCTAAATAGCTTCCGTGTGTCGTCTAACTCTTGACTCTACTCAGTGCCGCATTGGATGTTTCATGCAATAAGTCTATATATTGCTGGTTGTGGCTGCATGTTGTTCTTGGTTGTGTTGCTTTGGTTAGTTTTCGTTAGATCGCTTAGCCTCGTTAGGTGTTGTTGCATTTGTGCAACAAGTTGAGAGCTGTTGTTGGGTTGGCTTGGCTTGTCGTTCAGAAAGTTTCTGATTGCATCAGTGGATCAGTTGGTTGGCTGACGAGATTGGTTATGCAGCATGTTGTGAGTAAAAACATTGGATTGAGAATGGATCATTGCACGAGTTGCTCGTGTAGCGATTGTATTGGATAAAAGTTGGAATTTTGGCTGTGGCGCGTCGGCTGAGCAGATTTGAGTTTGGCTTGGGATATCAGGATAAGTTTGTACGAGTTGCTCGTACAACAAATGTGTAAAACAGTTGGGTATTGGGTTGGACTACTTGGAAGGAATCGTCGCACGGATTGCTCGTGTTGCGAAAGTATCAGACGATTTTGAGAATAGCTGGAAGTATTGAGAATGGAACATAGCACAAGTTGCATAGCGAGATTGATGGAAATAGTAAGATAGTGCACTCATTGGCTGAGTTTTTATGTCAGACTTAAGTTGGGAATGGTAGGATCACACATAAGGGATGGTTCGAACGGATCTTGGATCAGTTCATGGAATCGTAATGCGAGTAGCGACTTGATTCGGAGTGGTATATGGGATACCACATAGTGAGTAAGGCATTGAAAGTATTTTGGTTGGACATCAATGGGAATTGCCTGAACGGACTCGGGTAACAGAAATGTAAGTTGGTTGGTGCACATCGGCTGAGTTGGGAAGAATGAAAATGGAGCAAACGAATATTGAGTTGAGCAAACGAGAACGGACTTGTGCATTTGGAAGTACCATTGAACTTGAGAGATGAACGAGATCGGAATGAACAGTTGGGATACGCTTTAGCGAAGCGATTGGTGAATGGAAGGATAGCGAGCACGGACTACGAGTTTTGGGCAACACATTTGAGCTGTTGGTTAAGCAATGAAACACAAATCTGACTTGGAGGGGCAATGCGATGGATTCGCACAAACTTGAAAAATTTTGGATATGGCTGCTCGAGAAGTCGACTCAGGTTTTAGCAGAAATAGAATTTTGGGCAAGATGGTGCAACGAGGGTAGACGGATTCTTTGGAAGACGTGAACGGATTGTGGCAACAACTAAAGGCAAAAATTATGGCGGACAGACTTTTGAGGATAGCTAAATGTGGGAGCAACAATTGAGCAAATCACTATGCTGTTTGAGCAAGTTGGACGTGCATTGTGAAGTTGGCATATGGATAAGAAATTTGAGCAAGCCTTTGGTTTTGGGAATCATTGTAAGTAGTAGTACGAGAAGTCGAACATGGCAGTTCAGAAAATTTGATGGATTCAGGACAGAAACGACGGATTGATGGAAGACAGTTTAGACGAGTGCAGTTCTCAAACTGTGGCTCGGATAGATAGCAAGACTCTAGGTGGCTAAGCGACATTGGTTGACAGATCATCAGAGGTAGTGCATGGAAGTTCTCGGATTCGGAAGTTCGCTCGGATAGAATGATTGGATTTTGGCTCGGATTTGCAGATGAGATATAGCATGGTTCATAGTAATTGTCCATCGTGATGATTATAATTATCGAGCGTAGCTTCGGGACAGCCGACCCTAGCGACTTGACCGCCAAATCGGAGATGAATATTGTAGACCCATAGAACGACCCTGGTGGCGGCGCATTTGGGAATGCGTCGAGGGCAGATGTGAGCGATATATTTGGAGATATGTCTGAGTGTTGGATTTGAGAGACCCTTGGGATAGTCTTCAGCTGAAGATGCAGCCGGAAGATCGGAGCGATGGTGGAAGTAGCCTAGTCAACTGATGAGATTCAGAGTCACAGATTTTTATCGATGGCATCGCCTCTGACTCATCGTGCCCTGGAAGGGAATACCATTCATATGAATTGACGACTGTGAAACTAGCTCGTGAAGTTAAAGCAGTGGCTCATTCAGATCAAATCCTTGCGAATACTGGAAAGGACAGACGTGCCTCAGATTTACAAGATGCATCGGAACTTAGTCTGGGAAGCGTGCTCGTTCAGAAGGCAAAGGTGATATCCTGTGCTTTGAGGCAGTGGAAGCAGCGCGAAGAACTATTCCATGTGCAACCTAGGAATTATGGCGAGTGTGTCCACGTTGAAATCGTGGTGACACTATCCCTTGGCGTGGCGGCGAGATCTTCGTGGATTACACGAACCTCAATATAGATGTTCACCCAGTGAGGTATTGGGATTGAGGAAGAGGTATTTGGTTGAACTGATCTAAGCAAAGTTTGAGATTTGGGTAAGTCGCCTAGCTGGGGTAGTATCAGTTGTGATGATCGTTTGGTGCATGAGACATTTGGAGATGTTGCTAATACGGATTCAGAAATAGTTGGATGGATTGAGTTGGAACACGAACTGATTGAGTCGGTAGAAAATCATCATATTTGAGAATAGTGCTCAAGCGAATATGTTGGAATGGTAATCATGATTGGTTCGATTGGAAGTAAAGCAAATGGATGCCTCGGACATAAAGATACCCTTGTAACTTGTCCAAATTTGCTATCGCAAAGCTCGGCTGAAATGCATGTATTTTAGGGACGCCTTAAATATGTGTACGATCCAAAACTAAGCGATACGAGGAATTCGTATTGAGCTGCAAGGAGGATGTGAAAATATGAAATTTGTACGAGCATTCAACAGAGCGAGATGTTGAGTCAGGATAATGTGGGTTGCATAGAGCAGATTTTTGGATTGGACAAACGGCATTTGATAACGAATGAGTACCAGCACGGTTCGTGGACGAACCTTTTTCTAAGTGGTATATTATGTAACGCCCGCAACCGCACGGTACGTTATGCTGAGTCAGATTGAATGAAACAAATGCTGGTTACATTTGATTTGTTGGATTTTGGAAAGAAGTATTGATTGAGTTGTTTGATGTGCAGATGGCTAGCGGGTTCGATGGAAATCAGGTGTTCGTTCAGAGCAGTACTGAGATAGCTGGGTTGGAATGATAATGCCATCATCCTTAGTCCGATCGGTCGGATGATTTGTAGAGCACGGCCTGCTCGCACGGTCATACCAGTTGAGTAGATCGCGCTTGCATTGGACCACGGGTTCAAGGGATTGGCCGTATCGGTAGGACATGATGCTTAACGGAGTCAAACATTGTGAGTGGGCTCTTTCCCTTCTCCTCTACTCCTTTATGCCTAATAATATGGAAAAACACGTAATAGGCTTGAACACTCGGACTGAAACATTGGGAATCACTACACTGAGGCGTGCATAGTGTGTACGTCGTTGGCTTGGATATGATTGTTGCTTGAATTGATTTGCGCGTTGGATAGTTGGAGCTAGAGTTGGAATGATACCATTTGAGGCAGTTGGTTGAATGATTTGGGATTATACTTGGACAGTTGGAATGATATACATTGAGGCAATGGAAATATTAGTATTTGGGCGAGCGAGCGTGCATCCGTGCACTGTCACGCCCCGAGGCGTCCCCCGAATCGTGACCGCCGTGCGGGCCTGGGGTTGCGCCCGCAGAAGGCTTTAATGATTTGCATAGCAAGCACATATTCAGAGTACGCAGATAAATTGAAACACATATTTGAAACATAGAAAAGTTCTCTTTATTGATAATGAACATCTATTACAAACTCTTGAACGAGTTAGCTAATATGCCGAACGGCTTACAAAAGAGATGACTCAAAATGAGATAGCAGTCCTGTACATTACATCCTTTTATAAACTCAAAACGATAAAGACCTCCAGGCTGGAGGACGGCTTTGCCACGGAGCTGCATTTGTGTATGAAGAGTTGCAGCTCCTGTCTTCAAATGCTTCAGGGGGCGCGGTGAAGATGCGCCAACAGTTGGACTGGATCGGGTAGACGACTTCAGCTCCTCGCTCGGTTCGCCTTGGTGCGGAGAACATGTTTCAACGAGGGTCAGCATATCGAAACATGCTGGTGAAGGCGAGCTAGCCTGACTATACCAATCAACACATTGTTTAGTGAAGCATGCATATTTTTGTGGGTTTCTATCTTGCCTTAGTTCATTTACAAGTAAGAAGCATATTGAATTTACTGAAATGAACGTGCCACCGTTAGGTGGATTTTACCTGACCGTCTGAATTACCTGCACAATACTTACCCTGCCTTCCCTGCCACGAAGACACAAGTTAGTATGCAACAGGTTTAAATATACACGATGATCACAATACTTACCCTGTGCTTTGTAGCGGTGTTTTCTCCTTCGTTGCTTTGGCGTTTGTGACTGGATGTATGCACAGCGTCGGCAGCAATATGAGGATAGAGTGGTTCGAGCGACAGGGCGTGATTTATGACTTCACGCATCGTACGATATTGAGGAACGGCTATGTGCGAATGGATGGCAGGGCGTAGTCCACCTTCAAACCTTCTAGCTCGACTCGCTGCATCAGGTAAATAGGCCCTAGCGAATTTGGAGAGTCGGTTGAACTCGGCGGAGTACTCTTTAACTGTCATGCTGCCTTGCCGCAGCTGCACGAACTCGTTTTCCATCTGGCGTTGGACTGGAGGGGGTACATACTCCTCTTCGAATGCGGCATGAAAAGTCGTCCACGAGATCGCCTCCTCTCCGTGATCAAATTGGAGAGATCGTCGATGCACGTCCCACCAATCGTGTGCGTTGAGGCAGAGCTGTAGTTGTGCGCAGGCGACGCACTTTTCTTCGGGGACCTCTAGCAGAGCGAAGTGATCTTCAAGTTCGGCCAACCAATCTAGAGCTACGACTGGGTCCTCAGTCCCGTTGAATGGGGTGTTGCAGACTTTCTTGAAGTGGCCAAAGTCGAAGGCAGTCACGTCCCTCGCTCTTGGAATTTGCGGTGTCTCTACTTCAAGCACGGGCTGCTCCACCGGAGTCGTTGTTGTTGCGGCGGAATGGTTGGCAGCCAAAGTCTGAACGATCTGATGCAGGGTATCTACCTGCTTCTGTTGGACTGAGAATCGTGCTTCTATATTGTCTTGAAACTTGAGCTGACTCTCTTTCGCTCGCTTCTCGGCCCATTCATGGCGAGCCTCGTCCCTTTGTTGGTTTTCCTCCAACATCTGCAATATTTGCTGAACGGGATCGATGCTTGGCATGGCTCGCTGTCTTCTTGAACTTCCCGAAGTGCCCGAACTACTCTCTTGGCCTTGCGTTTCGTCCGGGACTTGCGCTGCAGATTGCGCAGGTACCATTCCTTCAAAAGAAGGTAAATTACATTAGGATCATAATGTATTATGGACTTATTGCATGAACGTATCTCATTTTGGCCTAGCGAGTTCAAGAGTTCGCACAGGAATTTGATCGTTAAAGGAACTTTTCCAGCACGAAGTCTAAGGAACTTTGAATCTGTGCTCTGATACCACTATGTCACACCCCGAGGCGTCCCCCGAATCGTGACCGCCGTACGGGCCTGGGGTTGCGCCCGCAGAAGGCTTTAATGATTTCATAGCAAGCACATATTCAGAGTACGCAGATAAATTGAAACACAGATTTAAAACATAGAAAAGTTCTCTTTATTGATAATGAATATCTATTACAAACTCTTGAACGAGTTAGCTAATATGCCGAACGGCTTACAAAAGAGATGACTCAAAATGAGATAGCAGTCCTGTACATTACATCCTTTTATAAACTCAAAACGATAAAGACCTCCAGGCTGGAGGACGGCTTTGCCACGGAGCTGCATTTGTGTATGAAGAGTTGCAGCTCCTGTCTTCAAATGCTTCAGGGGGCGCGGTGAAGATGCGCCAACAGTTGGACTGGATCGGGTAGACGACTTCAGTTCCTCGCTCGGTTCGCCTTGGTGCGGAGAACCTATTTCAACGAGGGTCAGCATATCGAAATATGCTGGTGAAGGCGATCTAGCCTAACTATACCAATCAACACATTGTTTAGTGAAGCATGCATATTTTTGTGGGTTTCTATCTTGCCTTAGTTCATTTACAAGTAAGCAGCATATTGAATTTACTGAAATGAACGTGCCACCGTTAGGTGGATTTTACCTGACCGTCTGAATTACCTGCACAATACTTACCCTGCCTTCCCTGCCACGAAGACACAAGTTAGTATGCAACAGGTTTAAATATACACGATGATCACTGGCTTGATTGCCATAATGGACACTAGTCTGTGACGAAGATGGTTTGCTACGTGCAAGAACGTTAGGCGCCGCATACCACCCTGTCCTAGTACGTGAGACTAAATGTTTGTTCCGTCCGGAGCCGGAACGGTGCCAGTGCCCCAGCAGCCGCCCGCAGGAACTATACCTTGTGCACAAGTTGTCCGTAATCGCACACTAACAATCATTCGCCCGGAGGCTACGTTGACAAGCATTCGCCCGGAGGCTACGTTAACAAGCATTCGCCCGGAGGCTACGTGAGTACAAGACAAGCGGTATTGCATGATTCATTTTACATTACAACTACGTTATATTTATGCATCAGGATATACGTTTAAACTTGTATCTATGCATTTGATGAACATTTTCGAACGAACAAGCATGCAAAGATATAACCGTTCACAAGTTTCATTGACAAGCATAAGTACCAAGTCTATTCTCTTTTATCTTGGTTTCTTTTAGTTATTACTTGGTATCGTTTGATCGGGGCAAAGAAGTGAAGCTTGGAAGCAGGGCTAGCTAATCGGGTTGGTAGCCACTCACTTAGATTTTTGGAAAGAAGAAGGAAAGAGGCGCTTCACGACTCCGCTCGCAAGCCGCCTACTGCTCGTTCACCTGCACACGAACAGCTCGATTAATACTTCTTCCTCTCTTTCCAATCTCGGAATAGAAGTGCAAGTCAATGAACGAAAACAATGAAAACCATCAAAACCGTTCAAGGAAAACAAGCGAATCCCAAAACCAACTCAAAGTACGAAAGCAACAAGCGACATCGAAAACCGAGGCAATAAAAGATAGCAGCGGAGAGGTCCCTCCTGACTCTGCCGCTAAGCCGATCCTTGGGGCGCAGTCCACTGAATATGGGAATCGATTCCGAAGAAACAAATCCATAACGAGGACGAGTTCTTAATTCAATCTATCCCGATCGAACGATACCGTCTTGTGTTTCTTAGCCGCGCTCTCCGCATCGGGAGAACGGGGCGCTACATTCTACCCAACTAATTAAAAGTTTCATCCCGAAACTTAAGAACAGGACCTACCATCAGGGAACGTTACGTTGGGGATGTTTAGCAGAGTATTTGGGGCAGTCACGAATTCTGTGGTTTGCATCGCCACAGATGAGGCATAATCCTTATTTCAGACGACATTCGTTGACCAGGTGCCCTGGCCTCCTACAGAAGTGACATAGCTGCCCTCTCTGCGGACCACCGTTGTTGCGGCACTTTGTAGCGGTGTTTCCTTCTTCGTTGCTTTGGCGTTTGTGACTGGATGTATGCACAGCGCCGGCAGCAATATGAGGATAGAGTGGTTCGAGCGACAGGGCATGATTTATGACTTCACGCATCGTACGATATTGAGGAACGGCTACGTGCGAATGGATGGCAGGGCATAGTCCACCTTCAAACCTTCTAGCTCGACTCGCTGCATCAGGTAAATAGGCCCTAGCGAATTTGGAGAGTCGGTTGAACTCGGCGGAGTACTCTTTAACTGTCATGCTGCCTTGCCGCAGCTGCACGAACTCGTTTTCCATCTGGCATTGGACTGGAGGGGGTACATACTCCTCTTCGAATGCGGCACGAAAAGTCGTCCACGAGATCGCCTCCTCTCCGTGATCAAATTGGAGAGATCGTCGATGCACGTCCCACCAATCGTGTGCGTTGAGGCAGAGCTGTAGTTGCGCGCAGGCGACGCACTTTTCTTCGGGGACCTCTAGCAGAGCGAAGTGATCTTCAAGTTCGGCCAACCAATCTAGAGCTACGACTGGGTCCTCAGTCCCGTTGAATGGGGTGTTGCAGACTTTCTTGAAGTGGCCAAAGTCGAAGGCAGTCACGTCCCTCGCTCTTGGAATTTGCGGTGTCTCTACTTCAAGCACGGGCTACTCCACCGGAGTCGTTGTTGTTGCGGCGGAATGGTTGGCAGCCAAAGTCTGAACGATCTGATGCAGGGTATCTACCTGTTTCTGTTGGACTGAGAATCGTGCTTCTATATTGTCTTGAAACTTGAGCTGACTCTCTTTCGCTCGCTTCTCGGCCCGTTCATGGCGAGCCTCGTCCCTTTGTTGGTTTTCTTCCAACATCTGCAATATTTGCTGAACGGGATCGATGCTTGGCATGGCTCGCTGTCTTCTTGAACTTCCCGAAGTGCCCGAACTACTCTCTTGGCCTTGCATTTCGTCCGGGACTTGCGCTGCAGATTGCGCAGGTACCATTCCTTCAAAAGAAGGTAAATTATATTAGGATCATAATGTATTATGGACTTATTGCATGAACGTATCTCATTTTGGCCTAGCGAGTTCAAGAGTTCGCACAGGAATTTGATCGTTAAAGGAACTTTTCCAGCACGAAGTCTAAGGAACTTTGAATCTGTGCTCTGATACCACTATGTCACACCCCGAGGCATCCCCCGAATCGTGATCGCCGTGCGGGCCTGGGGTTGCGCCCGCAGAAGGCTTTAATGATTTCATAGCAAGCACATATTCAGAGTACGCAGATAAATTGAAACACAGATTTGAAACATAGAAAAGTTCTCTTTATTGATAATGAATATCTATTACAAACTCTTGAACGAGTTAGCTAATATGCCGAACGGCTTACAAAAGAGATGACTCAAAATGAGATAGCAGTCCTGTACATTACATCCTTTTATAAACTCAAAACAATAAAGACCTCCAGGCTGGAGGACGGCTTTGCCACGGAGCTGCATTTGTGTATGAAGAATTGTAGCTCCTGTCTTCAAATGCTTCAGGGGGCGCGGTGAAGATGCGCCAACAGTTGGACTGGATCGGGTAGACGACTTCAGCTCCTCGCTCGGTTCGCCTTGGTGCGGAGAACCTGTTTCAACGAGGGTCAGCATATCGAAACATGCTGGTGAAGGCGATCTAGCCTGACTATACCAATCAACACATTGTTTAGTGAAGCATGCATATTTTTGTGGGTTTCTATCTTACCTTAGTTCATTTACAAGTAAGCAGCATATTGAATTTACTGAAATGAACGTGCCACCGTTAGGTGGATTTTACCTGACCGTCTGAATTACCTGCACAATACTTACCCTGCCTTCCCTGCCACGAAGACACAAGTTAGTATGCAACAGGTTTAAATATACACGATGATCACTGGCTTGATTGCCATAATGGACACTAGTCTGTGACGAAGATGGTTTGCTACGTGCAAGAACGTTAGGCGCCGCATACCACCCTGTCCTAGTACGTGAGATTAAACGTTTGTTCCGTCCGGAGCCGGAACGGTGCCAGTGCCCCAGCAGCCGCCCGCAGGAACTATACCTTGTGCACAAGTTGTCCGTGATCGCACACTAACAATCATTCGCCCGGAGGCTACGTTGACAAGCATTCGCCCGGAGGCTACGTTAACAAGCATTCGCCCGGAGGCTACGTGAGTACAAGACAAGCGGTATTGCATGGTTCATTTTACATTGCAACTACGTTATATTTATGCATCAGGATATACGTTTAAACTTGTATCTATGCATTTGATGAACATTTCCGAACGAACAAGCATGCAAAGATATAACCGTTCACAAGTTTCATTGACAAGCATAAGTACCAAGTCTATTCTTTTTTATCTTGGTTTCTTTTAGTTATTACTTGGTATCGTTTGATAGGGGCAAAGGAGTGAAGCTTGGAAGCAGGGCTAGCTAATCGGGTTGGTAGCCACTCACTTAGATTTTTGGAAAGAAGAAGGAAAGAGGCGCTTCACGACTCCGCTCGCAAGCCGCCTAATGCTCGTTCACCTGCACACGAACAGCTCGATTAATACTTCTTCCTCTCTTTCCAATCTCGGAATAGAAGTGCAAGTCAATAAACGAAAATAATAAAAACCATCGAAACCGTTCAAGAAAAACAAGCGAATCCCAAAACCAACTCAAAGTATGAAAGCAACAAGCGACATCGAAAACCGAGGCAATAAAAGATAGCAGCGGAGAGGTCCCTCCTGACTCTGCCGCTAAGCCGATCCTTGGGGCGCAGTCCACTGAATATGGGAATCGATTCCGAAGAAACAAATCCATAACGAGGACGAGTTCTTAATTCAATCTATCCCGATCGAACGATACCGTCTTGTGTTTCTTAGCCGCGCTCTCCGCATCGGGAGAACGGGGCGCTACATGCACGAGTATCACTTGGTCGCTTTGTCAAGCAAAGCGAGCAGTTGTGGTTCAAAACCGAACAACTGCATCGACGAGGGCATTGTGCCACTGTTGGGGCATTGTGCCATGGGATTGCTTTGAGCTTGGGGTGTTGCACCAATTGGAAACACTGTGTTGAGAAGAGACATTATGCCTATGGAATCACTTGTGATTGTGCCTTGGGCAATATGTTGGAAGAATGGTTATAGATGTTTTGGTTATGGATGTTTTGGTTGGATAATTCATGGAATGAGTCTAAGATAGCTTGATGGGGCGAGAATGTTCGATCCTCTCGTCATACCTACTCGGTGTCTGCATGTCACGGACAACCTGTATTGCACGGGGTTTGGTCTCCTCGAACGGGAAGGCTCCGGGGCACCGGGACCGTTCGGCCATGGAGGAGACAAATGGGTAACGTATCTTGGGCACGGTGCCAGCGGTTGGAATCGATCCAGGTGGGTTAGCTACTTAGCGCTGTTTCGAGGAGAACCGCATTTGATCAGTCCGATCAACGTCCTTTATGGCTTGGCCAGTGACTTCATATAGACTAGTGTTGGCTTGTTTTTCTTTTGTTGGTTTGGCTTCGTGTAGGCGCGGCCACCTTGCCTCGGCAAGAGTGTGCACTTTGGGATTGGATTATAATGTTTGGTTTGAGGATGGATATTGAGGCTTGGTTGATGGTTCGATATGTTATCGTGTTTGCTTGGACTTGAGCAAGACGGTTGCATGCTAGTTTCCTTCGGGTTGAGTTATATTGCTTGTCGATTTGTTTGAGATGAATGCTTGCATGCTTAAACTGCTTTACAGCTTTCCTTAACATGTCATCCCTATGCCATGAAATGAATCTAGGATTCAACTAGAAATATCACCATATAACTGTTTGCATTCACTATTTTACTTAGTATCGGCTTAGACGAGTGGGTTACCCCCCCGCTCACCAGTACGGCTGTGTACTGACCCTCGTTTGTGGGTATTATTTCAGGTACGCAGGTGTAGTGGCGCTGCTTGGATATACCAAGACATGATGTATGAACTGTAAGTACCTTTGTGGGCTAGAGAAAGAGCAAGATTATTTCATCGCCTTCGAGGTATCACCTTTATGGCATTGCCTTCGATGAGGCATTTCATTTGGACCCTATCGTGAGCTCCGCTGCGTATTACTCTGATGTGTGCTCGGTACACAATACTTGACTTTCGCTGCAACTTGGTTGTTTCGATGATAACATTTGGTGTTTGACAACATCGCCTTGTACGAGCGCAACTCCAGGCTCGTACGGCATCACGTCCCGATGAGAACGATTATCCTGCGGGAGAGCTGCAACGTGGTGATTTCACGTTCAGCGGGGACTATTGGGCTTGCGGGAGATTGGGGCATGACAGTGGGTTACCCCACTTATCAGTACAACTATGTACTCACCAACGTTTGTGGGCATAGAATTCAGGTACGCAAGTGTAGTGGCTCAGCTTGGATATACGGGACATGAACGATAAGTACCTTTGTGGGCAACAGAAAGAGCAAGAGTGTTGCAAGCCATTGTGACATTCTCCTTTGTGGCATTTTTATTTGGACCCTTGGAGAGCTTTACTGCGTATACTCTGATGTGATCTTATTTGTAACAATACTTGGCTTTCGCTGCAACTTAGTCGTTTTGATAATAACCATGACGTTTGACGTCATTGTCGTGTGCGAGCACAACTCCAGGCTCGTACGATATCACGTCTCTATAAGAATGATTGTCCTGCGGGAGCGTTGGCGTGGTGATCTGATGTCCATTGAGGATGATCGAACTTGCGAAAGATTGGGGTATGACATATCTTGTATAAACTTCCATGTGAGTCGAACACCCGCTACTTCACGGAGGTAAAATAACGATCGTAGTCTGATACCACCCTCTTCCTTTGGACGACAAAGACCCTTCCAGGAAAAAGCTTGAATTCCACTCCGCCAGATAAAATGAGCACATATTTTCTCTACTCTTCGAATAGTAGTTGATGACAACAATATAGTTTGGAGCCACAACATAGAAATCGCCATAATAACCAAGCGCACAAGCTCGATTCTTCCCCCAACGGAAAGGGTCTGCCGAATCGGGCCACCACTTGGGATGGGAATGGCTCAGCCCAAATGAAGATATACATATCTTTTTACATTCTTGCGGCTCGATTGGCAGATGGCCTGCCATCCCTCTATACGACGTTGGATGTATTCGACCATATTTTGACATTCATGTGCCCTCGCATAATTGATTGACACTGGGAGCCCCAGGTATTTCACTGGCAGAGACCCTCGTTCAATGTGTAGAATATTCTGAAGATCTTTCAGTTCCGGACAATGTAAGTTAAAGTATATTTTGCTTTTATCTCTATTCAAATACAGTCCTGGCAGATCCCCGAACTCAGCCATTATGCGACCCATGTATTGCAAGCCCCTATTCATAGGAACCAAAAATAGCAAAAGATCGTCAGCATAAATAAGATGAAAAATGATAGGTGTAACCTCTCTATATAGTGGTATGATGATTTTCTGTTGCACTGCCCTGTCCATCATGCATGTAAAATATTCCATAACCAATGTGAATAGATATGGGGATAGTGGATCACCATGCCATAGTCCACGGTTACTGGAAAAGAAACCATATGGCTGTCCTTTTATCAGCACTGAAAAGGAAGGAGTAGATATTGTAATGCCCCGCTCCGCGTCGGAATTATGTATCAAGGTGAGTGGGAAGAACTTCGTTCTCTGATTTTTGCACACCTTAATAATAATTTGAGTTTTAGCTTGCAATATTTTCTTAAGAGAATGATAGAACATGCCTTGCATGTTAATGAACAAACTCACCTAGCTTGTCTTTGAAACGATCATGTCTGTTTAACGAAGAATCCTGAAACGCTTATCTAAGAGTGCATGAACATGTTCACTATCATCTATGCTTTGAGAGAACCATATTGTGCCTGAATGTGTTCAAATGATAAGGCGGCTTGCCCCCGTAACAAGATTGTATTCTGATGGTTCGTTTCGTCTGCATACTAGAGTTTATTTGATAGTGTTTCATGCATTCGCATCGGTCGGACAATGGCTTTTGGTGGAGAGCTGAACTGCATGCGTCATTAGCCACCATGGGTCACAGCTGCCATTAGCATTAGATGAATGAGTCATAGGTATGCTGGTCCAACAGCTGCCGATCCTGAGATACTCGGGGACCGCCCTGCATATAGCTAGTTCATTGTGTTGGCTTGGATAGATGGACTGCCCCTAAGATTGTACATGTGTGTCTAGCTATGAATTTGTCCCTGGAGTCTTACGAGACACGCTGCGCACACCCTGAAATGGAACGAACGGCTTTCTTGCTTATTGCATATGAAACTCTGTTTTAAAGATATTTTCAAACAATGTAATATGACTCTGCTATCGAACTGCATGAAATGAACATAGGTAAAACTAGAAAGATCACTAGTAATGTAATATTTTATAACATAATTACTTAGTGTTGGTTTTAGTGAATGCTTGCTTCTGTTCAGTTGTTTTATCTCACCAGTACTTATAAAAGTGCTGACCCACCAACAGTTTACTTGCTTGCAGGTACTGGATCGTCCGAGGGAGCGATAGGCGTGTCTCAGTCCCTAAGACCCGAAAATCCTAGTTTCGATTGTGCCCCAAGTTGCTATCGTATAAGGGGCATAATGTATGGAACGATGCCTTTGCTAAAGGAACCCAAGTCCCTCGATTGTTCCGAATACTCAGTTGGCTAAATGCATTGCATTGCAACAATGTCCCTTTCCGCTGCTTACTCGATTGATGCGATGATAGCCAACAAACTTAAACGATAAAGCCTTGTGCGGGCGTAACCCCAGGTTCGCACGGCATCACGTTCCGGTATCGAACGGGCCACCCATTCCCTCCTCGCACCCGCATGACAGGCGTCGAGGCGCGGTAATGCGCGTCCGGTGCGCCGAGGCACGGTGATTCACTTTCGGTTCAATCCGGCCACGGGGGCGAGCGAAGCGGTGGTCCGGCCGAGCGGCCCCTCAGTTCCCGGGGGCCGGGGCATGACAGAATGGTATCAGAGCGGAATCGATCTCTTGGCCCAAATCTGTTGCTATGACTCTGAGATATTATCGATATGGTATTGCAATAGAGCATTCCGTACAATAAGTCCATAGATATTCTCAAAGTGCAAATATTTTCTGAACTTGAATTGCTTGATTGTTTCGATTGAGTACGACGAGGGATGGCAGTATCGCTGCTCGAAATATCGAGAAGTTTATCCTTGAAGTTTCGAGGATGAAACTTTTTGTTGGTTGATAAGTATGTAATGTCCCGCTCCGCGTCGGCATTATGTATCAAGGTGAGTGGACAGAACTTCGTTCTCTGATTCTTGCACGCCTTAATAATAATCTGAATTTTTGCTTGCAATATTTTCTTAAGAGAATGATAGAACCTGCCTTGCATGTTAATGAACGAACTCATATATCTTGTCTTTGAAACGATCATGTCTGCTTAACGAAGAATCCTGAAATGCTTGTCTAATAGTGCATGAACATGTTCACTATCGTCTATGCTTCGAGAGAACCATATCGTGCCTAAATGTGTTCAAATGATAAGGCGGCTTGCCCCCGCAACAAGATTGTATTCTGATGGTTTGTCTCGTCTGCATACTAGAGTTTATTTGATAGTGTTCCATGCATTCGCATCGTTCGGACAATAGCTTTTGGTGGAGAGCTGAACTGCATGCGTCATTAGCCACCATGGGTCACAACTGCCATTAGCATTAGATGAATGAGTCATTGGTATGCTGGTCCAACAGCTGCCGATCCTGAGATACTCGGGGACCGCCCTGCATATAGCTAGTTCATTGTGTTGGCTTGGATAGATGGGCTGCCCCTAAGATTGTGCATGTGTGTCTAGCTATGCATTTGTCCCTGGAGTCTCACGAGACACGCTACGCACACCCTGAAACGGAACGAACGGCTTGCTTGCTTATTGCATATGAAACTCTTTTTTAAAGATGTTTCCAAACAATGTAATATGACTCTGCTATCGAACTGCATGAAATGAACATAGGTAAAACTAGAAATATCACTAATAATGTAATATTTTATAACATGATTACTTAGTGTTAGTTTTAGTGAATGCTTGCTTCTGTTCAGTTGTTTTATCTCACCAGTACTTATAAAAGTGCTGATCCACCAACAGTTTACTTGCTTGCAGGTATTGGATCGTCCGAGGGAGCGATAGGCGAGCCTCAGTTCCTAAGACCCAAAAATTATGGTTTCGATTGTGCCCCGAGTTGCTATCGTATAAGGGAGCATAATGTATGGAACAATGCCTTTACTAAAGGAACCCAAGTCCCTCGATTGTCCCGAATACTCAGTTGGCTAAATGCATTGCATTACAACAATGTCCCTTTCCGCTGCTTACTCGATTGATGCGATGATAGCCAACAAACTTAAACGATGAAGCCTTGTGCGAGCGCAACACCAGGCTCGCACGATATCACGTCCCGGAATCGAACGGGCCACCCATTCCCTAATCGCACCCGCGGGACAGGCGTCGAGGTGCGGTGATGCGCGTCCGGTGCGCCGAGGCGCGGTGATTCACGTCCGGTTCAATCTGGCCACGGGGGCGAGCGAAGCGGTGGTCCGGCCGAGCGGCCCCTCGATTCCCGGGGGCCGGGGCGTGACAGATATACATTCACGTACCCTTGCCACCCATATCGGGTCGAAGCCCATCTCATGCATAATATGTTAGACGAATTCTTGGCTTACTGTGTCGTAAGCTTTTCTCAGGTCCAGCTTGATACAAGCTTTTCGACCACCCACTTTGTTGAAGTTCCGAACCATCTCATGGGCTAGTAAGCTTTTCTCCGTAATGGACCTTTCTTTAACAAATGCAGCTTGGTTTTGAGATATAAGACCCTTCACGATGCTCTCCATACGCCGACACATAATCAAAGTTATGATTTTATATATAAAATTGCAGCAGGCAATGGGACGATAATCTGCCAATGATGTGGCCCCCTCCTTCTTCTGAATAAGTGTGAGGAACGTATGATTAATTTCTTTGAGCATTCGGCCATTATCCAAAAAATCCTGGACAATATACAAAATCTCAAATTTAATTTCATCCCAATGAGAATTAAAAAACTTACTGTTGAAGCCATTCGGGCCCGGGGCTTTGTTGGGGTCAGCCTGTTTCACCATGCTTTCTATCTCCTCTATTCTTACTGGCGCTAATAGTTGCCGATTCCACTGACACCAGTCTCTTGCAGATTTGTTCAGGAAATACTGTGCGATAGTTATTTTGGTTGTATAATTGTTGATAGTATTGTACTACCTCGTCACTATTTCCTCCGTCGCTGAGATGGTCCGGCCTTAGGTGTCGATGAGTTTGCTGATGCAGTTCCCATGTTGTCTGGTCCGAATAACGTCATAGAAGCATTTTGAACACCTGTCTTCGTCGGTAAGCCATGAGCACTTCGCTCGTTGTGCTAACTGGACCTCTTCCTGAAGAGAGAACAATTTTACCTCCTCTTGGAGCTCTCCCTCATGAGTAGTAAGCAGTGGATCTAGAGGCGTAGCCTACAAACGCTCCTGGATACTCCGGAGTTCAGCTTCTTTGTGGGCCATGGACGCGCAGGGTTGTTCCCTATTCCACCTTTTAAGTTGTGCCTTTACAGCCTTCAGCCGCTGCACTAGGCAATACTGCCTATTCCCGCAGACGACGACCCGAAGTCCGGCTTCAACAGCCGATAGGTAAACGGGCATAGTCGGCCATGCGTTGTTGAACCGGAAGGGCCTATTTTTTCTTGCCGCCTCCGTGGTCAACGCGACCAACACCGGTGAGTGGTCGCTGGTGAGAGGAGCCTCTCCTTATGCGCTGGTAGAGGAAAATTTCTCGAACCATCGGCTATTCCCTATAGCCCGATCTAGTTGGCACGCTATCCGATGGTGAGTGGCCTTGTTACTCCATGTCCATATGGACCCTGTTCGTTTCAAACACTTAAGGCTGGCTTGAAGAAGACAATTTTGGAAATATGCTAATATAGTGTCTGGTACTCGACATCCTCCAACCTTTTCATGACTGTAAAGAATAGCATTAAATTCCCCACATATCAAAAGGAGAAGACTTAGTGACTCCGCGACGTAGCTGGTAAGTATAATCTCCTGCCATAAGATATCGCGCATCCTACGGTCATTGTGACGTAGATCGTTCCATATAGAATTTGTAGGCCTCCTTTATTTGTAAACTCAATAGGAATAAGTTGGTCTGACCGATGTAGTATGCGCCCCGACCAACTCCTTGAGTCCCAAAGTATCCAGATTCTTGCCATCCCTCCTTCGCTAAGGTTGTTCACCTGTGACCAATAACTGGGGGTACGTCTCTTCATCTTCCGTTCAGATCTAATTTATGTTTCCAGAAGAGCAATAATAGAACTTTGCGTCCTCTTAGTTTCACTTCTTATCTCCCTCCATTGCCCTAGTGAGTTAGCACCCCTAATATTCCACGTTAAAATAGACATTAATTACTATTTGTCCGACCTTGCGATCCTCCTAAACTCACCATCAGATCATTGGTGAATTATGTCTGCATGCCGAGTACCTGTCCATCCACTTCGTCACGAGGGTCTGTACTACTCCTCATGAGTAGACTCCATTTCGGATTATCTACACAAGAGTCAGGTTCACTCCCTGCAACCAGCTTTGGATGAGGCTGATCTACCCGATCCTTCGTAGCTCCAGTCTTCCCCTTCTTCCTCGCATAAATGACGCCTGTGCCCCATTCCCTTCTAGCATCCAGACTCTGGATTTAACCTGGCTTCTAGTTTGTACTGTGTGCTGGTCGATACTTGCTATCGATCTACCCTGTGTATCCGAAGGTTGGTCAGCGACTGCTGACACCGGCCTCTTACCCACAGCTCGCTCCGTTATAAGTCCCTGCATAGGCGTGTGTACCACCATCATTCCTTGGTCTGGCCTTCCCCCAACGTCAACTTCTGGTATCATGTCAGAACTAACCGCAACGACTGCTAAGTTAACCTCTTCGTCCATGTGGTCACCTACTGCATTGTTGTGTTCCTCATCCTGCCTTTGGTGTGTTGTATGCGTTGTTCGATCTCCTTCATCAACCTTCAGTTGGCAAAGTCTGCTCACATGTCCAAAACACCGACACCGATTGTAAATTGGCGGAACCTATTCATATTCTATGATTTGAGAACATATCTCCCCCGTGGGAAGTTCATATTCTAGTATCCTGGGTAACGTAGTAGATGCGTCAATCTCCACGAACACCCGAGCGTACGACACTCTGGATTGCTTCTCTGTTGCCTCAAAAGGCTTGAGCGGTCTACGTATCAGACTGACCAACTTCGTTAGCAACGACGTGTCCCAATAATGAGGTAATAGCTCCGGAAGACGAATCTAGACCGGAACCGTGTGTAAGAGCTCTTTCTCGCATTTCGTTTCCGGACTCCATCGATTGAGGATGATCAACCGACCATCACAAGTCCAAGGCGCTCCTTGTATATTGTTGATATAGTATGTTGGGTGTCATATTTAAGTATAGTATAAGCACATGGGAATATCCTGAGGACATATTTGGGATGCCAGAATATGTCACAGGATATTCCATTATGAGATTATTGTCATAATGATTGAAATTATTGTATTAATGACTGTAAGGCTATATAATGCCAATGAGACAATCAATAAAATTATCAACTAATTTCAACATGGTATCAGAGCCAAGTTTCCACAAACCCTAGCCGTCACCAAGCTTCCACAAACCCACAGGAGGATTTCCTAGATCTCCTCCACCGAACTCTTCCACGCCCCCCCTTTTTTTCCCTCCTCTCCTCTTCTCCGCCCTTCGCAGGCCGCCCTTCGCTGTTGCTGTCCCGTCCCGCTACTGCTGCGGCTACTACTGCTGCTGCAGCTGCTGCGACTGCTGCTGCTGCGACGGTGGTTGTGACATGCGTGCTGCCGCCTCCTCCGCACCAGCACGAGGCAGCGCCTAATAGGGATGCCTAGATCTGAAAAAAGGGGGGACATATTCGGATCTAGGAGCGGACGACGAGGACAAGCGTGAGTCGTGGAGCGAACGTGACGTGACTGGATAGATGACGCATCGATGGAGGAGATCATCAAGAAGCTAGATTCTGCAGAGGTGGCGACGTTGATGAAGTTGTTGACGATGTCGGCTGGTGAGAACACGACACGAACGTCGCCGGAGTTGAAGCTTCCCTCCATCGATCTGAAATTAGATGGACCAGCCACCTATCTGAGTTGGTCACGACGGGTGAGAAGAACCCTCGCAGAAAAAAACATGGAGGGGTTCCTGACGGGCGAGATGACAGAGCCGGACGAGGGCTCGACGGGACAGGATGAGTGGAAGTCCACTCATATGGTGATCTACATCTGGCTTCTCAACTCCTTAGTCCAGTCTATTGCCGCCACAGTAGACGGTATTGAGATGGTGAAAGATGTGTGGAAGAAGTTGAGAAGGACCTATGATGGTGTGGGGAACAACTTACGGGTCTTCCAGATAAAGGGGGAGATTGATGACACCGTACAGGGAGAGAAGACGGTGCAGGAGTATGCCACGGAGTTGGAGCGTCTGTGGTTGGATTATGATCACTCCTCAGATCAGGCGAGATGCGGGGACCCTAAGTGTAAGGAGAGACAGGTGTGTCTGCAGGAGAGGACGATGAAGTTCCTCAAAGGGCTGACTGTAGCTTTCGCACAGAGGACGGCCCTACTTCTAGCCCAACCAAAGATCCCTAGCCTTGAGGAGGCTATCTCAGCCATGATCCAGGAGGAGACACGCATCAGGCTGCAAGCCGGGACAAGTGGTCCCCCCGAAGCAAAGTCAGCACTAGCGATCACCAGCTCAGGTAACACAGGATCTAAGGGAGAGCCCTGGCAGCATAACCGGTAGTGCTACAACTGTGGGAAGATGGGTCATCATCGGTATGTTTGTACCAAACCACCTAAGAAGGGAGATTCAGGTGGTGGACGAGGACCGTTCGGCGGACGAGGATATAATGGAGGACGTGGTCGTGGTCGAGGGGATAGACGAGGCGGCCGAGGAGGTTATCGGGCAAACCTCCTGATATCAGAAGGGAACGGAGAAGCTGATGACACCTTTACTGTGGAGGACCAGGCACTGGAAGACATGAGGAGTAGAACAGAGGAGGCGTCCACCTCATTCTTTATTAGGGGCAACGCTGCTATGTATGCCCATCCATCAGAAGGTACTGACGAATCACTTGCCCTTGCGTCTATCTCTTCCCTTAAATCATCAGACTGGATTATCGACTCGGGAGCATCTCGGCATGTGACGGGGAATGCTAGTGAGTTTTCTTCCTACACTCACCTAGCATCAGCAGACAGCATTCAGACAGCTGATGGCACTTTCCAGCCAGTGGTCGGTAAGGGTACTGTTAATTGTACAGGTTCAGTAAGATTATCCAATGTTTTACATGCTCCATCCTTTCCAGTCAGTCTCTTGTCCATTAGTTCTATAATCCTCCAACTTAAATGCATTGTTTCTTTTGATATTCCTAAGGTGACCTTCCAGGAGAAAGGGACAGGACGAAGACTTGGGATTGGCACTTGGCATGAGGGACTGTGGTACCTAGATCGAGAAGGACTGGACTCAGTATTGGTATCTATGGCAGAGAAGGCTGGCATGGAAGGACTGAGGATACCTTGATACTCCATCATCGGAGGATGGGACATTCTTCCTTTGATACTCTAAGTAAGTTGTATCCAGAGATTTATGCAAAAAGAAATAAAAAGAAATTAGTATGTGATGCGTGCGAGTTAGGAAAACTTACTAGGAGCTCATATGTTGGCACGGGTCATAGGAGTACTTTTGCTTTTGAGGTAGTACATTCTGATGTCTTGGGTCCATGTGCTACTAACACTATGAATGGTTATAAGTACTTTATTTCTTTCATTGAGTGTGCCTCTCGTGTTACCTGGTTATATTTGATGAAAAATAAGAGTGATGTACCTGCTTATTTTTGGGATTTCCATAAGCATGTCCAGACTCAGTACAAAGCAGTTGTGAAGGTACTGAGGTCTGACAATGGAACAGAGTATACCAACAGGACGCTTGCAGAATACTTGTCAGCACACAAAATACAGCATCAGACCACCTGTGCATACACACCAGCACAAAATGGAGTTGCAGAAAGAAAAAACAGACACCTTCTGGAGGTCGCAAGAAGTATGATGATCGACATGAATGTCCCACAGAGTCTGTGGGGGCATGCAGTATTGACAGCAGCTCAACTCATCAACAGGATGCCCTCGAAGGTCCTCGGATGGAAGTCCCCATGTGAGGTATTGCAAGGCAATAATAGTGGGATACTTCCACTGAAGGTGTTTGGGTGTGTGTGTTTTATGAAGGACAACAGGCCATCAGTTGGGAAACTTGACCCTAGAGCGGTCAAATGCATCTTCGTAGGCTACTCGGTGACCCAAAAGGGGTATGTGTGCTGGAGTCCAGTAGAGAAGAAGAAGTTTGTCAGTATGGATGTCCACTTTCGGGAGCATGAGCCATACTACCGCCAGGACGAAACTTCACACAACACGCCTAATACTGCCAGTATTAGGCGAGAGGGAGAGATGGAGAACTTTGTGGTAACCGATTTAGAAGTTTGGCATGGAAGCACGGAGAAGGGACAAGAAGGTGAAGGTGTTAGGCCTACGGCTCAGGGAGAGTTACTTACCTACAGCAGGAGAGAGAAGCAAACTGCAGGACCAGTACCGACAGTGCCAATGCCAAGTCCCTTGCCTGCGTTCGTCCCAACTCCTGAGGCACCGACACCAACCCCCCTTCAGGTGATACCCCCTCCTTCACAAGATATCATTCCTCCTACTACTACTCCTCCCACACCACTATCTGTACGGAGGACCACTCGCAGCAATGCAGGAAATCCTCCAAACAGATATGGTTGGGATATTGTTCAGTTTATTTCTTATGACCATATCCCTTCTTCTCATGGAGCATTTATAGTATCTTTGGATAGTATTACTGTACCTAACAATTGGCAGGTTGCCAAGAATGATCCAAAGTGGAAAGCGGCAATGCACGAGGAGTTGGGAGCTCTGGAGAAGAACCACACTTAGGAGCTTATGAGACTGCCAGAGGGGAAGAGAGCAGTTAGATGCAAGTGGGTCTTTACCGTGAAGCAGAACCCAGATGGACAGATTGATCGCTACAAAGCTCGACTAGTAGCCAAAGGGTACAGTCAGACGTACGGCATCGACTATGACGAGACCTTTGCACCAGTTGTAAAGATGAGCACTGTCAGGACTCTGATTTCTCTGGCAGCGAATGGTGGATGGAAGCTACACCAACTGGATGTGAAGAATACGTTTCTTCACGAAGATCTAGTGGAGGAGGTGTACATGGAGATACCACCAGGATTTGGCACCAATCAGACAGTAGGCAAGGTCTGCAGGTTGAAGAAGTCCCTTTATGGACTGAAGCAGTCTCCTCGAGCGTGGTTTGACAGATTCAGAAAGGCGATGATAGGGATGGGATATCAGCAGATCAATGCTGATCATACTGTGTTCTTCCGTCGGAGTGGAGACCACATCACCATGCTTGCGGTGTATGTGGACGATATGATTATCACAGGAGATGATGAGCAGGAGATCGCCCAACTCAAAGGAAAGCTTGGCAAGGAATTCGAGGTGAAGGATCTCGGCCTTCTTCGGTACTTCCTTGGGATTGAGATTGCTCGAGAAGCAGAGGGGATTGTTCTCTCTCAAAGAAAGTATGCACTGGACCTTCTCACAGAAACTGGGATGTTGGGGTGCAAACCTGCAGCGACACCAATAGATCAGAGGTTCAAGATTGATGCTGAGGCTGGAGAACCAGTTGATCGGGACAGATACCAGAGACTGGTTGGCAAGTTGATCTATTTGAGCCACACACGTCCTGATATCTGCTTTACAGTAAGTGTGGTGAGCCGCTACATGCATGACCCACGGAAGGGTCATATGGATGCAGTGTACCAGATTCTGAGGTACTTGAAAGGTGCTCCCGGGAAGGGACTAATATTCAGGAAGAACAATCACGTGAGCATCGAGGGCTACTGTGATTCTGACTGGGCTAGTTGTGCTGATGACAGGAGATCTACCTCGGGATATTGCATATTTGTAGGAGGTAACTTGGTCTCCTGGAGGAGTAAGAAGCAGTCTGTGGTGGCCAGATCGACAGCTGAAGCAGAGTACAGAGCTATGGCCTTGGGAGTTGCAGAGCTGCTATGGTTGAAGAATATGCTGGTGGAGCTGAAGCTGGATCAAGGAGCCAAAATGAAGCTGTGGTGTGACAATCAGTCAGCTATTAGTATCGCCAACAATCCAGTACAGCATGATAGGACCAAACACATCGAGATTGATAGATTCTTCATCAAAGAGAAGTTGGATAGAGGATTACTGGAGCTTGGTCATGTTCCAACCAGGGATCAAGTAGCAGATGGACTAACCAAGGGACTCGCCTCAGTGAGCATGATTAGAGGATGTGACAAGATGGGCTTAGTGAATATCTTTCACCCATCTTGAGGGAGAGTGTTGATATAGTATGTTGGGTGTCATATTTAAGTATAGTATAAGCACATGGGAATATCCTGAGGACATATTTGGGATACCAGAATATGTCACAGGATATTCCATTATGAGATTATTGTCATAATGATTGAAATCATTGTATTAATGACTGTAAGGCTATATAATGCCAATGAGACAATCAATAAAATTATCAACTAATTTCAACATATATATATATATATATATATATATATATATATATATATATATATAAAAGATAGCTCCTGTAATTTTGTAGATGTATGTTAACTTTACAATTTTAATTATTAAACATATGCAATGATATATTTGAAAATGAAAAAAATTCCACGGTGAAGTTGATTTTTTTTTCCATGATATAGTGGTATAGATTTGTCTGGTATATAGCATGCAAACTACCAAGTAGTAGCTATAGTCGTTTGCAACTTCAATTTTACAAGAAGTCTTTACTGTAACAACGACGGAAGAGCTATGGTATTTTCCCCATGATCGTACTTCTACAATTATTTGCCTATTTAGGAAATCACATAATTGTATTAATCATTTATAAAACATGACCCTTACAAATTACAATCAAATTGATGAAGACAATTTGGGTTTTTGTTTCAATACTTGTTCTCTTAATGACTTCTTTCATGTAACTACGAAGTTGGACACATCCCATGATTCAAATCCATAATCTCCCAAAAATAATAGCAAACTCATGCAAAACAAGTTAGGATCTTTCTCTACGAATACAATTATCCGAGCTTACCTCACCACTTGCATCCTTCCTTTTGAATCATAATATGTCCCAGATCCACCTACACTTTCTGAACTCTATTTCTGGAGAGAGTTTACTGCATCAAACATCAACCAAAGAATATTCACTAGAGAGGTGTGATCAATGGGAAGCCAAGAACTTTGGTGCAATGGAATAATAATAATAATAATAATAATAATATTAAACTTAATTAAATGGTAAATTCAGTTTATTTTAAGTAACTTCAACAGGTTTATTGATCTGAATGCATCAACATATTTCTATATATATTCACATAAAAAACCAGATATTAATGCAACCTAGTTATATCCATAGAATAATCATTAGAGTTCTTGGTCGAGATGGAGATATTGGAGCATTCATTAGCTAGAATTAGATGGGGTGTAGACTTTCTAGAAATTGTTGTAATAGGCAAATCCTTGGTCACTAATAATAATAATAGAAATTTGATTTAATACTTGGCTTAATGGGTGAGACTACATATATATATATATATATATATATATATATATATATATATATATAAGAGAAGCTAACCCCTCTCTCTACTATTCTACAAGATGTGGAACTAAACACCCACTAATACTCTCAACACTTTCCCTCAAGATGGACGATAGATATCAATTATCCCCATCTTGTCACATAGTTTAGAAATACTCGATGAATTAAGGCTCTTAGTCAGACAATTTATAACTTATTTTTCTGAGCGAACATGATCGAGCTTTAATATCCTTTTTCTAGCTTTTCTTTGATGAAGAGCCGTCGATCTCGATGTGCTTAGTTCTGTCATGTTGGACTGGATTGTTAGCTATACTTATTGCAGCTTGTCTGTCACTCAGAAGACGCAACGGTGTTCCTTGGTCCAGTTTCAACTGCGTTAGCAGTGCTCTTACCCACATCAACTCTGACACTCCCAGAGCCATAGCTCTATACTCTGCTTCAGCAGTCGATCGTGCTACCACAGACTATTTTTTGCTTCTCCATTAGATTAGGTTACACCCCATAAAGATACAGTACCCTGAGGTAGACCTTATGTCGTCCATGCAACTTGTCCAATCTGCATCGTAGTACCCCTCAACACCCAGGTGTCCATTTTTTTTTAACCATAGCTCTCTTCCAGGAGTCCCCTTCAGATATCTCAGGATACGAATGTCATGCCCCAGTCCCAAAATAACGAGGGACTAGACACGTGGCAATGGCCAGCAGCACACTCCAATGGGCAAACCCAATTTAATAGACCCATTAAGGTATACTTGAGCTGTAATTCAACAATATGGACTATGGTACTAATCTTATCCACAGAAATAATTACAAACAATATGAAATAATAAGCAACATCAAGTCTCAATAAAATATATCTCGGGGAACAACCCGATAATGAGTCTGATACAACAGTCAATAGACAAGAAATAAAGAGTATAACAATAGCAAAAACTGAGTATAGATAAGACAGATATTCAGGAGAAATCCTCAGCGATCACCTCGTCCTCGGGTACTGGTACTGCTCCAAAGACTGCTCCTGTCCCGTACACCTCGGGGTAGATCTCCTCTGCTAAACCTGGGATCATAATCCGGATTCCAGGTCCTCAGGGGACATAGCAAAGTACAAGAATAACTAAAACCAAATAAATGCAGTATATGAAATGAATCAGCAGAGCAAACTATATAACCAGCTAAGTGATATGCAATATGAGAGCATCACTAGAACTCAGGTTAAGACTAGTACAAGCTTTGTGTCGGGGAGCCGGTAGCAGTGATATCATGTAGGAGCCTAGCTCGGAGAGGCTACGGCACCGTAATAATATAATCAACCTGTAGCCTGTGTGTCTCTCCCCACCCAATATAATCACACGTCTCATATCCACGACGTCTCATGTCCATGTCACGCAAGATCATATCTAATACAACAAGTCATAATGATAGTTAAGTATATGCAATATCTATGTCACAAATCCTGTAACCTATACAGAATCATCATGAATATATCAGGAAAATTCTGTCTCATGAATAGTGGCAGGTGTCCTGTGGTATTACATACTTGATGATGCAAGCACAAAGATATATATAGGGTCACATTGTCAATCTCTAGTAAAGTTACACAACTCCGCGTACGGCATCGACATCCGAATATTATTCGGACGCTAGGCAATGTCACACGGTCCTAGGTTGAACAGTTACATAATATAAATAAGAAGGGAATAATATGATACAAATGCTGTAAGTATGGCAAGTACACTTGCCTGGTGCTTGGATTCTAACTGCTCTGGTATCAGCAGGATATGCAGGTACTCCTCCGGTTGCTGAAATAAATATTACCATCATGTTCAGAATATATCAAATAGCTAGAATTGCCTGTCCATAAGTCCAATTTGGACACAGGGACAAAAGTGACAGTTTCTGGTCAAAGTGGGATCCACATGTGGCCCGCTTCGCACCGAAAAATGTGCCAGAGACCATGTTCTCTAAATTTATCAAATTTAGTGTCTACAAGTCCTGAACGATGATACGAACCCAGCGGAATGTCCAGAACTAGATTTCGATGAGCCGATCACAAAATTGCCCGTCAATTAGAGCCGTGGTGCCCACGATACGAGATTTTGTCAACGTTCTCAGAATCGAACCAAACTTGGGTCACAGGACCATCGTGTTGCTACGAGTCTGATGGAGAATGTTTCGTTTCGAAATGACGAGCACATACGAAGTTACAACGAGTTTCAGAACAGGGCCGATACGAGGTGTTGTCGACGGATACGTGTTGATTCTGGTATGCACGTACATCCAAATCAACTTTTGTGAAATCTCACACGTCCGTATTGACAGTGCGCACCTTCAGGTAAAGTTCGCACATGACCAAGTCGCGTCGTTTAGCGGAGCGCGCCTAGTTCCGAAAAAATCAAGATTTTTAAATAACCAATATTTTGGTCATTTTCACCCTCGAATTAAATACAATCTACAGCTCAATAAATTGAACTATAAACAGGGTTTAAAACTTGGTCAAGTGGTCTAAATTACTGTTCAAGCCAATTTTGAAAATATTTAACAGGTTGGTCGCAAAAGGTCGTAAAATGGAGAGTTGGGACAATTTCTGATTTTTAAAAATTGGAGGTTTATTTTTCTGATTTTGCGTCACAGTTTGCGATCGAAACATAACACGATACCCCAAACGAGTTACACGGGATTCGAGAGGATCATGCTGGGAACGTGCACGATTCGACAGAACGGAAAATGACGCAGCAAGGAGAGAGAAATTCTCACCTGAACAGGGGGTCGGTATCGACTGAAAAATGCGTTCGCGAGGAGGCGCGACGCGGCTACGGCGGTGCTCGGCCGGCGGCGACTGGCGACGCTGCTGCGGCTGCTCTGGCTGCTGTGCTGTCATCGTGGTCTTGGTGGTCGGAGTCGCCGGAGAGGTAGCTGGAGTTGCAGCGGCGAGCTCGGGGTGCCGGAGTTGGGTGGGAGGCTGTGGCGATGGTGAAGTGGTGGTGGCAGAGGCTGCGGGGGCTTTATAGTGGTGGACGGGGCGACCGTTGGCGGGAAGGGGAAAGGTCGGGATGGCGGTTGCGGTCAGGGAAGCGACGAGGCCGGCGGTTGTGGAGTGAACGAGCGGCGGGGGAAGTCGGAGGGACTCGGCTGTTGGGGATCGATAAATTTCTGTTACTGTAGCAGGGGTTATCGGGTCGGGTACGGATTAGCGGGTATGGGTCGGGTTCAAATCCGACCCGTTAGGATTGGTTTTAGTTGGGTTAGTTTATGATTGGTTTGGTTCAGGGTTAAACCGGTTGGTTCAACCCGATTTATTTTGGTTTGTTTTGGTTTAATAAAAATATTAATTTTTAGGTCTTTAAAATTAGTTCTAAGGTCCAATAAATTTTAGAAAAATTGCAGTAAGTCTAATATTTTATTCTACAACCAAAAATATTATTTTTATAATATTTTAATATTTAATAAAATCACAAAAATTATTTAATACCAGAAATTATTTATTTTAATTAGTTAAAAATTACAGAAAAATTCTCAAAAATTTATTTTTAAATTCTAAAAAATCTGGGGGTTTACAATCTATCCCCCATAAGAGGATTGCGTCCTCGCAATCAAAGAATAACGAAACATAACCGGTCAGATAAGATGACTCGGTTGTAAAATATGTTCGAAGTACAACACAATCAAAGAATCATGATCAAGAAGAAATCGAATGATGAGTGTTAAGCAAAACACCTAGGGAAGGAATAAAGTATTTTCCTAGACAATGAAAGTTAGGTAAATCAAGAGTGAAGGAAAACTGGTTAGAGCAAAGAAAACTACAACTTAAGAAAACTAGGTTATCAATTATTAACAAGTTCAAAATTACTAGGTTTTAAGGTTAAGGTCATGAACTAACAAGCACGTGTTAAAGCAATGCCAGGAATAGATAGCTATGAATAACTTAAATCTTACGCGCATTTGCTACTCTACGAATCTGTGCGTCCTCCATGGTCATCGCAAAAGCTTGTCCGCATCCTTGTGGTGGATTCCTCTACTGCTGCTGGGCCTGCTGGAAGAGTACTGCCTGGGGTGCCAAAGGTGGCCTCGTTTGATATCCTCCTGGAGCTGGTGGTCTGACTCGTCCAACTCCCGTCTGTAGTGCTCCCAATGCTGGATAAACTGGCCTCGGTGTTGGTAAAGCTTGTTGGTTTACCATTGGTGCTCCTTCTTGATGCTCAGGGCATTCACTCACTGAATGCTGACTGAATTCGCAAGCTAAACATAATCCTATTTTGCGTCTGCATTCGTTCTCAATATGACCTTGCTTGCTACAATTTTGACAGATAGGCAGTGCCTGCGGAGATGCTCCGAGTGGCTGGTGCATGCGAGGTCTCTTTGCAGCTTCTTCCTGTGGTGCTCTAGCTGGTGCTGATGTGAAAGGCAGCTTCAGGCTGGTCTCTCTCCTGGTGACACGCTCCATGCATCGGGCTGCAGTAAGGATATCCGAGTAAGAAGTAGGTACAACGGACCCGATCAGTCTCTGTAGCTCAAAGTTTAGTCCGACGAAGAACTTCTCAGCCTTCTCTTTTTCTGTCGGGATCAGGGTTGGGGCGAAGCGACTCAGACGAATGAACTCCGTATTGTACTCTTCCACTGTCATATTGTCTTGAGTGAGACGATTGAACTTGTCCCGAAGTTCCGATCGAGCAATAGATGGAATGTACATCTCCTGAAAGAGTCTAGAGAACTATTCCCAAGTGACTCGGTCTGGTCTGAGCCGTGTCTCCTCAGATAGCCACCAGTGATGTGCATTATCGGTCAACTGCATCCGGATGGCAGTCATCCAACGTTCTCTTGGAATCTCAGCTGCTTTTAATTGATGTTGAGTGTTTGTGAGCCACTCATGAACTTCAGTGGGCTCCTCCTTGCCAGAAAAAGTGTGGGGCTTCAGCTGGCAAAAATCGGTAATAGATCTCATCGATGACCGTCGAGCTGGTAGGTTCGCCTGCTCCAATGTGATTACTAGGCTGTTCCTTAAGTTCTCCACCTCGTGACGTAGAGCCTCTTGTTGAATCTGCTGTTGGGCTTGCATCATTGCATAAAATATTTATAACATCTGTTGCCCATCCATAGCTTGCCCTTGTGGGAATACGGACATTGGTGGAGAAACTGCGACAGAGGTGGGATGTCATCACGCCGGAACCTTGAGGTATGCTGATTGGCTTGACTAATTTGGTGAGTGGAGGGATCTCCACTCAATGGCGTCACTCCATCTTCTTCGTAGGTGACTACAGCTGTCATGCGCCAATCTACCGCAAGCTCAATAGTCCCCGCTGAACGTGAATCACCACGTTGCAGCTCTCCCACAGGACAATCGTTCTTATCGGGACGTGATACCGTACGAGCCTGGAGTTGCGCTCGTACAAGGCGATGTTGTCAAATACCAAAGTTATCATCGAAATGACCAAGTTGCAATGAAAGTCAAGTATTGTGTACCAAGCACACATCAGAGTAATACGCAGCGAAGCTCTCGATAGGGTCCAAATAAAATGCCACAAAGGCGATTGCCTCAAAGGCGATGAAATACTCTTGCTCTTTCTCTAGCCTACAAAGGTACTTACAGTTCATACATCATGTCCCGTATATCCAAGCAGCGCCACTACACCTGCGTACCTGAAATAATGCCCACAAACATGGGTCAGTACACAGCCGTACTGGTGAGCGGGGTAACCTACTCGTTTAAGCCGACACTAAGTAAAATAGTGAATGCAAACAGTTATATGGTGATCTTTCTAGTTGAATCCTAGATTTATTTCATGGCATATGGATGACATATTAAGGAAAGCTGTAAAGCAGTTTAAGCATGCAAGCATTCAACTCAAACCAATCGACAAGTAATATATAACCAACTCGAAGGAAACTAGCATGCAAACCGTCCTACTCAAGCCCAAGCAACACGATAACATATCGAACCATCATCCAAGCCTCAATATCCATCCTCAACCAAAACTTACAATCCAATCTCAAAGTGCACACTTTTGCCGAGGCAAGGTGGCCGCGCCTACGCGAAGCACAAACCAACCAAAGTAAAGCAAACCAACTCTTATCTATATGAAGTTACTGGCAAAGCCATAAAGGACATATTCCAAGCATTACGGCGTGCCCTATCAGCCCGGGTAGCAAGCCCCGCTGGAGGTCCCGCAATGCATCGTGACTAACACGAATCAAATATTTTCCTCCGGATCGATACGGTTCCAGTGCCCCGGAATATCGTTTCGAGAAAATGCCAAAACTTGTGCACAAGTTGTCCGTGACATGCAGACATCAAGTAGGTATGACGAGAGGATCGAACATTCTTGCCCCACCAAGCGATCATAGACTCATTCAACCAAACATCCAACCAAAATATCCATAACCAAATATCTATAACCAAATATCCATAACCATCCTTCCAACATATTGCCCAAGGCACAAATATCAAGTTATGCCCATAGGGACAATGCCGCTTCTCAACACAATATTTCAACATTTGGTGCAACACTCCATGCTCAGAACAATCCAGTGGCACTATGCCCCAACAGTGGCACAATGCCTCAACAGTGGCAGAATGCCCTCGCCGATGCAGTTGTTCGGTTTTGAACCACAGCTGCTCGCTTTGCTTGACAAAGCGACCAAGTAATACTCGTGCACGGATGCACGCTCGCTCGCTCGAATTCCTGATATTCTCAATGTCTCAATGTATCATTCCAACTGTCCAAGCATAATTCCAATTATTCAACCAACTGCCTCAAATGCAATAATCCAACTCTAGCTCCAACTATCCAATGCGAAAACTAATTCAAGCCACAAATCCTATCCAAGTAAATGACGTACACTCTATGCACGCCTCAGTGTAGTAATTCCCAATGTTCTAGTCCGAGTGTTCAAGCCTTTATGTATTTTCTATATTATTAGGCATGAAGGAGTAGAGGAGAAGGAAAAGAGCCCACTCACAATGTTTGATTCCGTTAATCATCATGATCTGTCGATACGGCCGATTCCTTGAACCCGTGGTCCAATGCAAAGCGCGATCTACTCAACTGGTATGACCGTGCGAGCAGGCCATGCTCTACAAATCATCCGACCGATCGGACTAAAGAAGACGACATTATCGCTCTAATCCAGCTATCTCAGTATTTTTCTGAACGAACACATATTTCCCATCGAACTCCGCTAGCCATCTGCACATGAAACCAACTCAATCAATACTTCTTCCCAAAATCCAACAAATCAAATATAACCAGCATTTGTTTCATTCAATCCGACTCAGTGTAACACACCGTGCGGTTGTGGGCATTACAACAGCACCTTGCGGTGGTCCTGCAGGAGTCTCGTCTCTTGCTGGTGGATCCATTACTCTGCATCCAAAATAAACTATAAGAGACGCACAGAGGAATCAAGGCAGGATACAAGTCAAGAAATTCAAATTCGATATAGAGATCAAGAACGATTCAATCAAGTGGATGAGATCCTATAACTTATCCTATATTTTTCGCAGGCTTGCTCGGTCCCTAAGTTGAAACTGAACAATTTTAGTCGTTGACCTGCATGAGCCACCACAAAAACCATGTCACGTCATAATCCCAAAATAACGAGGGACTAGACATGTGGCAATGGACAGCAACACACTCCAATGGGCAAACCCAATTTAATGGACCCATTAGGGTATACTTAAGCTATAATTCAATAATATAGGCTATGGTACTAATCTCATCTACAAAAATAATTACAAACAATATGAAATAATAAGCAACATCAAGTCTCAATAAAATATATCTTGGGGAACAATCCGATAATGAGTCTGATACAACAGTCAATAGACAAGAAATAAAGAGTATAACAAGAGCAAAAACTGAGTATAGATAAGGCAAATACTCAGGAGAAATACTCAACGATCACCTCGTCCTCGGGTACTGGTACTGCTCCAAAGACTGCTCCTGTCCCGTACACCTCGGGGTAGATCTCCTCTGCTAAACCTGAGGACATAATCCGGATTCCAGGTCCTCAGGGGAGATAACAAAGTACAAGAATAACTCAAGCCAAATAAATACAGTATATAAAATGAATCAGCAGGGCAAACTATATAACCAGCTAAGTGATATATAATATGAGAGCATCACTAGAACTCAGGTTGAGACTAGTACAAGCTTTGTGTCGGGGAGCCGGTAGCAGTGATATCATGTAGGAGCCTAGCTCGGAGAGGCTACGACACCGTAATAATATAATCAACCTGTAGCCTGTGTGTCTCTCCGCACCCAATGTAATCACATGTCTCATGTCCACGACGTCTCCTGTCCATGTCACGCAAGATCATATCTAATGTAGCAAGTCATAATAATAGCTAAGTATATGCAATATCTATGTCATAAATCCTGTAACCTATACAGAATCACCATGAATATCTCAGAAAGATTCTGTCTCATGAATAGTGTCAGGTGTCCTGTGGTATGACGTACTTGATGATGCAAGCACGAAGATATATATAGGGTCACGTTGTCAATCTCTAGTGACGGTACACAACTCCGCGTACGACGTCAACACCCGAATATTATTCGGACGCTAAGTAATATCACACGGTCCAAGGTTGGACAGTTACATAATATAAATAAGTCAAAAGAATAATATGATACAAATGCTGCAAGTATGGCAAGGTACACTTGCCTGGTGCTTGGATTCCAACTATTGCTCTGGTATCAGTGGGATCTGCAGGTACTCCTCCGGTTGCTGAAATAAATATTACCATCATATTCAAAACATATCAAATAGTTAGAATTGCCTGTCCATAAGTCCAATTTGGACACATGAGCAAAAGTGACAGTTTCTGGTCAAAGCGGGATCTACATGTGGCCCGCTTCGCACCAAAAAATATGCCAGAGACAATGTTCTCTAAATTCGTCAAACTTAGTGTCTAAGTCCAGAACGATGATACGAACCCAACAAAATATCCAAAATTGGATTCCGATGAGCCGATCACAAAATCACTCATCAAGTGGAGCCGTGGGGCCCACGATACCAGATCTTGTCAACGTTCTCAGAATCGAACCAAACTTGGGTCACAGGACCAGCATATTATTACGAGTCCGATAGCGCAAGTTTCATTTTGAAACGACAAGTACACATGAAGTTACAATGAGTTTCAGAACATGACCGATATGAGGTGTTGTCGACGGATATGCGTTAATTCCAGTGTGCACGCATATTCAAATCAACTTCTACAAAATTCCACACGTCTGTATTGACAGTGCGTATCTTCCAGTGAAGTTCGCACACGACCAAGTCACCTCGTTTAGCGGGGCGCACCCAGTTCCTGAAAAATTAGGGTTTTAAATAACCAATATTTTGGTCATTTTCACCATCGAACTAAATACAATCTACAGCTCAATAAATTGAACTAAAAACAGGGTTTAAAACTTGGTCAAGTGGTCTAAATTATTGTTCAAGCCAATTTTGAAAACATTTAACAGGTTGGTCGTAAAACGGTCGTGAAATGGAGAGTTGGAACAATTTCTGATTTTCAGAAATTGGGGGTTTATTTTCCTGATTTTGCGTCGCAGTTTACGATCGACATAGGACACGATACCCCGAACGAGTTGCACGGAGTTCAAGAGGGCCATGCAGGGAACGTGCACGATTCGACAGAACGGAAAATAAGACAGCAAGAAAAGAGAAATTCTTACCTGAATAGGGGGTCGGTATCGACTGAAAATGCGTTCGCGAGGAGGCGCGACGCGGCTACGGCGGTGCTCGGCCGGCGGCGACTGGCGACGCTGCTACGGCTGCTCTAACTGCTTTGCTGTCGTCGTGGTCTTGGTGGTTGGAGTTGCCGGAGAGGTGGGTGGAGTTGCAGCGGCGAGCTCGGGGTGCCGGAGTAGGGTGGGAGGCTGTGGCGGTGGTGAAGTGGTGGTGGCAGAGGCTGCGGGGGCTTTATAGTGGTGGACGGGGCGGCCGTTGGCGGGGAGAGGAAAGGTCGGGACGGCGGTTGCGGTCAGGGAAGTGACGAGGCCGGCGGTTACGAAGTGAACGAGCGGCGGGGAGAGTCGGAGGGACTCGGCGGTTGGGGATCGATTAATTCCTGTTACTGTAGCAGGGGTTATCGGGTCGGGTACGGGTTAGCGGGTACGGGTCGGGTTCAAATTCGACTAGTTAGAGTTGGTTTGAGTTGGGTTGGTTCATGATTGGTTTGGTTCAGGGTTAAACCGGTTGGTTCAACCCGGTTTATTTTGGTTTATTTTGGTTTAATAAAAACATTAATTTTTAGGTCTTTAAAAATAGTTCTGGGGTCCAATAAATTCCAGAAAAATTTAAGTAAGTCTAATATTTCAATTTACATCCAAAAATATTATTTTTATAATATTTTAATATTTAATAAAATCACAAAAATTATTTAATACCAGAAATTATTTATTTTAATTATTTAAAAATTTAAGAAAAATTCCCAAAGATTTATTTTTAAATTCTGGAAAATCTGGGGGTTTACAAAGAAAAATTGTATCCATGTGACCATTCCTTGGATCATGCATGTAGCTACTCACTACACTCACAGAAAATGAGATATCAGGGCAAGTGTAGCCTAGATAAATCAATCTGCCTACAAGTCACTGATATCTCTCACAATCAACAGGCTTTCCTGTCTCTGCACCTAACTTATCTTTCTGATCGATTGGAGTGGCTACCGATCGACATCCCAGCATACCAGTCTCTGTGAGCAGGTCTAGTACATAATTCCTCTGAGAGAGGAAGATCCTATCTCTTCCTCGAGCCACCTCGATCATGAGAAAATACCTCATCATTCCCAAGGCATTCACTTCAAACTCCTTGGCGAGTTTTGACTTCAGCTGGGTGATCTCCTCATCATTATCACCTGTAATCACTATATTACCCACATACACTGCAAGTATGGTGATGTGGCCTCTTGCATGCTGGAAGAAAATTGTGTAATCTGCTTTAGTCTGGAGGTACCCCATATCTGTGATAGCCTTCCTGAATCTACAAACCATGCTCGAGGAGATTGCTCGAGCCCATACAGTGATTTCTTTAGCTTGCACACCTTTTCCGTCAACTGCTTCATGCAAAACCCCGGGGGGGGTCTCCATGTATACTTCCTCTTGTAGGTCCCTATGAAGAAAAGCGTTCTTCACATCCAATTGATACAGTTGCCACCCATGGTTTGTTGCAAGAGAGACCAGGATTCTCATAGTACTCATCTTTGCCACTGGAGCAAATATCTCATCATAGTCGATGCCATATGATTGAGTGAATTCTTTTGCAACCAATCTTGTCTTGTACCGCTCCACATTTTCTTCTGGCGTCGCCTTTACTGTGAAGACCCATTTGCATCTAACTGCTTTCTTTCCTTTAGGCAACGGAACAAGCTCCCATGTCCCATTTCTTTCGAGTGCTCCAAGTTTCTCAAATATTGCAGCTCTCCACCTTGGATCTTCTTTCGCTTCCTGCCAACACTTAGGTAAAGATGTAGTGTCTAACGATGCAATGAATGCTTGATAGGTAGAAAATATATTACAGTAGGATACGAAATTGGCAATGTCATGTTCATAACCATAACGATTATGGGCTTTTCCTGTATTACTGTGAGAAGATCTCCTTAAGAGAATATGAGGAAGTGGTGAAGAGATCATACCATCCGAATCAGAGGGATCCGGTGCGGGAGGTGCATCTTTAAGAGTTGGGGCAAGGTTAGGCGAGGAACATGGCATAATAGGGGCAATAGGCACAGTAATAGGCACAGTAGTGAACTGCTGTTTTCTCCTTCTGTAGACTTGGAACTCTGTAGATTGTTCTATAGTCTGTTCCTCCCCCTGCAATAGAATATCACTTTCTTTCTCCTAATTGTCACCACTTTCTTCCTCCTGATTATGTGCATCATCATCAATTTTCTCACCTTCGCTATCTCTCCCTTGTTCCCTTGGACCAGCTTCCATCATTAGACATGGAACTGATCCGACAATCACGATTGGGCCCATCTCCCCCTCACCCCTAATACCTCCTGTGTTAGGTGTGTCACCAAATGCGAAGCCTTCACCTGAACAATTGTGGTAGTATAGTTCCATCTCTCTGAATGTAACGTCCGTGCTTACAAAGAGCATTCGCTCTCCCGGACTCCAACAAGAGTATCCCTTCTGAGTCCCTGAGTAGCCAACAAAGATGCACTTCACTGCCCGAGGGTCCAACTTTTCTACCGCAGGTCTGTTGTCTTTCACAAAATGTACACATCCAAATACCTTTGGGGGAAACAATATACTTATTATCTCTTGTAAGCATCTCAAACGGTGTCTTCCATCCGAACACCTGAGAGGACATCCTGTTGATGAGATATGCAGCCGTCAATACGGCATGCCTCCACAAGTGTTTATGAACATTTATGACAAACATCATTGACCGGGCTACTTCCAACAGGTGCCTGTTCTTCTGCTCTGCCACGTCATTCTGTGCTGGTGTATAGGAACACGAAGTCTGATACTGTATATCATGGGCTAATAAGTACTCTTCAATAGTCTTGTTAGTGTATTATCTCCCATTGTCAGATCTCAAAATCTTTACTTTAGCACTGTACTATGTTGTAACCCTGTGATAAAAATCTTGAAAGCATACAAAGATATCACTCTTACTCTTCATTAGGTATACCTAGGTGACACATGTGTAACAGTCAATAAATGTGACAAACCATTTAAAACCATTAACTCAAGTTGTAGGACAAGGTCCCTACACATCAGAGTGTATCATATCAAAAGCAGCTAAACTTCTATTTCCAGAACTCACATAAGAACTTCTGGTATGTTTTCCAAGCTCATAAGCATCATAAACCAACTTTTGTTTATTAGCCTTTTGATACATAGATGGATACATCCAACTCAGAAGACTGAACGGAGAGTGTCCTATGTGCTGATATTGAAGTAATAATTATGCTTCTACTGTTCTCCGTGGCTCCTCCGGTTGTGCTTCTTCCACTAGTGACACTAGTGCTGCGTCCAGCCTACCCCTGTCCAAGTACCATAGCCCCTTATGTCAAGTCCCAACCGTCTCCCCGTTCCCTTCTCCTAAAAAATTATCTTAGAAATTTCAAAGGAAATAACATAATTAAGTTGTAGACAATGGCACTAATGGACAATAGATTAATAAAAAAAGATGGAGCATGCAAGACATCAATAAGGGTTATGGAATGGGTGCATTCAACTGTGCCTTTACCTATAATGGATCTAGTCGTACCATCAGCAGTCTGAATGCTTTCAGGCATCGTCAGGTAAGTGTAATCTTGGAACTCATAATGGACACCCGTAACATGACAGGATGTCCCAGAGTCAATTATCCAACCTGGTCTGTGGATAGATGCCAGAGCATGAGCAGGTGTACATGTGCTTGTATGGGCATAGTGTATGATATTACCCCCGGAAGGTGGTTGGAGTTGATGTTCCAGAGGTGTTGGCTTAACTATCGCTGGTTTCAAACTTCATGCTTCTCCATATCTCTAGCATTTTTCTCTCACTAGGGGTCATATCGGGTGACTGACTCTCTCTTATCTCTTCTGTCAGGTTTGCCTTGTGTCATCCGGAATGATTACTTCTACCACCAGCATAGCCTCCTCTGCCACTCCTACGCCCTCCAGGGTTGCGTCCGCTGGACTGGCCTCTCAAGGATTTCATACAGAATCTGATGAAGTGTCCAGGGTCTCCACAGTTGTAGTACCTCCCCCCTCCGGAAGGGTTTAGGTTAAAAGCTACTAGAGCAGATTTTTTTCCCAGAGAGCTAGTGGTTCTAGGCATCAGCTTCAGTCGTGCCTCTTCTTGTGCCATAGTAGCTATGGCCTCCTTATCAAGTTTATCTAGTAGTTGGAAAACCCTCATAGGGTTGCCCGACCCTGAGTACATATCTCTCAGCGTCATCCAAATATCACCAGTACCCTCTATTGCTTTTACGTTGTCCGATACTTGGTCGGCCAATGAGGCTGTCAACCATCTAGCATCAACATTATTGATGATCTCCCACACAGCAAATTCCTGTGAGGAGTGATCTTCAAGTGTCTTGGTTTGGCCATTCACATAGCCCACAAAGCCTCTTGCCTTCAGAGTCCGCATCGCCTGATGCGACCACTTCAAGTAGTTGGAAGTACCCTCCTTTCTCCAAATTTCCTATTTTGTGTGATGAATAATCCACATCCGCGTGTGCTGTAATGCCCCACAACCGCACGACACGTTACGTTGAGTCGGATTGAATGAAACAAATGTTGGTTACATTTGATTTGTTGGATTTGGGAAGAGGTATTGATTGAGTTGGTTTCATGTGCAGATGGCTAGCGGAGTTCGATGGGATACAGGTGCTCGTTCAGAGCAGTACTGAGATAGCTATATTGGAGCGATAATGTCGTATTCTTTAGTCCGATCGGTCGGATGATTTGTAGAGCATGACCTGCTCGCACGGTCATACCAGTTGAGTAGATCACGCTTTGCATCGGACCACGGGTTCAAGGGATTGGCCGTATCGACAGGACAAGATGCTTAACGGAATCAAACATTGTGAGTGGGCTCTTTCCTTTCTCCTCTACTCCTTCATGCCTAATAATATAGAAAACACATAAAGGCTTAAACACTTGGGCTGAAACTTGGAAATCACTACACTAAGGCGTGCATAGAGTGTACGTCCTTTGCTTGGATAAGATTGTGGCTTGAATTGGTTTTCGCGTTGGATAGTTGGAGCTAGAGTTGGATTATATCATTTGGGGCAGTTGGTTGAATGATTGGAATTAGGCTTGGACGATTGGAATGATACATTGAGGCATTGGGAACATCAGAATTTTGGACGAGCGAGCGTGCATCCGTGCACGAGTATCACTTGGGTGCTTTGTCTTGTAAAGCGAGCAGTTATGGTTCAAAATCGACCAACTGCATCGGCGAGGACATTGTGCCACTGTTGGGGCATTGTGCCACTGGATTATTCTGAGCGTGGGGTGTTGCACCCAAGTGGAAACATTATTGAGAAGAGGCATTGTGCCTATGGAATAACTTGAGATTTGGTGCCTTGGACAATATGTTAGAAGAATGGTTATGGATATTTTATTTTGGATATTTGGTTATGGATGTTTTGGTTGGATATTTGGTTGAACGAGTCTAGGATCGCTTGGTGGGACGAGAATGTTCGATCCTCTCATCATACCTACTTGGTGTCTGCATGTCACGGACAACCTGTGTACACAGGGTTTGGCATTTCCTTGAAACGATATTCCGGGGCACTGGAACCGTATCGATCCGGAGGGAAATATTGATTCGTGCTAGTCGCGATGCATTACGAGACCTCCAGCGGGGCTTGCTACCCGGGCTGATAGGGCGTACCGTAAATACTTAGAATATGTCCTTTATGGCTTTGCCAGTGACTTCATATAGATAAGAGTTGGTTTGCTTTACTTTGGTTGGTTTATGCTTCGTGTAAGCGCGGCCACCTTGCCTCGGCAAGAGTGTGCACTTTGAGATTTGGATTGTAAGTTTTGGTTGAGGATGGATATTGAGGCTTGGATGATGGTTCGATATGTTATCATGTTACTTGGGTTTGAGTAGGACGGTTTGCATGCTAGTTTGTCGATTGGATTAAGTTGAATGCTTGCATGCTTAAACTGTTTTACAGCTTTCCTTAACATGTTATCCCTATGCCATAAAATGAATCTAGGATTCAACTAGAAAGATCACCATATAACTGTTTATATTCACTATTTTACTTAGTGTCGGCTTAGACTTGTGGGTTACCCTGCTCACCAGTATGGCTGTGTACTGACCCACGTTTATGGACATTATTTCAGGTACGCAGGTGTAGTGGCGCTGCTTGGATATACGAGATATGATGTATGAACTGTAAGTACCTTTGTGGGCTAGAGAAAAGAGCAAGAGTATTTTATCGCCTTTGAGGCAATCACCTTTATGGTATTTTATTTGGACCCTATCGAGAGCTTCGCTGCGTATTACTCTAATGTGTGCTTGGTACACAATACTTGACATTCGTTGCAACTTGGTCATTTCGATAATAACTTTGGTGCTTGACAACATCGCCTTGTACGAGCGTAACACCAGGCTCGTACGATATCACGTCCCGATGAGAACGATTGTCCTGCGGGAGAGCTGCAACATGGGAATTCACGTTCAGCGGAGACTATTGAGCTTGCGGGAGATTGGGTTGTGACAAATTGGTATCAGAGCGCCTGGTTCATTTTCTCGGACTTGGTCCTTCGCTTCATCACAAACTCTAAATAACTTCCGCGTGTCGTCTAGCTCTTGACTCTACTCAGTGTCGCATTGGATGTTTCATGTAATAAGTCTATATATTGCTGGTTGTGGCTGCATGTTGTTCTTGGTTGTGTTGCTTTTGTTGGTTTTTGTTGGATCGCTTAGCCTCGTTAAGCGTTGTTGCATTCGTGTAGCAAGTTGGGTGGCGTTGTTGCATTTGTGCAACAAGTTGAGAGCTGTCGTTGGGTTGGCTTGGCTTGTCGTTCGGGAGTTTCTGATTGCATCAGTGGATCAGTTGATTGGCAGATGAGGTTGGTTATGTGGCATATTGTAAGTAGAAGCATCGATTGAGAATGGATCGTTGCACGAGTTGCTCGTGTAGCGAAAGTGTTGGATAGACGTTTGATTTTTGGCTGGATATATCACATAGAGCATCGGTTAAGCATGTTTGAGTTGGCTTGAGAATATCAGGATAATGTTGCACGAGTTGCTCGTACAACAAATGTGTGGAACAGTTGGATATTGGGTTGGATTACTTGGAAGAGAGCTCGATGCACGAGATTGCTCGTGTTGCAAAAGTATCAGACTGTGTTGAGAATAGCTGGAAGCATTGAGAATGGAACATAGCACAAGTTGCATAGCGAGATTGATGGAAAGAGTAAGATGGTTCACTTGTTGGTTGAGTTTTTGTGTCAGACTTGAGTTGGGGATGGCAGGATCACGCATAAGAGATGGTTCAAACGGATATCGGATCAGTACAAAGGAATCGTAATGCGAGTAGCGACTTGATTCGGAGTGGTATATGGGATACCATATAGTGAGCAAGGCATTGAAATATTTTGGATAGACATCAATGGGAATTGCCTAAACGGACTCGGGTAACAGAAATACAAGTTGGTTGGTACACGTCGGTTGAGTTGGAAAGAATAAAAAATAGAGCAAGCGAATATTGAGTTAAGCAATCGAGAACGGACTTGTGCAAATTAAAGTATCGTTGGACTTGAGGGATGGACGAGATCGGAACAAGCTATGGAAAGTGTGTTTGGAATTTAAAAGGATTGAGGTAGACCAAGTATTTGAAACGATTGAGATTGTTCGAATGGAAAGTTGAATATCGGATTTCGCTTGCACGATTTGGAAGTTCGGTGGAGCATTCATGAATGCAAAGAGAGAGTTGAGAATATGGAACAAACAGTTGGGATACGCTTGAGCAAAGCGATGGGCGAATCAGAGGATAGTGAGCACGGACTACAATTTTTTTGGGCAAAATGGTGCAACAAGGGTAGACGGATTATCCGAAAAGACGTGAACGGATTGAGGCAACAACTAAAGGCAAAGATTGTGGCGGACAGACTTTTAAAGATAGCTAAACAAAAGAGCAACGTCGGAGCAAATCACTGTGCTGCTTGAGAAAGTTGGACGTGCATTGTGGAACACGACAAACGGATAAGAATTGGAGCAAGTCTTTGGTTTCGGAAATAATTGCAAGTGGTAGTACGAGAAGTCGAACATGGCAGTTCAGAAAATTTGATGGATTCTGGGCAGAACGATGGATTAATGGAAGATAGTTTCAATGAGCACAGTTCTCGAATTGTGGCTTGGATAGATAGCAAGACTCTAAGTGGTTAAGCGGCGTTTGGTTGACAGATCAGCAGAGGTAGTGCATGAAGTTCTCAGATTTAGAAGTTCGCTCGGATGGAATGGTTGGGATTATGGTTCGAATTTGCAAAGGCGATATAGCATGGTTCGTAGTAACTGTCCATCGTGATGACTTACAATTATCAAGCGTAGCTTCGGGACAGCTGACCCTAGCGACTTGCCCGTCCGATCAGAGATGAATATTGTAGACCCATAGAACGACCCTTGTGGTAGCATATTTGGAAATGCGTCGAGGGCAGATATGAGTAGTGTGTGTTAGAGATTGGCTTACTGACTGAGTGTTGGATTTGAGAGATCCTTGGGATAGCCTTCAGCTGAAGATGCAGCCAGAAGACCGAAGCGATGGTGGGATTGGCCTAAGTCAACTGATGAGATTCAGAGTCGCAGATTTTTGAAGATGGAATCGCCTCTGACTCATCGTGCCCTGGAAGGGAATAGCATTCATATGAATTGACGACTGTGAAACTAGCTCGTGAAGTTAAAGCAGCGGCTCGTTCGAATCAGATTATTGCAATACTGGAAGGGACAGATGTGCCTCAGATTTATAATATGCATCGGAACTTAGTCTGAGAAGCGTGCTTGTTCAGAAGGCAAAGGTGATATACTATGCTTCGAGGCAGTGGAAACAGCGCGAAGAACTATTCCATGCGCAACCTAAGAATTATGGCGAGTGTGTCCACGTTGAAATCGTGGCAACACAATCCCTTTGGCGTGGCCGCAAAATCTTCGTGGATCACACGAACCTCAGTATAGATGTTCACCCAGTGAGGTATTGAGATGGCAGGAAGAGGTATTTGGTTGAACTGATCTAAAAGCAAAGTTGATATTTGGATAAGTCGCCTAGCTGGGGTAGTATCAGTTGAGATGATCGTTCGGTGCATAAGATATATTTGGAGATGTTGCTAGTGCGGATTCAGAAATAGTTGGATGAATTAAGTTGGAACACGAACTGATTGATCGGTGGAAAATCATCATATTTGAGAATAGTGCTCAAGCGAATATGTTGGAATGGGAATCATGATTGGTTCGATTGGGAGTAAAATAAATGGATGCCTCAGACATAAAGATACCCTTGCAACTTGTTCAAATTTACTATCGCAAAGCTCGGCTGAAATGCATGTATTTTAGGGACGCCTTAAATATGTTGTCACGCCCCAGTCCCAAAATATCGAGGGACTGGACATGTGGCAATGGCCAGCAGCATGCACCGATGGACAACCCAATTTAATGGATCCATCAGGGCGCACTTAAGCTGTAAAAGAAGGTCTACTACAACAAGCCACAACTAATCTCATCCATAAAAGATAAATATAATCAACTGCATAATGAAATAGAAATAAGTAGCAGCAAGTCTCAACAAGTAGGTCGGAGAAACATTCCGACATAAGTCTGAATACACTGGCTCAATAGGCCAGGAACAAAAGAGTCAAATATAAGTAAATACTGAGCACGGAAGCAGGTACTCAGGAAAAGTCTTCGGCAGTCACCTCGTGCTCAGGGATTGGTTCTGCTCCAGTATCAAGTCCAGTAATAGCTTCAGCTCCTGTCCCGTATATCTCGGGGTACTGCTCCTCAGCTAAACCTGGGGACATAATCCATTCCAGGTCCTCAGGGGACATAGCAAGGTACAGAAAATACAAGCCAAATAAATAAGCAGTGTAGCCATAAGTAAATAATTGGGTAAACTATGTAACCAGCTAAGTGATATGCAATATGAGAGCAGCACTAGAACTCAGGCTGAGACCGCTACAAGCTCTGTGTCGGGGAGCCGGTAGCAGTAATAACAGGTAAAGGGTCTAGCTCTGCTGGAGAGTCTACAACCTCACAATAGTAGTGGATATATATATGGATCAGCCTGTAGCCTGTGTGTCTCTCCCCACCCAACGTAACCACGCATATCATGACCATAATGTCTCATGTCCATGTCAGCGAGATCATAGCTAATGCAACAAGTCATAGAATATCTAAGAATATAATATCTATGTCAATCCTGTATCCTATACAGAATCACCATGAATATCTCAGGAAGATTCTGTCTGCATGAATAGTGTCAAGTGTCCTGGGTTATGATGTACTTGATAAGACAAGTACGAGAAAGTAAGGGTGTCACGAATGTCCATCTCTAAATGGCGTACCCAACACCGCGTACGGGGTTGGCACCCGACTATGATCGGACACTAAGTACGTCACACGCTTCCTAGGTTAAGCATGTAAAACAGTTATATTTAATACAGGTAATATGAAAATAAAAACTGCAAGTTGGCAAGGTACACTTGCCTACTGATGTATAAATAAGCCAAGGAATATTTAACAAGACTGCAAGTTTTGGCGATGTACACTTGCCTACTGTGTGAATTCCAACTACTGTTCTGTTACTCGGAGAAATTTCCAGAAATGTCTCCGGATGCTGAAATAAACATTACAATCATGTTCAAAAGATATCAAATAGCTAGAAACGCCTGTCCTTGAGTCCAATTTGGAGACAAGGGCAAAAATGGTAATTTTGGGTCAAAACGGGGTCCGCATGTGGGCCCGCTTTGCACCGAAAATCGTGTCAGGGTCAAAGGTCTCCAAATTCGTCCAACTTAGTGTCAATAAGTCAGGAACGCTGATACGAACTCAACAGAACTTCCAGAATTGGATTCCGATGAGCCGGTCACAAAATCGCCCGTCGAGTGGGGCCTATGGGGCCCACGACACACGATTTCGTCAACGTTCTCGGAATCGAACCAAACTTTGGTCATAGGATCAGCGTATTGCTACGAGTCCGATGGCGCAAGTTTTGTTTCGATCTGACGTGTGTACACAAAGTTATGACGCATTCCAGAAACGACGGATACGGGACGGTGTCGGCGGATACGCGTTGATTCCGGTGTGCACGCACACCCGAATCGACTTTTGCGAAATCCCACACGTCCGTATCAAAGATGCGCACGTATCGGTAAAGACCGCGTGCGACCAAGTCGTCCCGTTTGGCGGGGCGTACTCGGTTCCGGGGTGAAACAGGACGTTGTTTTTCCTGTTTTTGGATCGCGGTTCGCGATCACCACAGGATGCGATGCACCAAGCAGTTTGCACGGGCACCGAAGGGGTCATGCAGGCTACGCGTTGCAACTGACGGAATTGAAAACGGGGTTACGAGCAGAAAGTTACAAGTACCTGAACAGGGCTAAAAATCTGATTCCCGTGTGTCCGAGTGTCGAGTCGGTGTCCTGGATGTGTCCTGATTAGGGCACAGAATTCCTGTGTTGTGTCCGCGTCCACGGCGGCCCTAGGGTGCTGGAGACTGGCCGGGGCGGCTCGCTGGAGGAGGGGCGGTGCTGCGGGCGGCTCTCGAACGGCCGGAGGGCGGTGTCGGGGCCGGCGGAACGGAGAAGAAGGAAGAGGGAGTGGGCGCGGGGGCAGCTTCGATCGGGAGGGAAGGGGCCGGCTTGCTCCTGGGGAGGAGGGCAGGAGGTCGGCGGCTGCCGGAGCTGGGGGAAAGGGGGTGACCGGAGTTAGGGTTCCGGCGGGCTGGGTTTTGGTTTGGGGGGAAAGAGGGAGGAAGAGGGAGAGATTTATAGGGCAGCGGGGAGAGGTCGTGGCGGAGGAGGCGGAGCCGAGGGGGTCGTGGGGTCGTGGCGCGGGCGGGTCTCCGGCGACGTGGCCGGAGCCGCCGGCAGAAAACGCGGGGTCTGGATCGTGGGGGAGAAGGGTCATGCGGGTCGGGTCCCAGCGGGTTCGGGTCTGGCCGACCCGACCCGACCCGACCCGATAACCAACCGGGCTGGGCTCGGTTGGGCTGGGCTCGGTTGGGCTGGGGTTTGGGTTTGGAAAAATAAAATAGTTATTAGTAAAAATATAGTTTTTGGATGATATAAAATAGGTCCGGGGCCCAATAAATTCCAGAAAAATTACCCTAAGTTCAGTTTTTTATTTTACAACATAAAATCTTATTTTTATCATATTTTAACATTAGTTATTAGCAATTAAAAATTATTTAATGACCAAAATACCTTATTTTAATTCGTAAAAATACCGAAAAAATCCCAGAAATTGTTTTTTAAAAATTAGCAAAATTTTAGGGTGATTACAATCTACCCCCCTTAAGAGGATTGCGTCCTCGCAATCGAAGGGTAAACTACAAAAGGGCACGAACTACGAAAATAAGAGAATGCTTAGGTTTTACCTGCATCTGCGAATAAGTGAGGATAACGCTGGCGCATGATATCCTCTCGTTCCCAGGTCGATTCGTCAGGAGAGTGTTGTTTCCAAGCTACCCAAACCAGTCTGATTGTCTGCCCTCGCAGTGTCTTCTCACTGGTGTCGAGTATACCCACTGGTTGCTCCTCATATCTCAGGCTAGGGCCCACTGAAATCTCAGAATGATCAACAACGTAACTTGGGTCCGTCACGTACCGTCTCAACTGTGAGACGTGGAATACATCATGCACTCCCTCTAAGGATGGAGGTAATGCAAGACGATAAGCCACCTCACCAATGCTCTCCAAAATGTTTAATGGCCCAATATATCTTGGGCTCAACTTGCCTCTGCTCCCAAATCTGATAGTACCTCGAGTGGACGAGATCCTCAAGAATACGTGCTCTCCTTCCTTGAACTCCAGAGGACGTTTGTGCGTATCGGCCCAATGCTTCTGTCTATCCTGGGCTGCACGAAGATGATTCTGAATCTGTTTTACCTTCTCAACTGCCTCCGTTACCAACTCTGGACCCAGTAATTGACGTTCGCCAATGTCACTCCAGCATATCGGTGATCTGCACTTTCTTCCGTACAATGCCTCGAAAGGTGCCATCTGGATGCTTGCCTGATAGCTGTTGTTGTAAGAGAACTCCACTAAGTGCAGATGATCTTTCCAAGATCCTCCAAAGTCCAGTATACATGATCGCAACATATCCTCTAAGATCTGAATCGTGCGTTCCGATTGGCCATCTGTCTGTGGATGGTAAGCAGTACTGAATTTGAGTCGGGTGCCGAGACTCTCTTGCATGCTTCGCCAAAAGTGAGACGTAAATCTCGAGTCTCGATCCGATACAATACTAACCGGCACTCCATGTAATCTTACGATTTGTCGCATATACATGTCGGCTAGTACTTTCGTGGATTGTCCGACTCTAAATGGCAAGAAATATTCCGACTTAGTGAGCCAATCCACGATAACCCATACTGCATCTTTTCCACTGGGGCTTCTTGGGAATCCGGTGACAAAATCCATGGTAATATGCTCCCACTTCCATTCAGGTATGGGAAGCGGCTGCAACATACCCGCAGTCCTTTGGTGTTCGGCCTTTACTTGCTGGCAGACTATATATTTTGTCACAAATCGGGCAATCTCCCTTTTTATTCCATGCCACCAATAATACTGCCTCAAGTCTCGGTACATCTTGGTTCCTCCTGGATGAACAGAGTATATGGAGCTATGTGCTTCAGTCATTAACTCCTGCCTCAATTCTCCATTTGGAACATATAGGCGATTCCCACACCTTAATGTCCCATCCTCATGGATGCGAAGTCCCGTCTGCATGCCTGCTTCTGTTCTCTCTTTCAGCCTTCGAAATCTGGCATCAGTAGGCAAAGCTTCTTTGATCCTCTCCACAAGCGATGACTTAACTTTGAGGTTAGCCAGCAAGCCATTTTGTCCAGGTAAAACAACCTCTATCTGGAGATCTTGTAGGTCTTGCAATAGCTGAGGCTGCTCCGTCAAGAAATAAGTAGTGGGTTTCCTGCTGAGGGCGTCGGCTACAACATTTGCTTTCCTCGGGTGGTATTGCAGATCTATGTCAAAGTCCACCATCAACTCAAGCCAACGTCTTTGCCTCATGTTGAGCTCCTTCTGAGTATATACATACTTCAGACTCTTATGATCAGTAAAGATTTCGACCTTCTCTCCATACAGATAGTGCCTCCAGATCTTCAGTGCAAATATTACTGCTGCTAGCTCCAGGTCGTGCGTTGGGTAGTTCTTCTCGTGGACCTTCAACTGCCTTGATGCATAAGCGATAACCTTGCCATGTTGCATCAAGACACATCCTAGTCCACTACCGGACGCATCACTATAAATAACAAAATCTCCTGACCCTGAGGGAAGAGTCAAGACTGGTGCTGTTGTTAGACGCCTCTTCAATTCTTCAAAGGCCTTCTGGCATCCTTCCGTCCATAAAAACTCCTGATCCTTCTGAGTCAGCTTCGTCATTGGCTCTGCAATCCTTGAAAAATTCTCTACGAACCGCCGGTAATACCCAGCAAGTCTGAGAAAACTTCTCACTTCTGCCACAGATGTAGGTATAGGCCAAGTTTCTATTATAGTGACCTTCTCTGGATCAACTGACAGTCCTTCTCCCGAGATGATATGTCCCAAGAATGGCACCTTGTCCATACAGAACTCATATTTGCTGAGTTTGGCATACAACTTCTCTCGTCTTAATATTTCTAGCACAATTCTGAGGTGCTCCTCGTGCTCTTCGTGGTCCTTGGAATAGACTAGAATATCGTCAATAAACACAACCATAAATTTATCCAAGTACTGGTGGAAGACTCCGTTCATCAAACTCATAAATACGGCTGGCGCGTTGGTTAAACCAAACGGCATTACCAGGAATTCATAGTGTCCATACTTAGTTCTGAAGGCCGTCTTCGGTATATCTTCCTTCTTCACCCTAATCTGGTGATAACCGGATCTAAGATCAATCTTTGAGAATACCCTAGCACCACTCAATTGGTCAAATAAGTCATCAATGCGTGGTAAGGGATACCGGTTCTTAATGGTTACAGCATTTAGAGCTCTGTAATCAATGCACAAGCGTACAGTTCCATCCTTCTTTGGTACAAAAAGTATAGGTGCTCCCCAAGGTGAAACACTGGGCCGGATAAATCCTTTCTCCAGAAGATCGTCAACTTGCTCTTTCAACTCCATTAACTCCTTAGGTGCTAGCCGATATACCGATGAAGTGATAGGTTCGGCTCCTGGAGTTAGGTCTATTATGAATTCTATCTCCCAATCAAGTGGTAAACCTGGAAGATCATCAGAAAATACATCCACAAACTCCGATATGACTCTTGGGTAACCTGACTCCTCTTCTACAGATAATACCCTAAGAGTTGGCTGGACACCTTGCTCTACAGCTCCCCGAAGAAATTCAAACTCTGGAAGGCTAGGGGGTCTAAATATCACTTTTCTAAGCCGGCAATCAAGTGTCGCATGGTACTGACTTAACCAGTCCATACCAAGTACAACATCATAATCAGGCATAAAAAAGATCAAAAATTGGGCTCGCATCTCTCTGCCACAAACAACTACCGAACATGATCTACAGATATCACTAACCGGGATAATTCCACCTCCCGTAAGAATTCTCTTCATCTTCAAGAGAGGTGCGGTAGCTACTCTATGTGTGGCTACGAAGCTAGCAGCTATGAATGAATGCGAGGCTCCAGAATCAAATAAAGCTATAGCAGGTAATAAAGCTACTAATATGGTACCTGCTATAACCTCGCCTGCAGTAGCTTCCTCCGCGACTGCTAGTGCATATGCCTGTCCTTGTCCCTGAGCTGGACCTCTCTGCTGACGAGCCTGCTGAAATAATGCTGCCTGAGGTGGTAGTGGTAGCCTGGCTCCTCCAGCTCCTGTTTGTGTTGCTCCCACAGCTGGAAGAGCTGGCCTTGGTGCAGGTAGAGCTGGTCGATTTGTAGCTCCCTCTCGACGCTCCGAGCAGTCCTTTGAGAAGTGTTGTCCGGATCCGTAAATCAGGCAGAGTCCCAGCTTGCGTCTACATTCTCCTTCAATGTGACCTACTTTGTCACAGAAATGACAAGTAGGTAGGTTCTTTGACGCTGTTCTCTGTGGCAGGTTCTTCTGGGATCGTTTGGCAGAATCCCCATGTGATAACTTGGACGGTGCTGAGGAGAATGGACGTTTCAGACTTGACTCCCTCCGAGTAACGCGCTCCATACGACGTGCTGCAGCAAGGACGTCGGTGTATGATGTGGGCACGATAGATCCGATTAACCTCTGGAGCTCGAACCTGAGTCCATCAAAGAACTTCTCCGCCTTCTCTTCTTCGGTAGGAATTAGAGAAGGGGCAAAGCGGCTCAGGCGAATAAATTCGGCGTTGTATTCCTCCACCGACATATTGCCCTGGATCAGGCGGTTGAACTTGTCTCGGAGTTCTGACCGAGCAACAGCAGGGATGTACATTTCCTGGAAGAGTCTGGAGAACTCCTCCCAGGTGACTTGATCATGTCCGAGCCTCCTTTCTTCGGATAGCCACCAATGGTGCGCGTTGTCCGTCAGTTGCATCCTGACGGCAGTCATCCACTTTTTCCTTGGAAGTTCAGCGGCCTCCAACTGGTGCTGCGTGTTCGTAAGCCATTCATGAACTTCAGTTGGTCCTTCCTTGCCCGAGAAGGTACGGGGTTTGAGTTGACAGAAATCTGTGATAGATCCCGTCGCTGGTCGCCTAGTTGGTGGATTTGCCTGCTCCAATGCCGCTACTAGGCTGTTCCTTAAGTACTCGGCCTCATGAGGCTGGGCCTCTTGTTGGATCTGTTGTTGGGCCTGCATCATAGCGTAGAACATCTGGAACATTTGCTGTCCGTCCATTGTCTACCCTGGGGGAAAGACAGGCATCGATGGAGGGAACTGTGGTGGAGGCGGGATGTCATCACGCCAGAACCTGGAATTTGGCTGGCCAGATTGGTTGCTCTGAGAGGATTGTCCTCTGGTATCTGGCGTCACCCCAGTTTCACAGGTAACCACAGCTTCGGGCGGTATACCCAAGGGGTTCTCGTCACCACTTCTGGGATCCATTACTCTGCATCAAAAGAAAATAATGAGAACGCACAGAGGAATCAAACAAGATGCAGTTCAAGCAATTAAATTAAAATCGACATAGATTCCAAAAACGATTCAATCAATGGATGAGATCCTATAACTTATCCTATCTTATTGCAGGCCTGTTCGGTCCCTAAGTTGAAACCGAACATTTTAGTCGTAGACCTGCATGGGCCACCATAAAAACTATGTCATGCCCCAGTCCCAAAATATCGAGGGACTGGACACGTGGCAATGGCCAGCTGCACGCACCGATGGACAACCCAATTTAATGGATCCATCAGGGCGCACTTAAGCTGTAAAAGAAGGTCTACTACAACAAGCCACAACTAATCTCATCCATAAAAGATAAATATAATCAACTGCATAATAAAATGGAAATAAGTAGCAACAAGTCTCAACAAGTAGGTCGGAAAAACATTCCGACATAAGTCTGAATACACTGGCTCAATAGGCCAGGAACAAAAGAGTCAAATATAAGTAAATACTGAGCACGGAAGCAGGTACTCAGGAAAAGTTTTCGGCAGTCACCTCGTGCTCAGGGATTGGTTCTGCTCCAGTATCAAGTCCAGTAATAGCTTCAGCTCCTGTCCCATATATCTCGGGGTACTGCTTCTCAGCTAAACCTGGGGACATAATCCATTCCAGGTCCTCAGGGGACATAGCAAGGTACAAAAAATACAAGCCAAATAAATAAGCAGTGCAGCCATAAGTAAATAATTGGGTAAACTATGTAACCAGCTAAGTGATATGCAATATGAGAGCATCACTAGAAATCAGGCTGAGACCGCTACAAGCTCTGTGTCGGGGAGCCGATAGCAGTAATAATAGGTAAAGGGTCTAGCTCTGTTGGAGAGTCTACAACCTCACAATAGTAGTGGATATATATATATGGATCAGCCTGTAGCCTGTGTGTCTCTCCCCACCCAATGTAACCATGCATATCATGACCATAACGTCTCATGTCCATGTCAGCGGGATCATAGCTAATGCAACAAGTCATAGAATATCTAAGAATATAATATCTATGTCAATCCTGTATCCTACACAGAATCACCATGAATATCTCAGGAAGATTCTATCTGCATGAATAGTGTCAAGTGTCCTGGGTTATGATGTACTTGATAAGACAAGTACGAGAAAGTAAGGGTGTCACGAATGTCCATCTCTAAATGACGTACCCAACACCGCATACGGGGTTGGCACCCGACTATGATCGGACACTAAGTACGTCACACGCTTCCTAGGTTAAGCATGTAAAACAGTTATATTTAATACAGGTAATATGAAAATAAAGACTGCAAGTTGGTAAGGTACACTTGCCTACTGATGTATAAATAAGCCAAGGAATATTTAACAAGACTGCAAGTTTTGGCGAGGTACACTTGCCTACTGTGTGAATTCCAACTACTGTTCTGTTACTCGGGGAAATTTCCAAAAATGTCTCCGGATGCTGAAATAAATATTACAATCATGTTCAAAAGATATCAAATAGCTAGAAACGCCTGTCCTTGAGTCCAATTTGGAGACAAGGGCAAAAATGATAATTTCGGGTCAAAACGAGGTCCGCATACGGGCCCGCTTTGCACCGAAAAATGTGTCAGGGTCAAAGGTCTCCAAATTCGTCCAACTTAGTGTCAACAAGTCAGGAACGCTGATAGGAACTCAACAGAACTTCCAGAATTGGATTCCGATCAGCCAGTCACAAAATTGCCCGTCGAGTGGGGCATATGGGGCCCACGACACGCGATTTCGTCAACGTTCTCGGAATCGAACCAAACTTGGGTCACAGGACCAGCGTATTGCTACGAGTCCGATGGCGCAAGTTTCGTTTCGATCCGATGTGTGTACACAAATTTATGACGTATTCCAGAAACGACGGATACGGGACGGTGTCGGCGGATACGCGTTGATTTCGCTGTGCACGCACACCCGAATCGACTTCTGCGAAATCCCACACGTCCGTATCAAAGACGCGCACGTATCAGTAAAGACTGCGTGCGACCAAATCGTCCCGTTTGGCGGGGCGTACCCGGTTCCGGGGTGAAACAGGACGTTGATTTTCCTATTTTTGGATCGCGGTTCGCGATCACCACAGGACGTGATGCACCAAGCAGTTTGTACGGGCACCGAGGGGGTCATACAGGCTATGCGTTACAACTGACGGAATTGAAAACGGGGTTACGAACAGAAAGTTACAAGTACCTGAATAGGGCTAAAAACCCGATTCCCGCGTGTCCGAGTGTCGAGTCGGTGTCCTGGATGTGTCCTGATTAGGGCACAGAATCCCTGTGTCATGTCCGCGTCCACGGCGGCCCTAGGGTGCTGGAGACTGGCCGAGGCGGCTCGCTGGAGGAGGGGCGGTGCTGCGGGCGGCTCTCGAACGGCCGGAGGGCGGCGTCGGGACCGGCGGAGCTGAGAAGGAGGAAGAGGGAGTGGGCGCGGGGGCGGCTTCGATCGGGAGGGAAGGGGCCGACTTGCTCCTGGGGAGGAGGGCAGGAGGTCGGCGGCTGCCGGAGCTGGGGGAAAGGGGGTGACCTGAGTTAGGGTTCCGGCGGGCTGGGTTCTGGTTTGGGGGGAAAGAGGGAGGAAGAGGGAGAGATTTATAGGGCAGCGGGGAGAGGTCGTGGCGGAGGAGGCGGAGCCGAGGGGGTCGTGGGGTCGTGGCGCGGGAGGGTCTCCGGCGACGTGGCCGGAGCCGCCGGCGGGAAACGCGGGGTCTGGATCGTGGGGGAGAAGGGTCATGCGGGTCGGGTCCGAGCGGGTTCGGGTCTGGCCGACCCGACCCGACCCGATAACCAACCGGGCTGGGCTCGGTTGGGCTGGGCTCGGTTGGGCTGGGGTTTGGGTTTGGAAAAATAAAATAGTTATTAGTAAAAATATAGTTTTTGGATGATATAAAATAGGTCCGGGGCCCAATAAATTCCAGAAAAATTACCCTAAGTTCACTTTTTTATTTTACAACATAAAATCTTATTTTTATCATATTTTAATATTAGTTATTAGCAATTAAAAATCATTTAATGACCAAAACACCTTATTTTAATTCGTAAAAATACCAAAAAAATCTCAGAAATTATTTTTTAAAAATTAGCAAAATTTTAGGGTAATTACATATGTGTACAATCCAAAACTAAGCGATACGAAAAATTCGTATTGAGCTGCAAGGAGGATGTGAGAATATAAAATTTGTACGAGCGTTCAGCAGATTGAGATGCTGAGTCAGGATCGTGAGTATGAGAGTTGCATAGAGCAGAGTTATGAATTGGACTAGCGGCATGTGATAGGAATGAGTACCAGCACGGTTCGTGGACGAACCTGATTCTAAGTGGTATATTATGTAACGCCCCGCAATCGTACGGCGCGTTACGCTGAGTCGGATTAAATGAAACAAATGCTGGTTACATTTGATTTGTTGGATTTGGGAAGAGGTATTGATTGAGTTGGTTTTATGTGCAGATGGCTAGCGGAGTTCGATGGGATACATGTGCTCGTTCAGAGCAGTACTGAGATAGCTGGATTGGAGCGATAATATCATCTTTTTTAGTCTGATCGGTCGGATGATTTGTAGAGCATGACCTGCTCGCACGGTCATACCAGTTGAGTAGATCGCGCTTTGCATCGGACAACGGGTTCAAGGGATTGGCCGTATCGGCAGGACATGATGCTTAACAGAATCAAACATTGTGAGTGGGCTCTTTCCCTTCTCATCTACTCCTTCATGCCTAATAATATAGAAAACACGTAAAGGCTTAAACACTTGGGTTGAAACTTGGGAATCACTACACTGAGGCGTGCATAGAGTGTACATTATTTGCTTGGATAGGATTGTGGCTTGAATTGGTTTTCGCGTTGGATAGTTAGAGCTAGAGTTGGATTATATCATTTGGGGCAGTTGGTTGAATGATTGGAATTAGGCTTGGATGGTTTGAATGATACATTGAGGCATTGGAAACATCGGAATTTTGGGCGAGCGTGCATCCGTGTACGAGTATCACTTGGGCGTTTTGTCTTGCAAAGCGAGCAGTTGTGGTTCAAAACCGACCAACTGCATCGGCGAGGACATTGTGCCACTGTTGGGGCATTGTGCCACTGGATTGTTCTGAGCGTGGGGTATTGCACCCAAGTGGAAACATTGTTGAGAAGAGGCATTGTGCCTATGGAATAACTTAAGATTTGGTGCATTGTACAATATGTTGGAAGAATGGTTATGGATGTTTTATTTTGGATATTTGGTTGAACGAGTCTAGGATCGCTTGGTGGGGCGAGAATGTTCGATCCTCTCGTCATACCTACTTGGTGTCTGCATGTCTGTCACGCCCCAGTCCCAAAAATACGTAGGACTAGGACACGTAAGCATGCCAGCCGCATGGATATGGCAACTCCAATATATGGAAACCAAATCCATACGTACGCTGTAATATGAATATAAAATCCACAAGTGGTATAAAATGTAATACAAGTCACAGGGTAAAATCTAAATCTCATCCACCAAAATCATATAGAAATAAATAACCAGTATCTATGAAACTAGATCTCAATAAAAAGTATCTAAGAATGATAGTTGGATAGAAACAAATCCACTACCAACTCGAATATAAGAGCAAATACAATATGAGTACAACACCACAACACAATATAAGAATACCAGTTATCCATCACAGCTCGAAGAGAAGACATCCTCGTATCACATGTAACCATCCAAATCTGCGCTCCTGCAAATACTCAAGAAAAGATACACCTGACAGCGGACCAGGTCCTCAGAGGGACGTAACAAGATACAGAAAATACGAGCCAATTTGAATACAGTAAACATGCATATGGTTTAAAAATAGATAAGTACGCTGTACATGACAATCTATATGAATGCAAATGAGGACAACTTTTCGACGTATGGGCAAGGGTAGTCTACTCGATCTAAGTCTCACAACTCACACACCCGTCTAGAACATCAGAAATCGACATACCTTTGGGGTAGCGACCAGCGCGACTCTACAGAAATCGACATACCTCTGGGGTAGCGACCAGCGCGACACACGCCCGTAGTGCGAACTATATACTACGGTTTACCAGAGTGGTTAAAAGTCCATACGCCTAATGATTGTCCTCCTATGATACTAGGTGCCATGTGTGTGTCAACATATCTAATACATAGTAATGACTGGAGAAAAACTACACATGCAAGAACTATACAAAAATGAGATAAATAAAAAGAAATATAAATATCATACAAAGTACTGTAAACAATTTGGCAAGGTATCTTGCCTGGGATCCTGCTGCTGGTATGAATCAGAGTCCAAGTCACAGTACAATAGCCTATGTATTACAAATTTATCACATCAAAAGATAATTTATTTTAATTTATTTAATTATGGAATAATTACTCTAAAATCCTATTTTAATCTTATTATTATGATTTTTATGTTAATTCCTAAATTTTGTCCAAAGAAACTAAATTTTATCAACTCGAGACTCATGGCACGCAAATCGAGGCGATCTGTTGACCAAAAAGTCAACCGACACAAACTCAACTTTCATGCATGATTTCCTGTAGATTTCAGCGTCAAAAACATGCTGGAATTTACAGCTCGTCCGAATTCAAATTCGTTTGGGAATTATGGCACATACAAATTTTGTATTGTGCACCGATGGTTAAATTCTAACCTAGAAGTTCTACAGAATTAACAGTATGTAAATACTTCGAAATAAATTCTGGGAAAAATATATGTCGATGATCTCGACATTAGCTTTCCGAAACTTTATAAACGGTTCGTGATTCTGATTCCTGGTTCTCCCGGAATCGCAAAAACATCAAAATACGTCTATTTTCGGACATGCTGTGCTCTACGAATTTTATAGAATTTAATACTCATAATTTAGAAAAAAATTTTATATAATCAGAAATCTAACCTCATTATCGTTCTAACAAAAAAAACTAGAGCGCGTTTGGAGTCCGGAGCTAGGAGATATCGTCTTTTTAATTCGTCATAACTAGTAGAAAATGAGACTGAATTTATGACGAATTTTGACTATTTTTGGACGAAAAAGAGAGGAATTTGGGAAAGAAAAATATGAAGGATGAGATATTTATAATGGTGGAGACTACTTAATTAAATACAACTAGGATTGGTTAATTTGGATAAGATTATGATGAATTTAAATAAGGATATGATATACATTAAGTTGCTTTCCTAGTAGATTCAGGATTTGAATTAATTTAAAGTAGAGTTTGAATCTATCTCAATAATTTATAATCTTGAATATAATTAAATATAATACAAATAATTTATAAAATCTTATTAATATCTATTAACACTAAATTAACATCTATCTAATATTAAGACTATATATATCCAAATAAATACTAATTAATTTCAAAAATCTAAAATAACCTAAAAATGATTCTAAATAAATATTTATATAAGTAAATATATCGAGAAATTCATTTGCTAATTAAATAACAGAATACTCTAAAGAAATTCAATATCTATAATAAAATAAAATATACACAAAATATCTATTTTGGTTGAGGAGGTTTACAATCTACCCAACTTACAAAAATTTCGTCCTCGAAATTAAAATAGAACATGGTTTCTCTCTATCTAATCTCACTTGATCACAATCTAAAATAATTTACATCAAGTTTAATAATGTAATTTCTACCCAACTTAGAATTTATCCATCTGTCACATAAGGCTCTTACACTTAAGAAAATATTCCTTAATTTATTTTCTCATGTCATTCAATCCTCAAAACTTTAACACCAACTATATCATATGTGATATGCCCTTAATCAATTATGAAAGATAGTCACCAAATAATGTAATTGACCTATGGGGTATATCTTGTACTATCCGCGTATCACTTATATCCAAGCACGAGATTTCGTCTTTCCGAAACAAGGGAAGACGAAAAGCAACGGAAAAGAGTTCAAGGAGGGGTAATAGAATGGAAGTATGGGAATCAAAGCGTTTAAAGAATTCAAATGGGAATTGTCAAGACAGTTGTGGATTGAAATCTTAATTTGATAATTTTCTATTCGCATGCTCACATCGGTACAGTTATGTACTTGATATGATATGTTTTGTCGTATCTAGAGGGTAAGTATATTTGTCTACTGGTCCACTATACATCTCAATCCACGTAAAATACTATTGCGAAGGGCGAATCAAGCGTATTATGGCTAGCTAGACCATAATACACTGATTCTGATTAGACAATTTGTATTAGTGTGGTTGATCAGGCCCCAATAACACATATGTCATGAACAAGCTCGATATAAGATTAAGCTTGCAAAAACTAGGCTATAATAGCAGCATAATTCAAGGTAGCACAGAAAATATAACGCTGGATTATGATGTGAGAAGTTACAAAATAATTCAAGTTCGCAAAAGCAAAAACAACATAAGCAATAATAATAAAAGACTCTACAATCTCTACAGTTATCATACAACCTCCTTATCTAAGTCGCTAGTCGACCAAATAGGGCAAGGACCTTTAAATTCTATGGTCTGAATAAACACTGTCGTCTTTTGCTAGCATGCGATAAATATCATTCGGTTAAACTTCAATTAATAGGTCAAAAGACTATGTGATACTAGGTGTCAAACATTATGGTAAAACTTCTAACTAACTCTAGTAGTGTCTATACTACTCTCAAGTCTTCTTAATACATCAAGGGGTAATGGTATAACAATCTAAAGATAAGGAATTCTAGATTCACTAGATATTCTAAACTTAGTGGTGTGTTTATATTCTCGTTGTATTCTTAATAGGTGTGCTACTCTAATTATCATCCTAATAACAGGGGTTCCTATATTCTAGCAGAAAACTATACTCAAGGAACTATTAGGGAAGCACATGAATCAAGCAGAATACAATTGTTCAAAATAGAACAGATAGGAGGAGATGAATCACAGTCAATTGTGGATGAGATCCTATACTCTAGTCCTAGGTGCAGGCTTGTTCGGTACAGTAATGTAACCGAGACAATATGCTCTCGACCTGCATGGGCCACCACAAAAATATGTCACGCCCCAGTCCCAAAAATACGTAGGACTAGGACACGTAAGCATGCCAGCCGCATGGATATGGCAACTCCAATATATGGAAACCAAATCCATACGTACGCTGTAATATGAATATAAAATCCATAAGTGGTATAAAATGTAATACAAGTCACAGGGTAAAATCTAAATCTCATCCACCAAAATCATATAGAAATAAATAACCAGTATCTATGAAACTAGATCTCAATAAAAAGTATCTAAGAATGATAGTTGGATAGAAACAAATCCACTACCAACTCGAATATAAGAGCAAATACAATATGAGTACAACACCACAACACAATATAAGAATACCAGTTATCCATCACAGCTCGAAGAGAAGACATCCTCGTATCACATGTAACCATCCAAATCTGCGCTCCTGCAAATACTCAAGAAAAGATACACCTGACAGCGGACCAGGTCCTCAGAGGGACGTAACAAGATACAGAAAATACGAGCCAATTTGAATACAGTAAACATGCATATGGTTTGAAAATAGATAAGTACGCTGTACATGACAATTTATATGAATGCAAATAAGGACAACTTTTCGACGTATGGGCAAGGGTAGTCTACTCGATCTAAGCCTCACAACTCACACACCCGTCTAGAACATCAGAAATCGACATACCTCTGGGGTAGCGACCAGCGCGACTCTACAGAAATCGACATACCTCTGGGGTAGCTACCAGTGCGACACACGCCCGTAGTGCGAACTATATACTACGGTTTACCAGAGTGGTTAAAAGCCCATACGCCTAATGATTGTCCTCCCATGATACTAGGTGCCATGTGTGTGTCAACATATCTAATACATAGTAATGACTGGAGAAAAATTACACATGCAAGAACTATACAGAAATGAGATAAATAAAAAGAAATATAAATATCATACAAAGTACTGTAAACAATTTGGCAAGGTATCTTGCCTGGGATCCTGCTGCTGGTATGAATCAGAGTCCAAGTCACAGTACAATAGCCTATGTATTACAAATTTATCACGTCAAAAGATAATTTATTTTAATTTATTTAATTATGGAATAATTACTCTAAAATCCTAAATCTTATTATTATGATTTTTATGTTAATTCCTAAATTTTGTCCAAAGAAACTGAATTTTATCAACTCGAGACTCATGGCACGCAAATCGAGGCGATCTGTTGACCAAAAAGTCAACCGACACAAACTCAACTTTCATGCATGATTTCCTGTAGATTTCAACGTCAAAAACATGCTGGAATTTACAGCTCGTCCGAATTTAAATTCGTTTGGGAATTATGGCACATACAAATTTTGTATTGTGCACCGATGGTTAAATTCTAACCTAGAAGTTCTACAGAATTAACAGTATGTAAATACTTCGAAATAAATTCTGGGAAAAATATATGTCGATGATCTCGACATTAGCTTTCCGAAACTTTATAAACGGTTCGTGATTCTGATTCCTGGTTCTCCCGGAATCGCAAAAACATCAAAATACGTCTATTTTCGGACATGCTGTGCTCTATGAATTTTATAGAATTTAATACTCATAATTTATAAAAACAATTTATATAATCAGAAACCTAACCTCATTATCGTTCTAACAAAAAAAACTAGAGCGCGTTTGGAGTCCGGAGCTAGGAGATATCGTCTTTTTAATTCGTCATAACTAGTAGAAAATGAGACTGAATTTATGACGAATTTTGACTATTTTTGGACGAAAAAGAGAGGAATTTGGGAAAAAAAAATATGAAGGATGAGGTATTTATAATGGTGGAGACTACTTAATTAAATACAACTAGGATTGGTTAATTTGGATAGGATTATGATGAATTTAAATAAGGATATGATATACATTAAGTTGCTTTCCTAGTAGGTTCAGGATTTGAATTAATTTAAAGTAGAGTTTGAATCTATCTCAATAATTTATAATCTTGAATATAATTAAATATAATACAAATAATTTATAAAATCTTATTAATATCTATTAACACTAAATTAGCATCTATCTAATATTAAGACTATATATATCCAAATAAATCCTAATTAATTTCAAAAATCTAAAATAACCTAAAAATGATTCTAAATAAATATTTATATAAGTAAATATATCGAGAAATTCATTTACTAATTAAATAACAGAATACTCTAAAGAAATTTAATATCTATAATAATATAAAATATACACAAAATATCTATTTTGGGAGAGGGGGTTTACAATGTCACGGACAACCTGTGTACACAAGGTTTGGCATTTCCTCGAAACGGCATTTCGGGTCACTAGAACTGTATCTATCCGGAGGGAAATATTGATTCGTGCTAGTCGCGATGCATTGCGGGACCTCCAGCGGGGCTTGCTACCCGGGCTGATAGGGCGCACCGTAAATGCTTAAAATATTTCCTTTATGGCTTTGCCAGTGACTTCATATAGATACGAGTTTGTTTGCTTTACTTTGGTTGGTTTGTGCTTCGTGTAGGCGCGGCCACCTTGCCTCGGCAAGAGTGTGCACTTTGAGATTTGGATTGTAAGTTTTGGTTGAGGATGGATATTGAGGCTTGGATGATGGTTCGATATGTTATCATGTTACTTGGGTTTGAGTAGGACGGTTTGCATGCTAGTTTTCTTCGAGTTGGTTATATATTGCTTGTCGATTGGATTGAGTTGAATGCTTGCATGCTTAAACTGCTTTACAGGTTTCCTTAATATGTCATCCCTATGCCATGAAATGAACATAGGATTCAACTAGAAAGATCACCATATAACTGTTTGCATTCACTATTTTACTTAGTGTCGGCTTAGACGAGTGGGTTACCCTGCTCACCAGTACGGCTGTGTATTGACCCACATTTGTGGGCATTATTTCAGGTACGCAGGTGTAGTGGCGTTGCTTGGATATACGAGATATGATGTATGAACTGTAAGTATCTTTGTGGGCTAGAGAAAAGAGCAAGAGTATTTCATCGCCTTTGAGGCAATCGCCTTTGTGGCATTTCATTTGGACCCTATCGAGAGCTTCGCTGCGTATTACTCTGATGTGTGCTTGGTACACAATACTTGACATTCGTTGCAACTTGGTCGTTTCGATGATAACTTTGGTGTTTGAAAACATCGCCTTGTACGAGCGTAACTCCAGGCTCGGACGACATCACGTCCCGATGAGAACGATTGTCCTGCGGGAGAGCTGCAACGTGGTGATTCACGTTCAGCGGAGACTATTGAGCTTACGGGAGATTGGGACGTGACATGTGCACCATGGGAGCTAGTCTCGGTCATGTTCGCTCAGAAGAACAAGTTACATATTGTCTGACTAAGGGCCTTAATTGATCGAGTCTTTCTAAACTACGTGACAAGATGGGGATAATTGATATCTATCGCCCATCTTGAGGGGGAGTGTTGAGAGTATTAGTGGTGTTCAGTCCCATATCTAGTAGAATAGTAGAGAGAGGGGTTAGCCTCTTGGAGAAGAGATCGTTCACCAAAGCCTTCATCTCTTGGGCCGTCAGCTTGCCGTAGATCGTCTCCATCATTTTCTTCTTGTCCTCTTCCATCAGCAAGATTAGCAAGACGGTGGCAGATCTAGATTGTCTCCACCTTTGATCGTCGTCTTCTCCACGTCTACTGTTCCTCCTTCAGCGGAAGCGGTGTCCCTGAGAGTCGTTGATTACGTCCCGTGCACGGCTTCGACCCGAGGTCGCATGGCCTGACGAGAAGGAGGAACCGACAGTTGTAGTCGAGATTAGGAGTTCACACAAGAGTTTCCTCACTGATATCTTGATCCAACAAGCAACTATATAATTAATATCCCGATTACAACTTACTGCTACAAAACAATAATCAAAAAATTAATTTTTCGGTCTTTCGTGCAATCGCAGCTGCATATGGACATAACCGAGTTACAACTTGCAAGAAAGAAGAAGAAGAAGATCGTCGGGGTTGGGGGTCACCGGGATCGCAGCGGCAACACCAGCAGTCGCGACAACAGCAGCCGTGACAGCAGCAAAAACAACAGCAGCCACGATGGCGGGGCAGGCCAGTTGCTCTGCGGCGAGCGGCCAGGCGGTCGTCGGGGCCGAAGGGGACTGCTGGCGGTGGGACAAGCCGGCGACGCTGCGGCGCGTGGCCAGGCGGTCGCCGGGGCCGGCAGGAAAAGAAGGGGGGGTTGTGAGAGGGTTAGAGTTAGGATTTGGAGAATGGTGGGAGAATTTGGCTCTGATACCTGTTTGTGGTATTAAACAAAAGAATGAAGATGTATTCAATATGGGGTTTACACAGAACCCGCCTTCTTTGGTTTACAAACAAACTTGTACAATTTGATCCTATACGAGGATATGGGAGTATAATTTATTTAATTTGGGTAAATATTGCTATAGGTGTCTGATCTGCAGTCGATCACTTTAGCCCTTGGACCACACGATGTTGAAGAAGTGCCGTAGAAGACAGGAAGCAGCTTCGAAGGTTGCAGGAGAGGGTGGATGCGCGATGCCAAAGTCGTCGATCCCTACTCTTTGCCTGAGCTCCGGGTGCTCTCTCTCTCTCTCTCGGGCTCGATCTTCCAATTTTTGTCGACCTGGTTCGATCTTCAAGTTTTTAGTTTTTCGACCTTGTTCCTCATTGATAGAGGTCTCTATTTATAGAGTTTTAGTGACAGTGACCACTCCGTCGGTGTAACAACCGAGGAGTGGAAAGTACATCACCCTTTTACAAAATGGTTAAAGTAACCAATGCCTGCGTATAGATGATCTTTTGAATGAGCGTGTGACGCGGGTCCAACTAAGGGACACAACGCGTACAATTGCTACGAAGATCACGGCGTAAAAGCCACGTAGGTAGGTATCCATTGTGTAGAAGAGGTTGGCATAGAAGCCAAATGTCTGTCACCATGGCATAGAAGCCAAATAGTTATCAAACCGGCATAGAAGCCGAACAGGCGTAGAAGCTGAACAGGCGTAGAAGCCGAGTGGTCGTAGAGGCCGAACAGGCATAGAAGCCGAGTGGTCGTAGAGGCCGAACAGGCGTAGAAGCCGAAGGGGCACAGAGGCCAAACAGGCGTAGAAGCCGAAGGGGCACAGAGGCCGAGCAGGCGTAGAAGCCGAATGAGCACAAACGCTGGATGGGCGTAGAAGTCGCTGCGTACCGTGCCACAGTGCTGATGTAGACGTCTTAGCCGGAATTACGGCTTTTGAAGATATAATCAAATCTCTTGCATTAAATGCCGAGATTTGCCACCATCCTGTGCATTAAATGTGGAGGCGTGTTCTTTGACGGTCTGCAACCCTTTCTGCGCATCAGTCGCAGAGACGTGCCTCGAGAAACTGTCACCGCTCTGTGCATTAGGCGAAGAGACGTGCCTCGAACCCCGTACGGAGTGCAGCTTTTGGCGTAGCAGGCGGTTTGTCTACTGCAGAACGTAAACAACTCGCGTTTTGCCTGTGTAAAACAAGGCAGCGTATCCCTTCGTGCTTGAAAAAGCAGTTTACGCGAAGGGGATGGCGGTATTTGACAGCCTGGGTGGCAGTGCAGTGTAACACCCTGTTCCGCTCAAGCGGACTGCCGTCTCAAACGGCAATCATGCAGCTGTCCCGACCGGCTTTGCCTCAATCAAGAAGCAAAGATATCCAGACTTGTCCCTACAAGAATCCGGCTTGGACTTTCAGAGGCTCGCTCAGACGTATCGCTCTACCGAGGCAAATCATCGCTAAGGTGGGTGGCTACGGTGAACTTGTCTTTGCTTAGCCAGCACACATAAAATCTGGAATATTTATGCTAGTCGCTAGGTGATTCACCCCCTGCATGCTAATAAATCCAATGCACCTAGCTAAGGGAATAATCCCAACTTGTATTGCTTGCTAGAACATGGAAATGAAATACTGCTTATATACAAACCCTCGCATGCTAAGTCCCTTAACGGTTTCTAACTCTCGGCTTACCTTCGGGTCCGAGCAAACGTGCCTGCTTACGTTCCTTAGAAACGCATGCTTGTCTGCTTGTAATGTTACCATGTTTTCATCCAAACCCCGGGAGACTACTACCTAGTCGTTCTGTGCCTGAATGAACCTGCAAGTATCCGGGACCGTTAGGTCACCAAGGCAATTCCCGAACCAGGGAATCTGCACCCTGAATAAATAAATTACTGAATCACAGCTCGTGGAGCAAACTACTGAATCAACGTGCCTGCCTCAACAAGTTCATATATATATATTCTGTTTCGAACTCGTTCCATACCGGACTTGTTCATATATATATTCTGCCACGAACTTGTTTCTGTATCTGACCCGACCCTGCCTTGCATGTCGCGGACAACTTGTAAAAGGTGATCTTCGGATCTCGTTCCGCGGGCGGTCACCGGGGCACTGGGGCCGACCCGGTCTAGACGGAACTTCTGGTAGTCGTCTGTTTCGGCGGGATAAGTACAAGGCTCTCCGTTTCTGTATGCTTGCACTTCATCCTCGACCCTGAGACTACAGTAGTCGTCTGTTTCGGCGGGATAAAGTGCAATGCCCATCGTGTTCATTGCTTGCACTTCATCCTCGACCCTGAGACTACAAATCTGGTCCTTTATGGCTATGCCAGCGACTTCTGTTCATATAGATAAGTCATCCTCGCTTAGCGGCTATCCGCATGCGAGTCATTGCATCGCATCAACTGAACACCTGAACGATCATGTAAAACGACCCTTGTGTTTGCATATGCTTGCCTCCTGAATGTTTATACATGCCTCTGCTCGAATTTATACTATTTGCCTAAATGGTTGCCTTGGACAGGGAAGGAGATGGTAAGTTGGTAAGTCTCGCCGTGTTTTCTCTAACATCGCACGGCGCACTGCCGACACGTTAGGCTATTCAATATCTGTATGAAACTGATCCTAAGGCAACTAGAAAGACAACTGAATAGTTGTGCACGGAACCTGTATTACGTGTTTGGATTTGTCAAGCGGGCGAGTAGCTTCCCCACCAGTGCATTCAATGTACTGATAATCCACCAGTTTGATATGCAGGGTGCGGGAGAACCTCGTTCGGTGCGGACGCCTCCTTCGTGCGTGCTAAGGCCAGGAGTTCCCTCTGAAGCCTTGCAACGGTGCGCCCGGGACTGAAGCACATATACAAGACATAAGTTGTGAACATCGCCTGACCATCGCCTGTACAATCATTCCACCGTTGTAGCCACTTGGCACGCTTTTACTGTTTCAGAAAGAGAGGCTTGAGCGACTTGTAATCTCGGCTATACGCCGCCTGTAATACATGTTTCATATCAATAAAGAGATTACTTTACTTGTTTCGATGCTTCCGCTATATTTGTCGACTCAGTGAACCTGTTATCGAATCGCTATGCGTTCCTAAACTCCGCTGCACTCGGACAATCTGTGCGACTCTGTGGCTTAGAACTCTTGCCGCCAGCCAATGAACCATGGCCTTGCACGGGCGTGGCTCACGCTCGTGCGGCATCACGCCCGGATGGGTTAAGCGATTGTTCCGCGGGAGCGCTGGCGAGGGTGATTCCCGCCTAGCGGGAACGGCCGATTGCCTGCGGGAGATCGAGGCGTGACAGGTTGGTATCAGAGCCTGGCTTCTACGCCTTTGGACTTCAATTCGATATCTCTGTTTCGAAAGCTCGTTCGTGGGTTATGTGCGCGCTCTCTCTCAATGCCTCGATGGGATGTTCCAACAATAAGTCTAAATACTTTCAAAATGCGTTTTGAATGTTATGCTTGCTTGTCTGGTTGTATGCTGTGAGTGGCCTTTGTGCCAACCTGTGCGAACCCTTGAGAGTATCGCTAGTAGCTTGTCCTATTTTCACTAACCCTAAGTTTGGTTGAATGCATCTATTCGAGGGACGCCTTGAACTAGTGCACCATCCAAGACTTAAGAAAAGGTGAAACTCGAGTGCTGAGACTTCGCTATCACTAAGCTGGTTGACGTGTTCACACTAGAAATGCATGTCGAAGGTGCGCACGATCCAGTCTAAGCGGTATGCTGATTTTGAAGCTTGTGCAAGTGAAGATCCAAATGAAACAAGTACAAACGACTTGTCTAGGATTGCCTCAACCCTAGATTACTGCTTGTCCTTAGTAAGTCTCGAGGACGAGACTTTTTCTAAGTTGGGTAGGATGTAACACCCTGTTCCGCTCAAGCGGACTGCCGTCTCAAACGGCAATCATGCAGCTGTCCCGACCGGCTTTGCCTCAATCAAGAAGCAAAGATATCCAGACTTGACCCTACAGGAATCCGGCTTGGACTTTCAGAGGCTCGCTCAGACGTATCGCTCTACTGAGGCGAATCATCGCTAAGGTGGGTGGCTACGGTGAACTTGTCTTTGCTTAGCCAGCACACATAAAATCTGGAATGTTTATGCTAGTCGCTAGGTGATTCACCCCCTGCATGCTAATAAATCTAACGCACCTAGCTAAGAGAATAATCCCAACTTGTATTGCTTGCTAGAACATGGAAATGAAATATTGCTTATATACAGACCCTCGCATGCTAAGTCCCTTAACGGTTTCTAACTCTCGGCTTACCTTCGGGTCCGAGCAAACGTGCCTGCTTACGTTCCTTAGAAACGCATGCTTGTCTGCTTGTAATGTTACCATGTTTTCATCCAAACCCTGGGAGACTACTACCTAGTCGTTCTGTGCCTGAATGAACCTGCAAGTATCCGGGACCGTTAGGTCACCAAGGCAATTCCCGAACCAGGGAATCTCCACCCTGAATAAATAAATCACTGAATCACAGCTCGTGGAGCAAACTACTGAATCAACATGCCTGCCTCAACAAGTTCATATATATATATTCTGTTTCGAACTCGTTCCATACCGGACTTGTTCATATATATATTCTGCCACGAACTTGTTTCTGTATCTGACCCGACCCTGCCTTGCATGTCGCGGACAACTTGTAAAAGGTGATCTTCGGATCTCGTTCCGCGGGCGGTCACCGGGGCACTGGGGCCGACCCGGTCTAGACGGAACTTCTGGTAGTCGTCTGTTTCGGCGGGATAAGTACAAGGCTCTCCGTTTCTGTATGCTTGCACTTCATCCTCGACCCTGAGACTACAGTAGTCGTCTGTTTCGGCGGGATAAAGTGCAATGCCCATCGTGTTCATTGCTTGCACTTCATCCTCGACCCTGAGACTACAAATCTGGTCCTTTATGGCTATGCCAGTGACTTCTGTTCATATAGATAAGTCATCCTCGCTTAGCGGCTATCCGCATGCGAGTCATTGCATCGCATCAACTGAACACCTGAACGATCATGTAAAACGACCCTTGTGTTTGCATATGCTTGCCTCCTGAATGTTTATACATGCCTCTGCTCGAATTTATACTGTTTGCCTAAATGGTTGCCTTGGACAGGGAAGGAGATGGTAAGTTGGTAAGTCTCGCCGTGTTTCCTCTAACATCGCACGGCGCACTGCCGACACGTTAGGCTATTCAATATCTGTATGAAACTGATCCTAAGGCAACTAGAAAGACAACTGAATAGTTGTGCACGGAACCTGTATTACGTGTTTGGATTTGTCGAGCGGGCGAGTAGCTTCCCCACCAGTGCATTCAATGTACTGATAATCCACCAGTTTGATATGCAGGGTGCGGGAGAACCTCGTTCGGTGCGGACGCCTCCTTCGTACGTGCTAAGGCCAGGAGTTCCCTCTGAAGCCTTGCAACGGTGCGCCCGGGACTGAAGTACATATACAAGACATAAGTTGTGAACATCGCCTGTACAATTATTCCACCGTTGTAGCCACTTGGCACGCTTTTACTATTTCAGAGAGAGAGGCTTGAGCGACTTGTAATCTCGGCTATACGCCGCCTGTAATACATGTTTCATATCAATAAAGAGATTACTTTACTTGTTTCGATGCTTCCGCTATATTTGTCGACTCAGTGAACCTGTTATCGAATCGCTATGCGTTCCTAAACTCCGCTGCACTCGGACAATCTGTGCGACTCTGTGGCTTAGAACTCTTGCCGCCAGCCAATGAACCATGGCCTTGCACGGACGTGGCTCACGCTCGTGCGGCATCACGCCCGGATGGGTTAAGCGATTGTTCCGCGGGAGCGCTGGCGAGGGTGATTCCCGCCTAGCGGGAACGGTCGATTGCCTGCGGGAGATCGGGGCGTGACATGCAGTGCCATCATTATAGCCGTCGTTTGGGTAGTTGAGTCGTATCCCTTTGCCAGAAGTCCAGACGTCAGGTTCATTGTAGGCTCTGACAGGTTCATTGCAGGATCTGACAGGTTCACTTCGGGGAATACGAAGCGTCTTTTGTACACCTCAATGCTGCGTATGAAAGGGGAGGAGTTTTACGCCCTGGAGGCGATGAAGCACCCTGTTTACGCTGAAGCGGCTTGGACGTACTGCCTTGCGCGGATGGTCCTTTGAGCTTTTATGTTTCACGCTCTGTTCTAGCAGAAAAGGCTCTGTTGCACGCTTGATGACTCTTAAGGCCTCTGCCTATGTTGCTCTGTACCGATATGCCGCGTATAATCATCCGGCGTATTTTTCATGCTTCTATAAGACCCCCTTCAAAGCTTTCAAATTCCTCGGAAGTTGGAACGCTTTGAATGAAGCATGAACCGCACCTCGTGACTCGAAACGTTTCTGAATGGAGCATTGAAACGGTCGATGCCGACTTTATGGCAGATTTATTGGGGACCGGTGTGACCCCTTTCGCCTATAAAAAGGCTGGGGGAGTTAGCCTGTTCTCCCCACATTTTTATCACCACGCAGAAATGATCGCCGGAGTTCGCCGGGTCAATTTGAGGAAGAAGGAGATCATATTCTTCCAGTGTGTAAGGAGCCAAAAAAGATGGCGTCTTCGAACAAGTGTCCACTGCAACGATGGATCATGGAAGGATATCTTAGCCTCCCTTGCTCGGGATAATCAGCAACTTTATATGGCTGTTCTTCCAGGAGAAGGGAAGGGTCGTTTTAGACCACACTGCTTGCAAGCGGTGTCTTCTCCTGTTATACTCTCGGGGATGAGAGAGAAGACAAGCTGTAACAGCCGTCTCCCTGGACTGAGTTGGGTTTAATACCTCAACCCAATCCGCCATGGCGCACGGAGCATGGGATCTGCATAATTTATGCAAGCCCCAACTCTGTCGTTCTCTCGCCACTGATCATCTCCTTCGAAGAAGAGGAAGACCCGCACCGATGCGAGAACCCGGTAGAACGGATCCTGGGGGCGATCTTCCGACGACGATGCTGAGGAAGCCCTTTGTAGACGGAGTTTCCCTCAGTTGTAATCATGAAAATGAAAAGAAAATCCTTGTAGATTGGATTTCCCTCATATGTAATCATGACTTTAATCTTTAATAAAATCGTCTTTCTTCTTCATATGATCATCTTGCCATACGTTGCTGTGAAGTCTGAATATGTGTAGCTTCGACACGTCTGATTTTGTACGCCGACTCTGTAGAAAGAGTGCTAGGTCCTGTCCTTTACGCATAGCGAATAGTCCATAGAACGTTGTAGAGCATTTTGAACATTTTTAGAACTGTCCTATTGCTAGGACTGAGGAACCGCGTAGAGCTCTGAACTTCTGATGAACAAAATTTTTGTTCAGACTTCGTCTTCAAGAATAACTTCTCGAAAAATCCCTTAGAACAGGGTCGAGAAATGGCTGTCTAACTGAGTTTCCATCTTTTGATAGACGAGATATTCAGACTGGAGTCTGGATGAACCTCCAATTGACCCGAGAAGAGTAATTTCTCAATGTTTGAACTCTTGTATGCTTCGGGTACTTGGGATATGTTGAGGTCAAGAAGGAGTATCTTCTGTGTGAACTCCTGTAATCGACCGCCTTGAGTTCGGATATGCGGAAAGTCAGATATCCGTAGCGTAGATGAGCTAAAAATCTTGAGTTCGTAGGCCTGTTGAGCGTAGAAAGCCACCGAGCGTGAGATCATCGATTTGGAGCTGCTGAGCGTAAAAAGTCGTAGGTTTGTAGCCTCTCGAGCATAAAATCTACCGAGCACAAAGGCATCCGGGCGTAAAAACCATAGACTGATAGCTTGCGAGCATAGAACCGTAGATCTGTTGCTGTCGGGCGTAGAAAGCTCCTTAGCGTAGAACTGTATATTTGTAGCCTGTGAATGAAAGAAATCTTCCGAGCGTAGAGGTCGCGGATCTGTTGCCTCCGAGCGTAAACTAAGCGCCACCGAGCGTGAGATCATCGATTTGGTACCTGCTGAGCGTAAAAAATCGCAGGTTTGTAGCCTCTCGAGCATAAAAGCTACCAAGTACAAAGGCATCCGGGCGTAAAACCATAGACTTGTAGCTTGCGAGCGTAAAACCGTAGATCTGTTGCTGTCGAGCGTAGAAAGCTCCTTAGCATAGGAACCGCTGACCTGCTTTTGCACGAAAAACTCTTCGAATTTGCTGACTGTCCGTCTTTCGAGAGTTAGCGGGCTGACGTAGTACCCAATCATAACCAAATATTTAATTTGTGAGATTCGGTTAGGGTTTCGAGGAGTCGACCCGAACTCTATATATATCCCAAGCTTCTGGAGAGAGAAATATTTTATCCGTCTTCTGCGAGAGAGAGCTTTGATTGTTTAAGTTTTTTTCCTTCGTACTTTCTCCGAGCACTCCAGGTTTCCAGTAATGGCGCCGAAGCAAACCCTCTCCACCAAGGGAAAGAGCATAGGCTCTTCTTCTCGTGCTTCTGCCCCGGCGAGAGAGTCTTCGGCCGAGCGATGCGAACTTCCTTCTGAGCGAAGGATCCTGCCGTCGAGTAGCGCACCCGGTCTTAGAGGTACAGCCATCGGAAATGACAAAGAACGACGAAAAATCCTTCGCACACGTTGAACGTGACCGCGCTATGTCGTCTTCTGTGCTGATAGCCTCTTTGAGAAAGATGACGCACGGAGACGTTTTCATCTTTTACGCCCACATTTCTAATGTGTCAGCGTAAAAACTCCATGTCTTCGTAGTTATGAGCGTAAAAGCTCTGGCTGCCGAAGACTTGGTGTATACTGTAAAATTTTAGTTTTACGCTTTGGATGGGACCTCTGGCGCAATAACTAGAATTTTGGCAGTCTGGTGTAAAGCACGGACCGTATACCGCCAATTACGCTTTCGGGATATGATTCCTGGCGTAGGATGACCAAATTTCGTACAGTCTTGGCGTAAAACACCGACTGTCGCTTCTTGGTCTTTATGTTGCAAATTTCGTAATGACGTGTTTTCCTTGCATTTTTGCAATCGACTTGCATGAGTCTCCACTGGCCGAGGTGATGGGATCTGCTGCTGGGATGCTGCACTCGAACTACTTGGAGGATCTGTCGCACGTGACATTTCCTATCTCCGGACCCCAGTATCCCGAAGGGAGGGGGATCTTGATATCGGCTCAGGGCGAGCGAATGCTGCTGAGCATGATCAACGGGGAGCCCCTAACGTACGTAGATGGGGAGCAGTACATCAAGCCGGCTTTCCTCTTTGGGGACATGATAGACAAGCAGTCCCAGACGAAGCCCAAGAGAGAACCCTGGTTTTCCCTGCCGAGAGCGTAGTCTTGTATCTGCCCACGATGCCGAGAGATTATCCGATCTCGGCTTTCTTCCATGCCACACATCGCAGGAGGATGTCGTGGACGCTGACTCCTGATCTTCACGGGAAGCCGGGAAAGATCTTTCATCTGAAAGGAGCCGACCGGGGGTCGTTCGTCAGCCGCCCCACTGGCGTCGTGACGTTGTTCAGGGGACTGTGCCCGGACAGCTTTCCGAGTGAAGACAGTTCAGTGATCCAGCCGCTGCAATTGCCGACTTTCTGTAATGACTTCATGGTGCGAGGGGGGGGGGGGTATACCCCAAGGAGAATCCTCGGTGCAATGGGTGGATCACCCCAACAAATCTCCGATGGTCCTACCTAGTTGACTGGGCTTTGAAGCATTTTCGGAGAGAGCTGAAAATCATCGGACTATATGCCGCCGTGAGCGTGACGAGTGTTGGGTTGCCTCCCAACCCTAACCTCTTTCTGGCGCTGATGGAGCGATACATTTCGCTCACCGGGACCTTCGCCACTCCACTGGGGGAGTTGGGGTTGGCCCTCCACGAAATGGCAGCGATCTCGAGACTGCCGATGGGGGATACCCCGTATGAAGAGTATGTCCCTACCAACCGGGAGTTGGAGGACTCGGATCCTCGGGTTGTGGAGGTGTATCAGGAGCTGATGTGCCACTACCTCGCGTGCACTGCCTTTTATAATGAGCCTTCTGACTTGGCTCACACCACTAAGTGGATGTCCTACCTCTTCTTCCACCGGGCCAGGGCCGTCAAGTCGGTGAAGGTTTCGGGGGACAAGCATAAGCCCGTGAACTGTTTGGCCGTGCTCAGTGCCGAGGTCGTTGAGGACCTTATGGAGGAGGCCAACGCTCCAGACCAGTTTCTCAATTACGGGGTAGGAAAGTACCCTGAAGGCACTAAGGCCTATAGTTACTTGAGGCGCTGCCGTAGGCCTTTGTCTGAGGAAGCCAAGCTGGCCGGCTTTCTCTCCTTATGGCTGCGTCCAGTAGTGGTGCCTGGCACCGCGTCCGCGGACCGCATTCATCGGAACATCCTGTGGCCCGCCGTCCGTCTGGTGTTCGGGGCAAGGCTAGGCTTGCTTCCTGCCATGGTGTGCCGTATACAGGCTGGACTGCGAGCCATGACTGACGGGTTGCTCGTCGATGAAGCTCGGCGTGAGAGTTTTCCCCGGGTGGAATTACCATACCTGTACTTGATGGGATGATTAATTCTTTACAACCCCCGGGTGATGTCTCCCGGTCCTGGTAGCAGCGCGGGGGGGTAGTTTCTTGCTGAACTACAAGGGCTCCCTCTGGAACGTGACCACAGTCGTGGACTGTCGGCTGGCGCTGAGCCTTGGTCATTGTTGGAAGCTCCTCTGCACCGTCCCTTCTGTACATCGTAATCAGTCGGGGATTAGGCTCGAGGATTTAGGCGGAGAAAAGACCAATCTTTTTCCGGAAGCCTTTAATTGGTTGGTCTGCATCAGACCCTCCCATTTGCTGTACAGAAGCGAGGATCATTGCTTCTTCGAGCCTTACTTGCCCAGTCGGTTCGCGAGGCAGTTTGGGTACGATCAGCTGCACGTGGAAAATGCCATCACCAGCTTCAGGTCCCGGGGCGGACTCATTGATGGAGCCAGGGGGTGGTGGTACTTCATCATGGGCTGCACGGGAGCAATCTTCATTGTGCCGGTCGCCACCCTCTCCACGGAGCTGCGCATCCTCCATTCGTATGCTCAGTTCTACGTGGCGATCAACACCCTCCATCGCGACTTTGACATTCTTGGAAGCTTCAGGGTGCCTCCCTCCAAGCCTGGGGGAAGAATCGAAGTCCCCTCGGTTTCATCTGACGAGGGCGAGGAGTCCGCCATTCCGGATGAGCCTCTGGTGTCGGTGCCGAGGTGTGAAGTGCCTCCGCCTGCGGGGGCTTTGGCGATCTCAGGGAAGCGAAGGGCTTCTGTCTCGAAGCAAACTTCCCCTCGCAAGAGGAAGAAGAAGACGGCTGATCGCCCTCTCCGTATTCCTGGCATTGAGGCTCCTAGAGAGGAACCTGCTGCCTCTCCTGTTGGGGATGTCCCTTTGATTGGAGGTTCCCCGTCTCTCGGAGAGGGACCCTCAATTTCGGCTGGCGGTGTCGGAGAACTCCTGCTTGAGGCTGCCGTTGCTGCCACTGCCTCCGGTAGTGGAATGAAATCGCCGGCGTGGCCGAGGCAAATGGGAGAATCTTCCTCTAGACCAGCAACGGAGGAAACTCCTGCTGCGTCCGTGAGCATGACCAGCGAGGTTCCAACTGACGAACCTCGAACACGTCTCTGCGGAGGCTTGGTGGAGCTCCTGGCGATGTCGGTTGGCCCACCTCCTTCTCTAGGTATGACAGTTCGTATTGCGTCATTAAGGCGTGACATAGCTACATCGGCTGCAGACGCGGCATATATACCGTTGGCTATGGGTAAAGGTCATCTTTATGTCTCCTCTTAAAAAGATTACTATCATATTGATGTCAACTTTCTTGTCCTCTTCTCAGGGGATGGCGCCCACGGGGAGTATAGCGTTGAAATGCCTTCTGGCTCTGCTCGGGCTCCTGACGATGATACGGAGACGTTCCACTTCGAGGAGGAAATGGCTTCGGGGGCCAGCTCGCCCGGAGTGGTTTCGTCATCTCAAGAGGAGGACGAACCCGTCATCGTGACCTCGCCTCTTGTGAGTATGGCAATGACTTCGACCGTTGTTGCCGCACCTTCTTCGGTCGCACCACCTGTCGAGGCGGCGGCTGTGGCCACCTCGTCTGCAATCGTCCTTGGAAGGGAACTCGTCAATATTGCGGCCACTCCTGGCGTTCAACCAGATCTGGTTGCGCTGACCGAGCTGTATACCGGCACCTTCTACGCCAATTTGAACACGCTGATAACAATGGTGTTGGCGAAGAATCTGGATTTTGAGAGCCTGAAGAAGGCTTCCCAGTTTTTGATTGGGGCCGTCAGAGAGTTCGGCGATTCCGGGGTAGCTGACGCCCTGGAGGCGATGGTTAATGGGTTGGAGCAACCCATTAACGAATACTTGCAGCTGACTCGGGGCAGTTTTGAAGCCGAAGTCCAAGCCAGATACGACTCCATGACTGCGCGGCTTACCAAACAGCTGGAGAGCTTGGATAACTCTATCAAAGCCCGTAAGCTGGAGACGGATAAAAGAAAGGCCATCGTGGAGGAGGCTCTTGCTCTCGAGACGACGTGCCAATCCGAGCACGAAGGGAACGCAGCGAGGGTCCGCAAGTTGAAGGAGAAACTCGCCCGGGCAAAGGAGTGGGCTTCTCAGTCACTGGCAGGTCTAGGCGTAGCGTCTGGTCGACTGAGCACCGCGCGACGGGACTCGAGCTGGCTCTCTTCGGGCAAGGGCCGAACTGTCCTTTACGAACAATCCTGAGGCACGGCTGGAACGGGCCCGTGCTGATGCCTTGGTTTCCAGGGGCGAGAGGGTAGCTGCACTGGCGAAGTTGATTCGCGATCTGACTGCTCCCCCGCAATGATGTACCCTTTCTTGCTTTTAGCTTCCCTAATGTAATTCTGCTCTTTTTGGAAATAAAGCGAATCTTTTCTGACTTTGTGGACCCATCATTTCGGAGTATAAATGACAGGTTTTAAGTGAGAGTGATATCAGAGGTAGTATGGACGTGATAAACTCTCAATAAACTTCTAGCAGGACATACCTATTCAGAGGTCATACGGACATGATAGAATATGACCTAACTAGCTTCGTTGTGGAAGTAGTTTTGTCAGAATTGGGATTCCCGCTATATTCCATCCTGGGGTAGAGGAGGTTAAGCATAGTACCTCTTCAGGAATTTATCGTTGATAGGAGCCATTAATAGGTCTCCATTAGGCTGGGCTAACCTGTAAGCGCCATTCGAGAACGTTGTCTCGATCACATAAGGGCCTTCCCACTTGGGCTGAAATTTTCCTTTACTCCTGTGAGTGAGAATCATCGGCCTTCTTACGGCTAAGACTAGCTCGCCGATCTTGAACACTCTTTCCTTTACTTTATGATTGAAAGCTCTGGAAATGCGTGCTTGGTAGAGCGCGATGCGCTGTTGAGCTTGGAGGCGTTTTTCGTCTAACCCTTCGAGCTCCTGAAGCCTTAACAGGTCATTCTTTTCTTGGGTCAGCTCATTAGTCACGGCTATCCTGAGCGACGAAATCTGGATTTCGATGGGAAGAACTGCTTCGCTCCCGTAGACCAGTGAAAAGGGGGTACAACCTGTCGGTGTCCGTACCGTTGTGCGGTATGCCCAGAGACATTCGTCCAGCTTCTCGTTCCAGTCTCTTTTGTTCGAAGAGACAAACTTCTTCAGGAGTTTGATAATGGTTTTGTTGAAAGCTTCCGCCAAACCATTAGCAGCTGGATAATATGCCGTAGAGGCAATATTATGTATTCGATTTTTATCGCAAAATCGATGAAACGCTTGGCTGATGAACTGAGGCCCATTGTCATGGATTATCCTTCGGGGAATCCCAAAGCGATAAATGACGTGATGCTTGATGAAGCTGATTACGTCAGACACCTTTACCTCAGACAGAGGGATCGCCTCTGCCCATTTGGAGAAGTAATCCGTGATGGCCAGTATGAACCGGTAGCCTCTGGAAGAAGACGGGTGAATAGGACCTATGATATCCATACCCCATGCTTCGAAGGGCCAGGATGCAACCGTAGGATGTAGATATTCAGACGGTTGATGTATGAAGTCTGCATGAACCTGACAGGCTCTGCATTGTCTTGCATAGCTGATCGCGTCTGTGATCACAGTGGGCCAGTAATAGCCCATTCTCCTGATACGATCATGTAGCTTAGGACCGGGCTGATGCGCTCTGCATACGCCGTCGTGAGCTTCCCGGATAATCTGCTGTGCTTCGTCGCCTGAGAGACATCTTAATAGCAGTCTGTCGTAAGTTCGACGATATAGGCATTGTGAAGATGCATCGAAGTAGAAGCGTAATGATCGTCTTTTGACGGATACCGCTTCTTTGGGGTCCTCTGGCAAGATTCCGTATGCGACGAAATCTATGAAGGGACTTCTCCAGTCTCTTCCCGGGGGATCCGTGTTCACAGGGTAGCTGCGTTCTATGTGAAAGTTGTTCTTCACACAGAATAAATCTCTGTTAAGAAGGATTACCGAATCCTGCCTTCTTATAGGAGTGGCTAAATCTGCAGCTAGACTGGCTAGGGCATCAGCTTCCAGATTCTGGGATCGAGGTACATGCTCTAGGAAGAACCCTTTGAATGTCATGGCTATCTCGACCGTTGCTTGGTGATAGGGGATGAGGTCTGGATTCCGGACTTCATATATTCCTCGAACTTGATTGACGATAAGCAGAGAATCACCGAAAGCTTCCAGGGACTCGACCCCCAGCTCTTTAGCGACTTGGAGTCCAATTAACAGGGCGTTGTATTCCGCCACATTGTTGGAGCATGGTTCGTTAAGAGAATATGCCCGGTAGATGACGAGTTTATCAGGAGTGACTAGGACGATTCCTACCCCTGAAACTACGTTTCCCTGGGGACCAGTCCTAGAGGCGCCGTCGAAGAGCAGTTGCCGTGCGTCACCTTCCATTGCGGAATTACATTCTGCAACTTCGTCGGGAATGTCTTCGTATAATTTAGAGGCCTCCGGGATCGGATGAGCAGCTAGGAAGTCGGCCAGCACTTGGCCTTTGATGGACTTCTGCGGTACGTATACCATGTCATATGGTGTTAACAGCATCGCCCAAGTTGCGAGTCGGGAATTAAGAACACTCGGCTTGCTCATCAGTACTCGAAGAGGGTTGATCCTGGAGATGATGTGGATAGTCTGGCCGGTGACGTAGTGCCGCGTCTTTTGGATAGCGAACATCAGAGCCAAGCATTCTTTCTCCACTGGGTTGTACCGGTGTTCGGCTTCGACCATCATCCTGCTGAGGTAGTAGATAGCCTGTTCATGACCCATGTCGTTCTTCTGTGCGAGAAGAGCTCCTAGTGAATGATCCATCGCTCGAACGTACAGCAAGAATGGTCTTCCCATGACGGGAGGCACCAGAACTGGCGGACTGGTGAGGTAGTGCTTGATATCTCCGAACGCTTGCTGACAGGCTTCGTCCCACACGAAGGATACACCTTTCTTCATGAGATGAGAAAAGGGCTAACATCTTCCCGAGAGGTTGGGTATGAATCGCCGGATGTAAGCCAGACGGCCTTAAAATCCCCGGAGTTCCCTCAGAGTACGGGGCGGTCGCATTTCCACGATTGCCTGGACTTTGTCGGGGTCCACCTGGATGCCTTTGGCGGTGATGACAAATCCTAGGAACTTGCCACTGGATACACCCAGAAAGGACTTCGTAGGGTTCATCTTGAGTTGATGTTGGCGCATTAACTCGAATACCGTCCTCAAGTCTTGAATGTGATCACCCTTGAGGCGACTCTTGACGGCTATGTCGTCTACGTAACATTCCATTATTTTGCGTAAATGCTCATGGAATATGTTACTCATAGCCCGTTGGTATGTAGCCCCGGCGTTCTTCAATCCGAAGGGCATGACCGTATAGCAATATACCCCCAATGGTGTCCGGAAGGCAGTGTGCTTCTCGTCTTCTGGATGCATCTTGATCTGATTGTATCCTGAGAATCCGTCCATGAAAGACATGCGTTCAAAGCCGCAGGTGTTGTCGATCATGATGTCCGTGATAGGAAGAGAGAATTCATCCTTGGGGCAGGCCGCATTCAGATCTCGGTAGTCGATGCAGATACGTACCTTCCTATTTTTCTTCATGACTGGGACAACGTTGGCGACCCAGTCGGGATATTGTTCTTCCCGGATGAAACCACAGGCTATCAGCTTCTTGACTTCAGCTTCAATGACGTCCATCATGTCTGGGCGAAACCGGCGTTGGTGCTGCTTCACAGGCTTTGAGTCGGTCAATATGTTGAGTTTGTGAGTAGCCACCTTCGGGTCTAGGCCCGACATGTCCCCATAATCCCATGCAAAGACGTCGACGTATTCCTTTATCAGCTGTATGATTTCTTCCCTTTCAGCTGGGGGAAGATTGTCACTGATAAATATCGGCTTTGGCGAAAGTTCACCCCCAACATCGATTTGGGTAACTTCGTCTTCGGTGGAAGGTTCTCTTTGCTCGAAGCGGAATTCCCACTGCGTATCCATTTGTTGAGCCCAAGAGTCATTCTCAAACGGCTCAGAATCCTGTTCATCTCCTCCTGAGGGATCTGTCACCACCATATTTACTGATAGTGTTTGTTTGAGAGCATCAGGTGAGTCGGGGGGCGACGAGCAGTTCTGGAAGGAGGAAAAGATGTCCTCGTCTGACTTAGAAGTCGTAAGGGAGGTGGCGTACCCTAACCCGAAACGAGTTTGTCGATAGCGGGGATCGCCGTGCGGCGGTGTTCGTCTGCCTCTTCCGTAGTTGTGGCCTGGCTTCCGCTTCAAGTCGTAGCCCATATTTTGCATGATCTTCAGCGCTTGCGGGCTGTATCGGTGAACTTGCATTTTTCCAGTATCGTCATCGAAAGGATCTTCCTGGTTAGCCGGTTGATTGCGCATGCGGCCGAAGAATATTGGACGCTGACTGCTGCAGGTAAGCGGGATAATGAAGATAGAATCCTCATGGGGTCCATACGTTGTGATGACGTTGGATGATGACGCTACTTCCCAGACATACGGACGGTAGGAGTTTATAGCTTCCAAGAATTTTTGTGCTATGGGTTCTATCTCGTCACGGGGAGTGGATTCCTGATTTGGAATTTGAGCATTAACGTACTGGAAAAGAGGATGTTTCTGGAACTCCGTTCCTGGTCGCGTTTACATCGGTCGGCTGCCCGTTGCACCGAAGGTTGATGACCAAAGGTGGAGGCTTCTGGTTCAGAGTGACCGCTGGAGAATTGCTTCCTCTTCCTAAGCTGGATTTGTTCAGGTGAATAGCCATAGGCTCTATGGCTTTTGGACGAGTGGTTCGACCTTTCACTCTGATCGACAGCGGTAGTGCGGCAGGGGGTTTTCCTGGCTCCCGGTGGGATTCCTTCTCCGTCTCGCCCGATACTTCTTCCGTGTGGTCTTGAGAGTACAACACGGCGTCGGAATAGTAGGACTCTACTCCTTTAAACGGGTTTAGGTCGGCAACCTCCGTTTGTATCATTCCTTGGGGGTCTAAATATTTAAGGCATTGATGTAGAGTTGAAGGAACGATGTTGTGATCGTGGATCCACGGTCTTCCTAGCAAAATGTTGTAGGACACCTCTGAATCGATCACGTAACATGTGGCCACCGATCTGAGGTTGCCAATCTGGATCCTTAGGCGAATCTTCCCCAACGGCTTACTTCTTCCGGCGTTGAAACCCACGATCGTAGTGGAGGTGTAAGCCAGTTCGCTGGTAGGAATCCTCAATGGTCTAAGCAGACTGTGAGGGATGATGCTAATCGACGATCCCGGATCTATGTAAATCCGATCAACCTTTATGGAACTGACGTACCCGGTGTAATAGAGGGGCCTGTTATGCTTGTTATGTTTTAACAGCATGTCGTCTTGGGTGAAAGTGATATTTGGGACCACCTCCATCACACTGTAGCATTGAGGACATGCCACTGGTTCTTCGTCGGGGGACTTGAACTGGGTCAAGCATGCCTCCGCCTGCATCAGCGCTTCACTCAGGGCTAGACGAGTGTCTTGGGAGAGCCTGAGTAGCTCAAAGATGGAGAGCCTGGCTGGTGTATTAGCCAGTTGGGCCAGGATATCGAAGTTGTATGGCTTCTCAAAACCTTTTTTTGGAATGTTTTTCACAGGTTTATCAAAGCGCACTTCTCTTTGCTTCCCTTTGTCTGCCGGCGTCGGTTTTGAAGGGCTGGCCTCTGGTACGACGGGGCCTGGTCCTGAAGGTTTGGCAGTTGAAGCGTCCGCCGGTGCATCCTCCTGACTTGCTCCGCAGTCGTTGAGGTAGGCTTTCCCTGAACGGGTTGCAGCAAGTACCTCGTCTTCGTCCGATGGCGAAGAAGTTGCGACCATATGGCATGGTTTGCGCTTGGAGCTTCTTCTAGACGTAGCTTTAGTAGCTTTAGTCTCTTCCTCGAGCTCTGACACCAAATCCGGATGAACCCACATAATCTCGTCCTGCCGGGTGGTCAGGGGTACCAGGTCTTGATTTTGATCTCTAGATGGAGGAAAATTGACGATGTCCATCGTAGCTCGGGAAATGGGCGTGACACCGTTCATGACCTCTTGGGAAGGCAGATCACCGAACCGCAGAGAGATCATGTTGGCCGTGACCGTATTCTCGGTGTTGTGCAGAGTGATGGCCTTAGCATCGATCAACCCCTGGATCCTCCTCTTCAGTATGTAACACGCCTTTGTTGGGTGGTGTACTTATCTGTGGAAGATGCAGTATTTGGGGTCGTCAGTACTGCCGACTTCTTGGGACCGCCTTAGCTCCGGAAGGGTGATCTTGCCGCTTTTGACGAGACACTCGAATATACTAGGGATATCGTCGTCGTCGAAAGAGTAGACTTCGACGGGCCTGGAAGTCCCGGGCTTCGTCTGCGTGGTCGCCGCCGTCTTTTGTCTGGACGTATTGACCGTCAGAGCTTCTTTTCCCTTGGAGCTGCGAGGATGGTCGCTGCTGGGAGATGACCTTTTGCCTATCGGAGGCGGAGATCATGATGCCATTGTCACGCACCTTGCAACTGTTGTCTTCGGCGGCCACTGCCGAGACGATGAACGAAGGCCACTCATGGAACTGATATGGTCCTGTAAACACCGAGACTACGGAAATGAGGTTCTTCCTGCAAATGTCTACTAATGCCGAGTCTGGAACTCCTGGAGGCATTTGTAAGGTGGCCTGACGAAAACGTTCGACGAAGGTGCGAACGTCCTCCTTTTTCCTTTGTTTGACTTCGATGAGAGAGGGCATAGACATGTCCATTCCACCCTCGTAGAATCGCGTGAAGAATAAAGCTTTGAAGTCTTCGAAGGAAGTAATGCAGTTGTCCGCCAATCTACGGTACCACTGATAGGCTACTCCTGAGAGGCAGCCTTTGAACACCCGAGTGAGGAGGGCGTCGTTCTCTTGTAGCAACACCGTCATCATACTGAAATAGTTCATGTATTGACTTGGCGATGTTTTTCCTTCGAACAGAGCCATAGTCTGAGGTTTGTACTTCGGAGGAAAATGGACTTCTTCCCAGATAGCTGAGTAAGGCTGGTTGATTCCCAATTTCTTGAGCTGATCTGTGTGCTTCAAGGCGTCAAACTGGGCTTTCAACTCCCGCACTGCCTGTATCGAATTTTCAGTTGGAAGCGAGGCTACGGTGTAGTACGGAGTTGGATGTATCGTGACTCCAACGGGAGGTAATATATTCATCGAGTGAGGAAGCGGAGGAACTGCTGACTCTTGATCTAGAGCAGGCTCTTGGTTTGGGTTGGATGGTGGCAAGTCCACCCCCACACGTATCTGAGTTGGCGGTACCGACGCTTGAGCCATGGCAGTTGCGTGCTGAGTTAGCATCATCTGGTGCATGTTCTCCATTATGGATTGCATTTGTTTCAGAGACGTCTTCAGTATAGTGATGCGTTGTTCCGCGTTTCCTGACGGCGAAGCTTCCTCGCGTTCGTCTTCAATGGCGTAAACTCCCATTTCCCTGGGCGTCCTTGAAGGATAAGTATAGGTCGCTGCAGAAGTCGACTCTATACTCTCAGCATCTGACCTGGGAGATTGGCGACCCCCAGCGTCGGAATCAGACGAGTACGAAGCTGGTTGCTGTGACCTTGCACGGGTGTTTTGGAACACCCCAGCTTCAGTGTTCCTGAGGAGGTCTTCGAATCTTCTTCGGCTCGGAGGCCCTGAGGGATGACGTCTTGAGCTCGACCCTCCTCTAGGTATGTGTGAAGTCATGTTCACGGACGCATACGCGGGCTCTTCTTCCGGAAAAGACTGAGAGTAGCTCAATCGGTCGAAAACCGACCGTTTTGCTTTAGAATAGCAGCAGTCAATCACAATTTTATGACTATTACAACATTGCTCGCTAGGGGGCGTAATAGACATGTTGGAAGGTCCCCTCTCCTTACGCTTCTGGATTAGGTATTTGCGCAGGTCAGGAGGAGTAGCAACCTGAGCTTGCTTTACGTCGTGGGACTTCGCCTGGAGTAATTTGGAGATTTGCTCAGAGTGGCGTAAGGCTAAAGAGGTCCTCAGCTGGCCGTTGGCTTCCCGCGTAATCCGGAGGGTAGGCAGATTGCTCCTTCGCCGGCGTAACGGTCGAGGAGTCGAGTATTCTGCTGCTAGCTTTCCCTCGCGGAAATCACGGCACTCATCTGGTTCCTCGTAGAGGTCAGATGTTGTCTTGCGCCTGGAGCGTGATTTGTACTTCTGACCTGGCGCTGAGGCATTACCAGAAGTTTGGTCTGTACCGCGCGTAGCGGGAGACTGGTTTCTGCGCGTAGAGCGCAGTGGATACTTCTGGGTTAGCGCTGAGGCTTTGCCCGAAGTTTTGTTTGTACCGTGCGTAGCGGGAGACTGGTTCCTACGCGTAGAGCGCAGTGGATACTTCTGGGTTAGCGCTGAGGCTTTGTCCGAAGTTTTGTCTGTACCGCGCGTAGCGGGAGACTGGTTCCTACGCGTAGAGCGCAGTGAATACTTCTGGGTCAGCGCTGAGGCTTTGCCCGAAGTTTCGTCTGTACCGCGCGTAGCGGGAGACTGGTTCCTACGCGTAGAGCGCAGTGAATATGTCACGACCCGCACCCGGATATTCGGACACGAGTACGTGGGTACGTCCAGCCTATGCCGCAGTGTCGGCGGAAGTACGCTGTCTAGATCATATTCCCAGGTAATTTAAAATCTATCTCATCCACAAGAATAAACAGGCAAGGATAATCACAGGAAATAGGAATGCTAAGATTTCATAATATTTAATTTGTGACAACCAAATCCACAGTTAATACAAAACCAGAAGATAAATCGGGGACAAACCCGAGTATTGTGCTGAAAGAAAATACTAGCTAACTGGCTGAATACTCCTCAAAAGTAGTCTCCTGAGTGGGAACCGGCGCCTCAAAAGTATCACCTGCTACCTCATAGGGACCATAATAGGTGGGAGCATAGTTCTCATCATCGCCTAATATGTCAACGGATCCAGTCAAGAAAGGAGCAAAGTACCAAATGCACAACAAAGATTAAACTAAATATTTATGACAAGTAGAAAAGAACTGACTAAGTATCATGATAAGATATGCATAATAAGTAGTAAAATTAATTAAGGGTTGAGCACTAAAAATCAGGAATATAAGTAAAACAGGATTAATTGCTATAAACCAGGGACATGAGTAAAACAGGAATATATTGAGACAAGAAAATGGAACTGCAACAAGACAAGAAACTATGTGTGTGAAATTGTGTATTTAGAATACATAGTTGGCATGTAGGGGCTTATAAGGCTAATCAGGCCATCATAGACGGCTATCAGACAAGAATAATCGAGATCCAGCTGATGGTACAGTCGTGTACCAACAGCTATTAGTCACGACAGGGGGAAGGGTAAACTACATGCCTCCTAGTATTCTCCCTCCCGACACGAAAAGCAAGACATGAAATCCAGTATTCTAACACTACGGGTAAACATCCAATGGTACTAGTAGAGCAAGAAATTAATTATCACAATATAAAGATTAAACTTGAAGTGCAGGTACTTGCCTGATGTTTGGATCCCAACTACGGTTCTGTTCTCGAGAAAATTCCAGAAATGTCTCCGGATGCTGAAATAAACATTACCATCAAGCTCAGAAGATATCAAATAGCTAGAAACGCCTGTCCTTGAGTCCAATTTGGAGGCAAGGGCAAAAACGGCAATTTCGGGTCAAAACGGGGTCCGCATGTGGGCCCGCTTTGCACCGAAAAACGTGTCAGGGTCAAAGGTCTCCAAATTCACCAAACTTAGTGTCAACAGGTCAGGAACGATGATACGAACCCAACAGAACTTCCAGAATTGGATTCCGATGAGCCGATCACAAAATCGCCCGTCGAACGGGGCTTGTGGGGCCCACGACACGCGATTTCGTCAACGTTCTCAGAATCGAACCAAACTTGGGTCATAGGACCAGCGTATCGCTACGAGTCCGATGGCGCAAGTTTCGTTTCAATCCGACGTGTGTACAGAAAGTTAGGGCGTGATTCAGAAAAGTCGGATACGGAGCGGTGTCCGCGGATACGCGTTGATCCCGATGTGCACGCACACCCGAATCGACTTCTGCGAAATCCCACACGTCCGTATCAACGACGCGCACGTATCTGTGAAGACCGCGCGCGACCAAGTCGTCCCGTTTGGCAGGGCGTACCCAGTTCCGGGGTGAATCGGGTCATTGTTTTTCCTGTTTTTGGATCGCGGTGTGCGATCACCACAGGACGCGATGCCCCGAGCGGGTTGCACGGGCACCGAGAGGGTCATGCAGGCTTCGCAACGCAATTTACGGAATCGAAAACGGGACAGCGAGGAGAAAATTACACATACCTGAACGGGGCTCGAGAAATTGGGATTTCTCGTGTCCGTGTCGTGTCCGACACGAGTCGACACAGGGAAGAATTAGGGCTAGGGTTAGGGTTTTGGCCGGAGACGGCGGCCTGACCGGAGCTGAGGCGGAGGGAGGCCGAGGGTGGCTCGCCGGGGGAGCTGGGGCGATGGCTGGTGGCGGCGGAGCCGACGGGAGATGGGCGGAGCCGACCGGTGCTGCGGCTGGATCGAGTGAGAGGAGGAGGAGAAGGATGAGGGGAGGCCGGAGGCGAGTGCTGGAGGAGGAGAGGGCCGAGGAACTGGCGGCTCACGGCGGCGCGGCGAGGAGGGGAACGGCGGCGGCGGAGCTAGGGTTCATGCGGGGGAGCTGGGGATGGCCGGAGGCGAGGGGGGTCTGGGATTTAAACAGGAGGAGAGGGCGCGGGGGTCAGCCGGGTTAGGCGGAGGGAGGGGGGACGTGGCGCCGGAACGGGCGGAGCGGGGTCGTGGGGGGCTGGCCGCCGGATGCGGCGGAGGACGCGGGCGCCGGAGCGGCCACGCGGGGGCTGGGGAAAACTGTTCAGCGGGTTTGGGTCTCCGCGGGTCGGGTCTAACCGACCCGACCCGACCCGGATGGCAGATGGGCCGGGCTGGCCTAGCCAGGTGGGCCGCGGGCTGGGCTGCGGGGCTGGGATTTAGACTTAGGGTTTTATAAATAATAAATAATTAAGTAAATAAAATAAATAATAATTAATAATTGTTTAATAGTTTTTTTTAGGTATTTTAAAATAGGTCCGGGGCCCAATAAATTCTAAAAAAATTATCCTAAGTCCAGTTTTTCATTCTACACCATAAAATATTATTTCCATAATATTTTAATATTATTTATTAATAATTAAAAATTATTTAATAATTAAAGCCCTGATTTTAATTATAGAAAATTCCCAGAAAATTCCAGAAAATTGTGAAAAATCCCAATTTAAAATTCTTGCAAAATCAGGGTGTTTACAATCTACCCAACTTATAAAAATTTCGTCCTCGAAATTAAAATTAAGCCATAATCTGTTAATCCTTCATGTACATAAGGCAAGTCAATCGCAATCTCCTTGCGATAATTAAAATCCTGATCATATCCACTGCAATCACTTCAAGGTTAAGATGACTACTGTTCCAATCAAAATTCAACCTACGGTTATTACTTCTTACTTCCTCAAATCACCCACAGGCAAATTTTAAATTAAGTCTATATAACATTTTCAAGATTTGCATACGCTTATAAATTTGCCTCACGATTCTAACTATCATAATTTCCTCTAGAAGTGATTCGAGTCCAAATAGTATTCCCATTCACAATTGTATGCTTCAATTCCATTCACATCCTCAATATTCCAACTAGGTAGTCCAGCCATCAAATTTTAATTCTTAATTCAAATCATCAAGTTAAAAAATAATTTAAATGTAGTCCACCAATGTTCAAGTCTGAAATTCTATATTTTTATCCTCTAATTTTTCAAAATTAGAATGGCTTGAACCTCTCCCAATCTAATCTTACTCGGTCACAATTTAAAAGAAATTTATCTCGAGTTGACAATGCACTGCTACCCAACTTAGAATTTACTCATCCATCACATAAGGCTATATACCTTAAGAAAATATTCCTTAATATGTTTACTCATGTCATTCAATCCTCGAAACTTCAACGCCGATCATATCACATATGATATGTCCTTAATTTCGAAAGAATAATCCTCAAGTATGTGATCGGCCTATGGGATATATCTAGTATTCTCTGTATATCAAACATATACCAAGCACGAGATTTCGTCTTTCCGAAATAAGGGAAGACGAAGATCAATAATACAGAGTTCAAGGGTGAGGTGATAGAATAGAAGTATCGGGATCAAGGCGTTTAAAGAATTCAAATGGAAATTGTCAAGCAGTTGTGGACTGAAGTTCTATTCTGGTAATCATTTGTTCGCATGCTCGTATTAGTACAGTTATGTAACTGATACGATATGCTCGGACATATCTAGAGGGCAAGTATACTAGCCAACTATATATCTCAATCCACGTAAAGTAGTCGTGCGAAGTGCGAATCAAAATGCACTAAGGTTGATCAGACCGTAATACACTGATTCTGAAATATATTATTGTGGGCCTCCCCAATAATACACTTGTCATGAACAAGCTCGATAAAGAGTAAGCTTGCAAAACTAGGCTATAGAATAGCAGCATAAGTCAAGTACAGCAAAATTAAGTGCGCTAGATGATGATGAAAGGAGGTACAAATTATTTAAGTTCACAAAACAACACACAATAAGCACAATAACAAAAGACTCTACAATAGTTAGCATACCAGGTTATTAGCAAGTTCAAAATTACTAGGTTGGGGCTGAGGTCACGAATCAATAGACACGAGCTAAACAATACTAGAAAAGGTATCTACGAATCACTTACGCGCATTAGCTACTCCAAGAGTCTGCGCGTTCTCCATGGTCATCATGTAAGCTTGTCCGCGTCCTTGAGGTGGTGTCCTCTGCTATTGCTGGCTAGCTGGGAGAGTACTGCTTGTGGTACCAAGGTGGTCTCGGTTCGAGTGTTGGTAGAGCATCTCGTGGTGATCTTGTAGGAACTCGTCGCTTGCTGATAGATCCATTACTCTGCATCCAAAATAAACGATAAGGGGCGCACAGGAATCAAGGCAGGATGCAAGTCAAGGAATCAATTCAAATCCGAGATAGATGTCAAGAATGATTCAAGCAAGTGGATGAGATCCTAAACTTATCCTATCTTATTGCAGGCCTGTTCGGTCCCTAAGTTGAAACCGAACAATTTAGTCGTTGACCTGCAGTGGCCACCATAAAAATGTGTCACGACCCGCACCCGGATATTCGGGCACAAGTACGTGGGTACGTCCAGACTACGCCGCAGTGTCGGCGGTAGTACGCTGTCTAGATCATATTCCCAGGTAATTTAAAATCTATCTCATCCACAAGAATAAACAGGCAAGGATAATCACAGGAAATAGGAATGCTAAGATTTCATAATATTTAATTTGTGACAACCAAATCCACAGTTAATACAAAACCAGAAGATAAATCGGGGACAAACCCGAGTATTGTGCTGAAAGAAAATACTAGCTAACTGGCTGACTACTCCTCAAAAGTAGTCTCCTGAGTGGGAACCGGCTCCTCAAAAGTATCACCTGCTACCTCATAGGGACCATAATAGGTGGGGGCATAGTCCTCATCATCGCCTAATATGTCAACGGATCCAGTCAGGAAAGGAGCAAAGTACCAAATGCACAACAAAGATTAAATTAAATATTTATGACAAGTAGAAAAGAACTGACTAAGTATCATGATAAGATATGCATAATAAGTAGTAAAATTAATTAAGGGTTGAGCACTAAAAATCAGAAATATAAGTAAAACAGGATTAATTGCTATAAACCAGGGACATGAGTAAAACATGAATATATTGAGACAAGAAAATGGAACTGCAACAAGACAAAAAACTATGTGTGTGAAATTGTGTATTTAGAATACATAGTTGGCATGTAGGGGCTTATAAGGCTAATCAGGTCGTCATAGACGGCTATCAGACAGGAATAATCGAGATCCGGCTGATGGTACAGTCGTGTACCAACAACTATTAGTCACGACAGGGGGAAGGGTAAACTACATGCCTCCTAGTATTCTCCCTCCCGACACGAAAAGCAAGACATGAAATCCAGTATTCTAACACTACGGGTAAACATCCAATGGTACTAGTAGAGCAAGAAATTAATTATCATAATATAAAGATTAAACTTGAAGTGCAGGTACTTGCCTGATGTTTGGATCCCAACTACGGTTCTGTTCTCGAGAAAATTCCAAAAATGTCTCCGGATGCTGAAATAAACATTACCATCAAGCTCAGAAGATATCAAATAGCTAGAAACGCCTGTCCTTGAGTCCAATTTGGAGATCAGGGCAAAAACGACAATTTTGGGTCAAAACGGGGGTCCGCATGTGGGCCCGCTTTGCACCGAAAAACGTGTCAGGGTCAAAGGTCTCCAAATTCACCAAACTTAGTGTCAACAGGTCAGGAACGATGATATGAACCCAACGGAACTTCCAGAATTGGATTCCGATGAGCCGATCACAAAATCGCCCGTCGAACGGGGCTTGTGGGGCCCACGACACGCGATTTCGTCAACGTTCTCAGAATCGAACCAAACTTGGGTCATAGGACCAGCGTATCGCTACGAGTCCGATGGCGCAAGTTTCGTTTCAATCCGACGTGTGTACAGAAAGTTAGGACGTGATCCAAAAAAGTCGGATACGGGGCGGTGTCCGCGGATACGCGTTGATCCCGGGGTGCACGCACACCCGAATCGACTTCTGCGAAATCCCACACGTCCGTATCAACGACGCCCACGTATATGTGAAGACCACGCGCGACCAAGTCGTCCCGTTTGGCGGGGCGTACCCAGTTCCGGGGTGAATCGGGTCATTGTTTTTCCTGTTTTTGGATCGCGGTGTGCGATCACCACAGGACGCGATGCCCCGAGCGGGTTGCACGGACACCGAGAGGGTCATGCAGCCTTCGCAACGCAATTTATGGAATCGAAAACGGGGCAGCGAGGAAAAAATTACACGTACCTGAACGGGGCTCGAGAAATTAGAATTTCTCGTGTCCGTGTCCGACACGAGTCGACACAGGGAAGAATTAGGGCTAGGGTTAGGGTTTTGGCCGGAGACGGCGGCCTGACCAGAGCTGAGGCGGAGGGAGGCCGAGGGCGGCTCGCCGGGGGAGCTGGGGCGATGGCTTGTGGCGGCGGAGCCGACCGGTGCTGCGGTTGGATCGAGTGAGAGGAGGAGGAGAAGGATGAGGGGAGGCCGGAGGCGAGTGCTGGAGGAGGAGAGGGCCGAGGAACTGGCGGCTCACGGCTGCGCGGCGAGGACGGGAACGGCGGCGGCGGAGCTAGGGTTCAGGCGGGGGAGCTGGGGATGGCCGGAGGCGAGGGGGGTCTGGGGTTTAAATAGGAGGAGAGGGCGCGGGGGTCAGCCGGGTTAGGCGGAGGGAGGGGGGACGTGGCGCCGGAACGGGCGGAGCGGGGTCGTGGGGGGTGGCCGCCGGATGCGGCGGAGGATGCGGGCGTCGGAGCGGCCACGCGGGGGCTGGGGAGAACTGTTCAGAGGGTTTGGGTCTCCGCGGGTCGGGTCTGACCGACCCGACCCGACTCGGATGGCAGATGGGCCGGGCTGGCCTAGCCAGGTGGGCCGCGGGCTGGGCTGCGGGGCTGGGATTTAGACTTAGGGTTTTATAAATAATATATAATTAAGTAAATAAAATAAATAATAAATAATAATTAATAATTGTTTAATAGTTTTTTTTAGGTATTTTAAAATAGGTCTGGGGCCCAATAAATTCCAGAAAAATTATCCTAAGTCCAGTTTTTCATTCTACACCATAAAATATTATTTTCATAATATTTTAATATTATTTATTAACAATTAAAAATTATTTAATAATTAAAGCCCTGATTTTAATTATAGAAAATTTCCAGAAAATTTCAAAAAATTGTGAAAAATCCCAATTTAAAATTCTTGCAAAATCAGGGGGTTTACAGAATACTTCTGGGTCAGCGCTGAGGCTTTTCCTGAAGTTTCGTGTGTACCGCGCGTAGCGGGAGACTGAGTTTTACGTGCAGGGCACGGAGGGAGCAGTGCTACAACCTCATTGGTCGGAGAGATCGGAGAGTCCACAGGAATGGTAGAGGATGTCTTGGGCATCCACACTTTGCGCAACTTCCTGTTGTCTTAGACGGAGAGAGAGTGAGAGCTACCCCCAGTTCGAAGCATGTCTTCGTAGGCAGACTGGTCGAATTGGACGACCAGTGTCTTCTTCACGGATCCCACGGATACCGCATCGTGTTGAGCAATTGCTTCCTCATCAGAAGAGAAAGATGTCCCCAGCAGAGTCGCCATCTTGTTTGTGGTATTAAACGAAAGAATGAAGATGTATTCAATATGGGGTTTACACAGAACATGCCTTCTTTGGTTTACAAACAAACTTGTACAATTTGATCCTATACGAGGATATGGGAGTACAATTTATTTAATTTGGGTAAATATTGCTATAGGTGTCTGATCTGCAGTCGATCACTTTAGCCCTTGGACCACACGATGTTGAAGAAGTGCCGTAGAAGACAGAAAGCAGCTTCGAAGGTTGCAGGAGAGGATGGATGCGCGATGCCAAAGTCGTCGATCCCTACTCTTTGCCTGAGCTCCGGGTGCTCTCTCTCTCTCTCTCTCTCGGGCTCGATCTTCCAATTTTTGTCGACCTGGTTCGATCTTCAAGTTTTTAGTTTTTCGACCTTGTTCCTCATTGATAGAGGTCTCTATTTATAGAGTTTTAGTGACAGTGACCACTCCGTCGGTGTAACAACCGAGGAGTGGAAAGTACAGCACCCTTTTACACAACGGTTAAAGTAACCAATGCCTGCGTATAGATGATCTTTTGAATGAGCGTGTGACGCGGGTCCAACTAAGGGACACAACGCGTACAATTGCTACGAAGATCACGGCGTAAAAGTCACGTAGGTAAGGTATCCATTGTGTAGAAGAGGTTGGCATAGAAGCCAAATGTCTGTCACCATGGCATAGAAGCCAAATAGTTATCAAACCGGCATAGAAGCCGAACAGGCGTAGAAGACGAGTGGTCGTAGAGGCCGAACAGGCATAGAAGCCGAGTGGTCGTAGAGGCCGAACAGGCGTAGAAGCCGAAGGGGCACAGAGGCCGAACAGGCGTAGAAGCCGAAGGGGCACAGAGGCCGAGCAGGCGTAGAAGCCGAATGAGCACAAACGCTGGATGGGCGTAGAAGCCGCTGCGTACCGTGCCACAGTGCTGATGTGGACGTCTTAGCCGGAATTACGGCTTTTGAAGATATAATCAAATCTCTTGCATTAAATGCCGAGATTTGCCACCATCCTGTGCATTAAATGTGGAGGCGTGTTCTTTGACGGTCTGCAACCCTTTCTGCGCATCAGTCGCAGAGACGTGCCTCGAGAAACTGTCACCGCTCTGTGCATTAGGCGAAGAGACGTGCCTCGAACCCCGTACGGAGTGCAGCTTTTGGCGTAGCAGGCGGTTTGTCTACTGCAGAACGTAAACAGCTCGCGTTTTGCCTATGTAAAACAAGGCAGCGTATCCCTTCGTGCTTGAAAAAACAGTTTACGCGAAGGGGATAGCGGTATTTGACAGCCTGGGTGGCAGTGCAGTGCCATCATTATAGCCGTCGCTTGGGTAGTCGAGTCGTATCCCTTTGCCAGAAGTCCAGACGTCAGGTTCATTGCAGGCTCTGACAGGTTCATTGCAGGATCTGACAGGTTCACTTCCGGGAATACGAAGCGTCTTTTGTACACCTCAATGCTGCGTATGAAAGGGGAGGAGTTTTACGCCCTGGAGGCGATGAAGCACCCTGTTTACGCTGAAGCGGCTTGGACGTACTGCCTTGCGCGGATGGTCCTTTGAGCTTTTATGTTTCACGCTCTGTTCTAGCGGAAAAGGCTCTGTTGCACGCTTGATGGCTCTTAAGGCCTCTGCCTATGCTGCTCTGCACCGATATGCCGCGTATAATCATCCGGCGTATTTTTCATGCTTCTAATACCAAATAGAAACTTGGTTTAATACTTGGCTTAATTTTATTGATGGGTGGGACTACATATATATGGGAGAGACTAACCCCTCTCTCTACTATTCTACTAGATGTGGGACTAAACACCCACTAATACTCTCAACAATAACAATAAGAAGTAAATATATGTAGGTTTTGTTTCAGTTTTAATCTTTCCACTGTATTTCATTCACTTATGCTTGAATGACAAACTTGCCATGACACAACCAAACCTCACCCACACTGAAATTTTACACATGCACATCTCATGAACTCATATCATCTCGCCAATTTGTAGTTCATTCACTCTATAGGCCATACTATTGTTTGTGCCCTTAGTAATCAAACTTGTCATGCCACAACCAAATTTCACCCACCTCCAAAGCACATACACATTTCATGAATCCATATCATTTCACCACACTTCTACTTAAACTCCAACAAACCTTAACACTCCTTTCACCCTCTTAAACCCATCCCTCCTCCATCCTCCCTCACCCCCAGTTCTTCCCCCCACCGACACCCCTAACATAAAACATGGGAGAGTTAGCCGTAGTTAATCAGGAGCACATATTCCGCAGCAAGTACTCGGCAGTCTCAGTGCCAGAAAACACCACCCTACCCGAATTCGTACTCAAAGATGCTTTCAAATATGCGGACAAGGTGGCTATCATTGAAGCTTCCACCAGGAAGTCATACACCTATGGCGAGGTGGTGAGGGACACGGCGAGGTTTGCAAAGGCACTGAGGTCATTGGGCCTCAGGAAGGGTCAAGTCGTAATGGTGGTCCTTCCTAATCTTGCTGTATACCCGGTGGTCTCTCTCGGTATTATGTCTGCTGGTGGAGTGTTTTCCGGGGTGAATCCTCTTGCATTGGTGTCTGAAATTCAGAAACAAGTCGAGGATTCAGACGCAAAGCTCATCGTTGCTAATGGGTCGACATATGATAAGGTGCGCTTCCATCTCTAATGCTGGTAGGACTTTCAATCTGCGCTAATTAGTCTTTCTTACAAACAAGATAACCACCTTCCAAGGATTAAGATGGTCCTACTTGTAGGAACAAGTACTCTCCCTTCCCTTGACCAAATGTTGTTCCTTGGAAGAAGTAAGAACATCGTCCACATATGACAGGCTCAACTGTTGTAACAATATTCTTGTTTTGTTGAAAAAAATATATGATTACCATCAGCTTGTTAGTCAGATGGATACTTTGTTAGGTTGGTCAGTGACAAATCATTCAAAATCCATAGAAGAATATTGAACTTAAATACTATACACAGATAACGTAGCTAAGTTTTTCATTTAAATACTCTGTTCATAATAAGTGTATGGACATGTGGAGTGCCACTTGATACTGTGGCACATGTGTCACTGGTTGGGCAAGAGACTTTGGTTCAGAAAGACTATAGGTACTTACTCAGAAGAAAAGGATTATAATTGGTGAAGGTAATTTTGCTCATAATATGCTTCATTCTTATCTTCTTCTCTTCCGAACTTGTGTGTCACTAGCAATAGCAACAAAAAATTTATTCTGTTTACATGAACACAGTTTCACTCATGGTTCTGAGTTTTCATCACATATTCTTATGATTAGTCTTTAGCTAAATTATTTCCTGATGCAGCATAGTGGCTAACCATGAAACCTATGTTAACCAACACCCTGAACATTGGGCAGAGGCTATTCGATTGCACAATAATTTTCTTTAGTTAGATTATCTGTTAAATTTCTCATCAGACACTTGCAGCCTAATGCTTGCACAAATTTCTTGTTTTACTTTGAAAAATGATATCCATGTCGATTTCAACTTCTGTTATATATCCTCAACATATAACAAGTTATGTTCTTTGTAAGTGATGAAATGCATTTGCACTAAAAAAATGAGATATGAAGCATGAGATTTCTTTATTGAAGACATCAAGAGGAAGCCAGTGTTGTTAAATCATATAGGCAACATCCTTTTCTGCAGCTTTCTATATCCATGATGCAATTTTAATGAATCAAGGCTGAGTGAGCTATTTATTTCTTCTACCTCCAGGTGAAAGATCTTGGAATACCTGTCATAGTAATTGGAGAAGATCCTGTTCCAAGTGCCATCAACTGGAACGATCTCTTAGAAGCATCAGACCGTGCTGGCCCGGACACCAGGGAAGAAAAATTGACACAATCTGATCTCTGTGCCCTCCCATACTCATCTGGAACAACAGGTTCATCCAAAGGCGTGATGCTGACCCATCGCAACCTTGTCAGCAATCTATGCTCTTCCCTCTTCAGTGTTGGTGAGGATATGGTAGGCCAAGTCACAACCCTTGGCCTCATGCCATTCTTTCATATCTATGGCATCACCGGCATCTGTTGTGCTGCCTTGAGGAACAAAGGGAAGGTGGTGGTGATGGGGAGGTTCGACCTCCGTTGCTTTCTTGAAGCTCTAATTGTGCATGAAGTCAACTATGCACCTATAGTACCGGCAATAATGTTGAACATGGTAAAGAGCTCCATAGTCGATGAATTTGATCTCGGGAAGCTCAAGCTCCGATCAGTACTGACTGCAGCAGCTCCACTTGCACCTGAGCTAAGAGCTGCCTTTGAGGAGAAGTTCCCAGGTGTTGATGTACAAGAGGTAACTATCTTCAAAATTTTGTCGTCGTTTTCAATTTAGCCTGCACAGGAATAATGTTTCACAAAATAAGGAACTGAATGTGTTTAATGATCTCATGTTTGGACCACCTCTTCCTTGTTTCGAAACAGGCATACGGACTAACAGAGCACAGCTGCATTACCCTGACGCATGGAGATCCGAGGAAAGGACATGGTATAGCTAAAAGGAACTCGGTTGGTTTTATCCTTCCTAATTTGGAGGTGAAGTTTGTAGATCCTGAGACAGGGCGATCCCTCCCAGAGGATACACCGGGTGAAATCTGCGTCAGAAGCCAATGTGTCATGCAAGGTACTCCTTTTCAAACAAAGTTGGGAATGAAATTAGCAAGCACTAGTCATATTAAATGCAATTGAAGAATGAAAAACTTATTAGTGCAAGAAAAAATATCTGGCCCAATACCTAAGAATGAGAAATCCTTGTATAATCATTTTTATCTAAGCTATATGCTAATTCCTGCAGAAGTTTAATAACATTAAATTATGATGAAGTAAAATAAATGTCACCATCATAATCCTAGCCATTCCCTGTTAGGATTAGGTAGGAGACAGATTTGCAGTCGACAAGCCCCCATAGAAGGATCAACCAAAATTACTGCATTTTAATTGTCAATCTTCGATCAGCTTCAGCTGGTCATAAATCTTAGGACAGGTCAACTCTTCTTGATAGTTTGTAAGGTAAGGAAAAAAAAAATCCCTGAAAAGTAAAGGTGGCCAGCCTTATTGGTCATGCCACATTAGATCATGTTATAGTTATGGTGCTGTCACCATTCTATAATATATTACAAGATTTCTGTCGCATTGATATTGCATAGTATTTCTTGATATAACACATATAGTATTACCACAATACTCTTTAAATCACCCTGATCTCACTTCAGTGAAGCATCAAGAGATTTCTTTAGAAGTTCCCACTGCCTCTGGGAACCAAGAATAGGGTTGTTGCTAACCTATCCTCTTAGATTAAATAGTTCAACTACTACATCACCGTTTAATCCAAAATATAAGTGCATACTTACCGGGTACACCTAAACCCCTATCAAACCACATTCCAGTACGAGCATTCCTGATCGTTACAATTCTGATCCGGATAAATATGGTACTCGATCCGGATTTGCTAAATTAGGTGATCAGATTTCAGTTGTTGAAATCTCACTAAAAACTTATTTTTACAAAAGATATTTTCAATGACAAAGATAAATTGAGAAAAAAATGTGATTGCTTATCATTTTGGACTCCAAGCTACACATTTATTATGGAATTTGACTTCTTTCTGTCATTGTTTCTGCATTGTCTCATGAGTCAGCTCATGAGCCACCACTATGTTTTGCAAGTTGTTCATGCAAATAAAGAATTAGTTTTTGATGTTTTATGATACTTTTATTATTTATACGAGTTATTTGACATTTTATTTTGTTTTATGGTTTCTTTAGATGTTTTGGTTCGGCACATCACACCATTTTGTTTTGGAATCTTGTGTTGTATGAGTATGAAAAGTCTAAGTTTTACATCTTATTGGATGAAATGAAGTAATAAGCTTCAAAATTTCTTATGTTTTATGTAAGATTTCTTTCTGTACCTAACACAATTTCTAAGTTGAATTTGAACTAGGTAACAAGCATCGACCCAATTAGAGTATTTAATACATACCATGAACCAAATTGGCAAACAAACTCACTCTACCCCTGTACCAAATATAAGGCCAAGTAGAGTACCATGTTTCCAAACCCGTATCATAACACAGTGCTCCATGTAACTTTGATCAGAGTGTAGGGACTAATTGATCAAGAATTATAGCCATGTTGGTCTCAGGCCTTCTCCAAGATTATAATGTTTGTTTCTGAAGTACAAACCTGTTATGGCCTTAGAAGTATACCTTAGCATATGGTTGAAGAATGTTGCTATCTCTGTCTTAAGTGGGTTAGAAGGGATACGCCTTCTTGATATTTAAAAGGGAAAGACGTGATCCATACAAGTATAGTTAAAACCAGACCTCTTGGCTAGCAAGACATGAGGTTTTGGGGTGCCAATAACTGAATTTATGTCCAGGCAGAACTGGACCTCTAGTTTGGTATGTAAGAGTTCTGTTTATGAAAGTGTGTACAATGAACCTCCATTTTTATTGAACTGGACTATGGTTGAATGATTCTGCTTCCAGTCTACTACAAATCTTGTTGGCCTGCACATTATAGGTTCAATAAGTTGATCTTTGCAGGGTATGGTAGTCAGTGTAATTATAATTTATACTCTTCCATTGTTATTCATAGTATCAAACTTCCTATTAGGAAATCAGTTGATTTCCTCTAAAATTTAAGGTTTCGTCATCTTATTCTTATTCTTTCCTTATGCCTATACTCATGAAATTTTACATGGTATCACAATCGTTTTATATCTCGGGGATGGGACTTACTGGGGGTCCTCTTGTACCTAGACTCTTATTACATCATCTCTCTCTCTCTCTCTCTCTCTCTCTCTCTCTCTATACATGCATTACTAATGAGGAGGGTCCAGTAGTTGGTTGCTTATGATCTATATGCACTTTGATGCTGATTAGTACTTCTACTTGCTTTTCCTTTGTCGAACAAATTAATTATGGTTGCATTATTGGCTACTGAAAGTAAGCTCATAATTGCTCTTTGCCCCCAACTTAGGTTACCACAAAAATGAAGAAGAAACCTCACGCATGGTAGATCAGGAAGGATGGCTCCATACTGGTGACATTGGATATATAGACAAGGATGGGGACGTCTTCATCGTGGATCGCATTAAGGAATTGATCAAGTACAAAGGGTTCCAGGTGAGATTTCATAATCAGCCTTTAAGATCATGATTGACCCATTGGTTTCCCTAGAAAAAGTACTTCTCATTTTACTTGCATGTAATCATGGAATTAGTAGAGAACCTTCATCATACAACCACTGCTCTGAGGTCATGTCAATATTAGTCGTTTTGTTATTCTTTTCAGGAAGCATAACAGTTTACCTATTCTCACTACGGAACCAACCACCACTATATATAGCATCCTAAAGGTTCTTCACAGTTCACATAATTATTATAGTTCTTGGCATGGAAGTAGGATGCAAATTGACATTATTTCAAGAACATTATGAATGGGTTGTGGTATTGAAACCTTCCCATCTCCAAAGAGTAACCATTGGTCGAAGTAACAAAACCTTTCAATCAAATTTCACTTCATCACCTCTTGTATATGGATTAAATTTCTTGCTATTGTATTTTTGATGGGTAACCATTGGTCAAATTCCACAGTAAAGATTTTCGAACAAGTTTATGCTCCATCATTGTCATAGTCCAAGCCTTCTCCCATTGGAATGGGGTTGACTATGGATCATAAGAAAGCTCCATAAAAGAATTGATAGTTTTTATGACACGCAGTCAACTTGACATCAACCAACTATGTTGGTGCTAAATTCCTAGTGAAAGTATCTAAGAGCATGAGAGGGTCATACCATAAAATCTAGACGTCCAGTTGGAGGTAGTTTGACCTACCTTTTGGATATGCAGTTTAAGTTCATCCATCCAATGAGCACCCTCCAAGTTTCTCTAGACTATAAATAGTCTACATGAAGTGTTTGCTCTTTTTGCTGTAACTTCCGTTGAACTTCTAGACACCAAGCATCAATGGTTCCACCCACCCACCCACCCATTTTCTATAATTTCATTAGCATTGTGAGGGTCTCTAACTTCCTCCACTCATAACATATAAAATACAGGAAATGTTCACAACATCTAATTTTCTGATCTCTAATGCTAAACATATGAAAAGAAACAACTACAACATAATTTGATGGCTTTGCTATTGTTGGGGGAATTGGGGTTACTTTACAACAAATACTCGTCAATATTAATCCGTATGAACTATGAGATACGACGCTGTAAGACCACGGTGATACAGACAAGACACCTAGTTTGGTTTATCCTACTATATTTTGGAGTATTTGTGTTATGTTTGATGATACGTGTCTGATGCAATATGGCTCACATATTTGGAATGTCTGTGCTTCCTAGACTACCAGTCTGTGACACTTATATCAAGGGAGAAAGATGTCAATAACATATCTTAATCTTTGAAGTTTCAATTCTAATAGAATTTTATTTCTAATTTTGTATCCACCTACTAAATTCTTCATGTTCTCTCTCTCTCTGGAAACTTTCCCGAAATTCCATTTAGCGACTTTCCATCCATACATTTTCATATACATTATTCCTAAGCGCTCCGAAGTCACGTACCTTAGACAAGTCTAAACCAGTCTAGAATTAAAGCCTTCGAGTCCATGCCCAAAAAGTCTAAAAACACGGACATTCCAAAATAAGTGATGCTGGACATGTACCAAACACTCCAAAATACGGCAGGACACACAAATAATACAGTTTCGGCTTTGGCATGTCCATTCGTAACAGTGAACTTGAAATGGCACGAGCCAATTGCACATTTCCCCCCTAAACATGTTTACCACATCAAAAATGCTATTCTTCGTGATCACCCAAAGATTTTGGGTGATGCCCTCTTCCATTATATGGCCTCCGGCATGCCGCGGCTGATATGCAAATTTTATCATTCAAACTAACATTGAAATTAAAATTAAAAATTAAAAAAAAATTGGGTGATTGGATTTCTTGGATTAAAATTACCATTTCAGCTGCCGCCATGTCAGATGCAACATGATGGGAGATGGCATCACCCAAAACTTTTGCCTATGCAGAAGGTTGCATTACAATGTACATTCATTCTTGCAGGTGGCCCCAGCAGAGCTAGAAGCCGTCCTTCTCTCGCATCCTTCCGTCGACGACGCTGCCGTCTTCGGGTCTGTATTCTCTAACTCTAAACCCTCTACTTCTTCTTCTTCTTCTTCTTCTTCTTCTTCTTTTCCACCGGTGATTATGTATGTCCTTACTAGAAAAACGACACGCACAGGTTGGCCGACGAGGAAGCAGGAGAGGTGCCGGCAGCCTGCGTGGTGATGAACAAGAACGCGAAGGACACGGAGGGGGACATAATGGGCTACGTCGCCGTCAACGTGGCGTCCTACAAGAGGGTCAGGGTGCTGCACTTTGTGGACTCCATCCCGAAATCGGCTTCCGGGAAGATAATGAGGAGGTTTCTGAGGGAGGATTTGGCGAAAAAAGAAAGGGCAGGGCAGGGCAAGCTAAGTGGAGCTGAGAAGTAGGACACCCCTTATGCAGTGAAACAATCTATAATATGAGTGTCTGTCTGTCTGTCTGTCTACGTATTTCAAGAACTATAAAACTTGTTCTTCTTTACAATAATAAAAACAAATTCAAGATCAAGATCAGCATATCATGTCAAAATCTGGTGCTTCAAGATCATGGTATTTCTATACAGAAAATTTTATATAGCGAAAGAAACTTTACATAAATAGGAGGAGAAAGGAGCTTGCAAGTCGGTAGGCAAGTCCATCATCTTAGATGCATCTTACTTGTCAAATCAAAGATATTTCGGTCAGCAAATTCTATTGTCGACGCCTACGCTGGCCATTGCTTTTACCTTTCCGATTTGACTGTTGAACATGTGTGGGCTGTTGAAGCGATGAGACTGGTGTGGCTGCTGATTTTGATGCTATTGGGATGAAGGAGATTGATTTTTTTTGCTCGAATTGGAGTGTATAGCACAAGAGATCTTTGTCCGGTTTACTGGTTTTATAATGAAAAATATAGGATTTTGTTACCTCTCCAACTATTTATCCATTGGGTAGGATTTTGTTAGCCCAAGACATTATTTGATGAGGAGAGACCAGTCCAATTCGAATTTGTTGATGTTTATACCTGTCGCGGAACTCATTATAATGTGGTTACCTTTTTTTTTTTTAATCAACAATATCTCTATTCTACGTTAAAAAACGAAGAATAAGATTTGAGTGACTTGAGTCTTATTGGAAAAGCCCTTTATCAGATTTGAACCTGCCTGGCTGGGGCGGCTCCTCCGTTGTGGGTAAATGGGAAACCCTACTCTACGAACCCGAGGAAAGGTTGTCCGAACAGAATTCTTCTGTTATTTTCAACGGAACAGAAGAAATAGTAACCCTTTCTTATATAGAATCCACTGAAAATGTTAGGTACAAGTATAAGTTTCAATGTGATAAAGTTATATATTTTTCTTTGCTAGATGGTATTTCCAGGAATTGGTCGGCTGGTTCGCTAGAAAAATAATGGCAAAATCACTCTCACAATGATGCTTTCTTTCGTAGTACAATTTTTTTAGTCGGATCATCAAGAAGATGATTGATTTATAATCTGACACCGATCCAGATAAGCGGCCCGCGCAGGAAAAGCGGACTATGGTCCTTCGACAGCTCTTTTTTTTATTTAAATGGAAGATAAAAAATTTCGGATATCATTTTCCACGGTAATTACAGTCTTACCATATACCAAGGGCATGATCAGTAGTTTCTAGAACTGGAACTGATGTGACTCCTTTTGTTTACAACCTAATCTACCTTCAAAGACAGCATCTGATGTACCACTCGATATACAGTTAGTTCTGACACAGGGGTCTTAAGGGAGGGAATATGCACATGTGCACCCATTCTTTAATCGCATGCAAGCGTACCCACACATGACACGCGCCCGCCCGTGGCATAGAATACGTGCACGTTAAGACTGGACCCATAATATATGCGTTGGGGACTAACAGGTCTCCCTCCCTCTTCCCTGCCATGGGGGACCAGAAACCAAACTTCTCTATTGTGAAATGTCGTGGGTCAGTCATTTATTCGTAAGAGATTCATTATGAAAGGAGGGAGTTGGCTGAAAAAGATGGACAGTAACGTTCACGTAATATCAATTTATCGGTCTCGTCATTGCTCTGAATTGCGGGAAAGTTCGAATTCAGAACTGCTTTTGTAGCAGCTGATCTAATAACCACTTCAATTGAAGTGGATTAGATGTTGTCTAAGTATAGAATTTCAACCATAGATTCAAGCGAAAGCGGAGAGGGAGCTTAAAATGCCTTTGCTAGGAAAGTGGCTTTTGTTGCATACGTTTCGCGCCTCAAGAAGCATCGGACGAGGATCCTAGATGGTTTAGCTAATGTGGTACGTAGCTGTTGAAAGAGACATTCACATATTTGATTTCCATAATTTCTTACAATTCGATAGTTCACTAGGGCCTCTTTCCTCCTCCTTTTTTTGCTCACTCGTATGGGTTCGAACTCCCACTAGGGGGGGGGGGAGTCGACTGAACATCTCAGCCATTGGCGGGAATTTTGCCCTTCGAGCCCATAAAATATTTCATCATGTACAGATTCTGCTAGTTCGTCTAGCTGAACTCAAGCAAGTTCTAAAATTGAATGCATCGAAGGGAATTTGTGCATGCACATATTGGAATTCAAGCAAGTTCTTTAGAACTTGCTTGAATTTTGCCAGTTGGTCTAGCCGCCAGTCCCACTTGGCAGAATGTTTTGTGGCTTCCAATATTTGCAAGCTCCTTTGTCCTCTTATTTCAATAAAGTTTTTTTTTGCCTTATAAAATTTTCTGACTTCTATAACAAGCAACATGGTATTTACTAGAAAGTAAAAACAAAAGTAATATTATAATATAAGATTTACAACAAGCAATGTACCTCATTGGAAGTTACTTTAGAAGATTGGAAATGTCCATTGACAAAGAAATAATGTATAAAATAGAATCACTATAGAATGCATAAAATAGGTTCAATATAGTTTGGGTTTGGGTCAAGATGTTTTGTGGGCCGGGTCGACCCGGACTAAAGTTTGAGCGGTCGGATATCTAGGGGTCAGGTCATGCCCGGTCAAAGACTTTGGGTCTGGGCCAGGCTTTGAAATTAATGATGAAATCCAGCTAGGTCCCATGATTCGGGTAGAACGGGTCCGAACATGGTTCAGGCTGGTTCACGGGCCTAAAAAAATTAATATGGATATATACCATATAAATACACATATGTATGCAGAAGTTTGGTTTGAGTGTTATCGCTAGCTGAGAAGAAGTTAAGGTTTATTAGTATAGAGATCCAATGTTCAATCTATTCTACCCCATTCTAATTACTATCATATATGATTTTGCCAACTAATAACTATGCCTTAGAGATTTTGTTATTATCTCCTGTAATCATAATGAATTTGTATATAAAGCTATCATCATAAACAATGGTTGCTTGCATATTTTTATAAATAAGAGACCTCTCTTCTCTCCATCTCTCTTCTCATAGTCAAAAATATTAAACTATAATATGTTATCAACATGCTATACCACGAAAAGTAACGATCTATGATCACGTTCCGAACGAAAGAGTAAGTACTTATTTTTGTAGATCTAACATTTTTCCTTCTGTGCCTATTGCAAAGCTCTCCATCTCGACACACAAAGTTCTTTGATAACTAATGTCTTATGGAAGTAGCAAAAGCCACCCTGCAATGGAAGCAAATGTTGGTGATAATCTTGTTAGTTGGTTTAGATTGTTAGTTTGTTTAGATTGATAATCTTGTTAGTTTGATAATCTTGTTAATTTGTTTAGATTGATAAGTTGTTTTGTTTGTTGAAATAACTTTGATATATCTTTTATTTAGTCTATCTCTTTACATCAAATGATCAACTATATATAGCTACCATTTCATTCAATAAAAAATCACCAAGTCTATTCATCCTCTACAAAACTTGTGTCCTATTTCCTCTTTACTGGGCTATTTTACTACATTTGGTATCAGAGCTCGGGTTGAGGAACAGAGAAGCTATGGAGTCGTCGAAGATCATATTCCAATATCCAATGCTCACGAAGAGCAACTATGGAGCATGGGCGATCAAGATGAAGGTGTATATGCAAGCCCAAGGAGTATGGGACGCCATTGTACCTATCGACCCGAAGGTGACGGTTGAAGCAAGGAAAGATAGATGGCCCTTTCTGCCATCTATCAAGCGATCCCGGAGGAGACGCTGCTTCTACTGGCCGAAAAGGAGACGGCTAAAGAGGCGTGGGAAATGTTACAAACAATGCACATGGGCGCCGAACGCGTCCGGGAGGCAAAGGTCCAGACTCTAAAGAATGAGTTTGAGACTCTCCGCATGAAGGAGGCAGAGACGGTTGCCGACTTTGCCATGAAGTTGACAACTATGGTCAACAAGATCCGTGCATTGGGCGACAAGGTAGACGAGACTGTCACGACCCGCACCCGGTATAGGGGCACGAGAGCGTGGGTACGTCCAGCCTACGCCGCAGCATCGGCGGTAGAACGCTGTCTAGGTCACAGTGATTCTATATAACTAAATACCTGTCAATGATATACATCTCACAATAATCTCAATCACAACAACTATAAGGCACGATAAAAGATAAAAGGAAATGACATAGTTAAACACCATATCTCAAACACAAAGATAACTCTCAGTCTAGCTGTCCAACACAAGTCTCAAATTTAAACTTAACATGAGTCTAAACATAAACTGAAATAACCTCCATGAGTCTCAAAAGCATCATAAATACTATCTAGATAGCTGCAGGTAAAGTCTCATCTAGAGGTGTAGTCTCCTCTAGGATCTCTGGTGCGTAGTCTGCATCTATACCTGGTCCGTAGTGCGTGGTACATAAATCCTCAAGGTTCTCTGGAAAAATATCCAGTCAGGATTGGAACAAAATACACCTCTAACAGCAGTCCCACATATATTGACAAAAACTATAACACAGTGTAAAAAAATACAAGACAGATATGAATAACTGGCAATAAGATACTGGAATAAAAGAAATGCTAGAATAAAATGCTGGAACATCATCATCAATATGCATCTAGCAAAGAATAGAACTACAAGTACACGCAAGAACAAAGAACTGGTATATAAGTGTGTATAAGAACAATAACTAGAACATGTGGAAATGTAAGATCAATCTACCAAGATAAATGTCAAGAATCATCTAACTAAGTGTGTGAAACATCAGTATATCATGTGATCGACTTGGGCTATATGACTCATTACATTGATTAGCGATCATCCCCAACAAGTTTGGCTAACCATATGTAACAGCGATGAGGCATGTAAGGGTAAGGCTGCACCGACGTGAGGTGTGGGTGAGCTAATGATGCATGTAAGTTGGGTATGATCACATAAGCTACTAATATTTCCCCGTTTCCCCAACTAGCACGATGGATTCCAATCACGACTCCTCGTGACAGGTCTCAATGATGCCAACTCGTGTAAAGAACAATGTCAGAGTCATGTACGCTATACAACAAGAGTTATAGAGATAATCAACATAATGAAAACTGTCAGAGAATGTACTCGCCTGAGGTCCTTAGTTGGCAATACCACTATCCGGGTTCCGAAGTATCGTCTGCGTGATCACACAATCCTATAGACATATCACATAATGTAGTACTTCATCAGACATTACTCTAGCACACAATCAACATAATGATCTCAACAGGCTACGCTAGTGGGTCATAGGTCGATGTGCCTACGGGGTATCCGTGGTCACATTCAAGACATCTAGTGCATATACTACATTGTACTTACTATGGCTAATGTATCTCATAGTACTAATTAATTACACAATTACTAGATATTCATATGTTTATACTTCAATTCATACGATGCACACATATATATTATATATACGTATGTATTATGCTGATTGAGAATTATACGGTTCGTATGTATATACATAAGTATTCACTAGTTACCATTACAATATATGTTTGTATATTATATAGATATACTAACAAAGTCTTATACCATGTGTATACACAATAGCATATATATATACTAGGGATACCTAGAATACATATATATGAGTACGTATATATATCTTAGTTGAGCATAATATCCACATACCTCTACGTGTATATATGTATATACGTGCATGTACCGATATCTACGCATACTAACGCATGATCTATGGATGTGTACGTATTCGAGTATAGGTTTATGACGAACCTGCGTGCGGAAATGAGACGATGACGATGATGACTACGAGGTGATGGTCACGAACAGGGAAAGGCCGGTCGAGTGCAGGGTCCATCGTTGAACTCTGGTCGGTAGTGTCGTCGATCAGTCGGTCGACGAGCAGTCAGCGTGGGGACTCTCGGTCGGTAGCGTCGTCGAGCAGTCGGTCGTCGATCAGTCAGCGCGGGTGTCCAGGCGTTCAGCAGCGGTCGTCGAACTTCAGCGCGGGGTGTAGGCGAGTCTCGGTCGATGGTCTCCGGTGCTCTCGGTACAGTCGGTCCGGCGGACAGCGGCCTCTGGTGCAGCGGAGTCGAGGCATTCAGCCGGTTGGTGATGGAAGCGCTCTTGCCGGTCGGCTCCAGTCGACGAGGGCGGGGTCAGGCATCCGGCGGAGTGCTAGAGGGATCAGCGGGTGGTGATGGCAGTCGGGTTTAAGAATAGGGATGGTAGAGTGCTTGATCGGCTGTGGGTTGGGAAGGAAAAAGGAAAAGAGGAAAGGAGGTATATATATATAATATTATGTAAGGGTTGACCTAGGATTGGGTTGACTGGTCAACCCTCTTGGAATTGGCCTCTTATGGAGATGTTTCAAGGGCCAAGATTTAATGGAATTAAAATGGAAGGCTAGGATGCATTAGTTTCAAGGTTTTTGAGGCCATGGTTTCGAGAAGATTGATATTTGCAATGTCACAGTCCCAAAATTATGGAAAATATACATGAAAGGAAATTGGATTTATTCGCGTGTCGTGTCCAATGGGATGGACACCTTAATACGTTTTTGCATAAAAGTGTCCAACAATATGGAAAATTACACAAAATCAAATTTATTGAGGATTGGATACAATGGGTTGCGACGAATGTTGTGCGTCTAAACTGAAGCACAACGAGACGTGGTTATGAGTCACACAAGGATCAAAGTAATAGTTTAGCACATCTAGGACAAGGGTGCGACATCAGTTGGAAGACAAGGGCTCGCATAGCGTCCTAATTATCGAAGCAACGATAAATTACAACAATCAAATAATCATCATAAATTATTTAAATATAATTAAATATCATGTAAATCATTTACACATTAATTTCAGAAAGACGAAAATACCCCTAATCCAAAAAGTGGGGGTGACAAGTCTACCCTCCTTAAAAGAATTTTGTCCCCGAAATTAAAATAAACTAGCACAAGAGCAAGTAATCAATTTATGAATTATACCTCAAGTCTCGAAGAGATATGGATACCGCTCGCGCATATCGTCCTCTCTCTCCCAAGTTGATTCTCCTGGAGAGTGATTTCTCCATGCAACACGAACCAAGGGAATAGTCTGGTTCCGTAATACCTTCTCTCTACGATCCAAGATATCCACCGGTTGTTCAAGATCGCTGAGTGTCGGTCCAAATTCGATCTCCGAGTGGTCTAATACGTGACTAGGATCTGCCACGTACCGTCTCAGTTGCGATACGTGGAACACGTTATGCACTCTATCTAGAGCAGGCGGTAAGTCTAGTCTATAGGCCACGATACCGACCCTTGCAAGAACACTGAAGGGCCCGATGTATCGTGGACTAGCTTTCCTCCTCTGCCGAAATGAATCATGCCCCGTGTCAGAAAAATCTGTAAGAACACCAAATTGCCAACCTAGAACAATGATCTTAACACGCAATCTAAACAAAAGTATCGCAAACCAAACAAAAAAAATCAAAACAATACCTGAAACTCTAGGGGTCTACGGTGGCTATCGGCCCAATGCCACTGTCTGTCCTGCGCCACTCACAGTATGTCTCTGATAAGTTTCACCTTTTTTGCTGCATCCACGACCATTTCTGGTCCTAACAAGGCTCTTTCTCCAACATCATCCCAAGATAAAGGTGTATGACACCTCCGTCCATATAAGGCCTCGAATGGTGACATCTCAATGCTGGCCTGGTAGCTGTTGTTGTAAGCAAACTCTACCAAATGTAGATGATCCTCCCATGAACCTCCGAGATCCAAGACGCAAGTGCGTAGCATGTCTTCAAGGGTCTGAATAGTCCTTTCAGACTGCCCGTCTGTCTGAGGGTGATATGCGGTACTGAACTTGAGCTGAGTGCCCAAGCTAGACTGCTGACTCCTCCAGAAATGGAAAGTAAAACGACAATCCCTATCTGAGACAATGCTCACAGGAACTCCATGCAATCTGACAATCTGCTGTACATACATTTTTGCTAGTTTCTCCGTCGATGTACCCACTTTGGATGGTAAGAAGTGAGCTGATTTGGTCAACCTATCCACGATGACCCAAATCGCGTCCTTTCCTCCTAGAGAACGAGGAAGTCCCGAAACGAAGTCCATAGTCACGTGCTCCCACTTCCATTCTGGAATGGGTAAAGGTTGAAGCAATTCTTCTGGCCTCTGTCGATCTGCTTTCACCTGTTGGCACACTAAACATCGGGATACGAAGTGTGCTACTTCGCGCTTCATACCATACCACCATACATGCTTCCTCAAATCTCGATACATCTTGTTGGCTCCAGGATGCATCGAGTACTGAGAGCGGTGTGCCTCCTGTAAAACTTTTTCGCGCAGCTCTCCACTTGGCACACACATCCTCATGCCATGTCGTAAGGATCCATCATCCGCAATAGTGAAATCGTTTATCAATCCTATCTGAACTTGTGCTCTAATATTCCTTAGAGTCTCATCATCATACTGCGCGACTCTAATTCTGTCCATCAGCTCTGATTGTATCTGCAGTTCCCACATCTGAATCTCAGCTCCTGGAACTAATACCTCAATTCCCAAACTCTCAAGATCAGCTAATAAGTGTCTATCCGAAGTCAAGCACATAGCCATTGGGTACCTGCTCAAGGCATCCGCGACTATGTTGGCTTTCCCTGGATGGTACTGTAATGAGATATCGAAGTCTTTCATCAATTCTAACCACCTTCTCTGTCTCATATTCAGCTCCTTCTGTGTAACACGTACTTTAAGCTCTTGTGGTCTGTGAAGATCTCCACACGCTCTCCGTATAGATAGTGCTTCCACAGCTTTAGGGCAAAGATAACTGCCGCTAACTCCAGATCGTGAGTGGGATAGTTTCTTTTATGAGGACGTAATTGTCTTGAAGCATAGGCAATTACTTTCCCGTTTTGTTGAAGAACGCATCCCAACCCTTTTCCTGAAGCATCACTATAGATAGTGAATCTACCTGTCCCTGATAGCAACGTCAAAACTGGTGTTGTCGTCAATCTCCTCTTCAGCTCATCGAATGCAGCTTGACATTCTTCTGTCCAGACAAATTCCACATCTTTCTTGGTCAGCCTACTCATTGGCTCTGCAACCTTGGAGAAGTCTTATACAAATCTTCTGTAGTATCCTGCTAGTCCGAGAAAGCTTCTGATTTCAGCGATCGTACTGGGGGTAGCCCAAGACTCTACTGCCTCTATCTTCTTTGGGTTAACTGAAATTCCATCACCCGTTACCATATGTCCAAGAAATTCAACCTTGTCAAGGAAGAACTCACATTTTGAAAGCTTCCCATACAATTTCTCTCTCCTGAGAGTTTCTAAGACTATCCTCAGATGCACTTCATGCTCTTCTGGAATTTTTGAATATACTAGAATGTCGTCAATAAACACCACTACGAACTTGTCAAGGTACTGGTTGAACACCTTGTTCATCAAGTTCATAAATACTGCTGGTGTATTGGTTAAACCAAACGACATTACTGTAAATTCAAACTGGCCATATCGGGTCCGAAAGGCGGTCTTCGGTATGTCTTCTTTCTTCACCTTCACCTGGTGATAGCTTGACCTCAAGTCTATTTTTGAAAACACCTTCGCTCCGCTCAATTGATCGAAAAGATCGTCTATCCTCGGCCACGGGTATTTATTTTTGATAGTGAGGTTATTCAGGGCTCTATAATCGATACACATGCGTATCGTGCCATCTTTCTTTGGTACAAATAATACCGGTGCTCCCCATGGCGATGAACTGGATCTAATAAAACCTTTGTCTTGCAGCTCCTCTACTTGTTTCTTCAGTTCTACCAATTCGTTGTTGTTAACTCTATAGACATGTTGCGAAATAGGCTCCGCTCGTGGTATTAAGTCTATAGAGAACTCAACATCTCTGTCTGGCGGCAAACCTGGCAACTCCTCTGGAAATACGTCCAGGAACTCCGCTATAAGTGGATGCGGTAACTCTTCTTCTTCCATTCTGGCTTCGCAAAAAGTGCCTCTGCTCCGCTCCTCTGCTCTTTGGCAATCTCGAACTCTAGCTCTCCTGGTGGTCGAAATACTACTCTTCCTCTGTGACAATCTATAGAAGCATGGTGTTTACTCAGCCAGTCCATTCCGAGTACAATGTCGTAACCCGGAAGTGGCATAACGAGTAAACTCACGCTCAACTCTCGGCCTTCCAATGACACTATCCGATCCTTATAATAATCACGGACTAGGATAATACCTCCTCCTGTCGTGATCTTGCAAGTCCTATCTAATGGTCCCATTTTTAAATGATGTTTAAGGGCATAAGATACAGATACGAAACTATGGGAAGCGCCAGAATCAAATAAGGCAAGTGCTGGAATAGAATCGAGTAAAACTGAACCTGAAATCACATCTCCAGCTGGCTCGACCTCCTCAGTGGTCATGGCGTAAGCTCGTCCTTATGGTGCTCCTCTCTGCTGCTGCTGCTGATGCTGAGCAAACCTATCCTGCTATAGTGGAAGTAGAGGTCCTCTTTGCTGCTGGCCTTCTGGTACAATGGGTGCTCTGGTTGGTCCTCTCTGAGCTGCTGCTCCTCCCTGGTGAGTCTGAATAGTTGGGCAGTCCCTCAGTTGATGTGCTGCTGATCCACACGATAAACAAGTGCCCAACCTTTTTCTGCAGATGTCTCTTGTATGTCCCATCTTTCCATAATACGAATATGGGGTAGCGAGTTGATTATGCCTCTGTGGTTGCTGTTGTTGAGCATGTCCTTGAACTGGTGCCTGTTGCTGGTATTGCTGCTGGTGTTGCTGCTGGTATGGCCTATGTTGTTGTTGTTGGAAGTGTGGGCACTTGGTTGGTCCTGTGTTACCTCCTGTTGCTCTAGATGTGTCGCGTCCTCTCTTGGGCCTGAGGTCCAAGTCGTCTTCGGCAATCTGGGCATCCATCAGAATACCCTCAAATGTAGCAGTACGTCATCCCGAAGTACGAGACTTGATCTCCCTATTCAATCCCTTTTTGAATTTCTGAGCTCTGTCTCCTGGTTCTCGAACCATCGATGGCGCAAATCGACTCAATCGACAAAACTCTGCGACATATTCGTCGACTGACATGCCTCCTTGGACTAAATCATGGAACTGACTTTCTAATGCTCCCAAGGCTATGTCAAGAAAGAATTTCTCCTTGAAGAGCTCCTTAAAGTCCTCCTAAGTAAGTCCTTCAGCGGCGAGTCTCGGCTCTGTACCATACCACGTCAGTGCGATATCAAACATCTGACTGCCAGCGGCCTCTGTCTGAAGAATCTCTGGAATCTGTGATAAGCGTAAGTTCCGCTCTATGTATTCCAACCATTCATCAGCATAGAGTATTCCTTCTGTGCCCTTGAACTCTTGAGGCATCATCCTCTTAAAGTCCACTATGGTACCGGGCCTCTGTTGTTGCTGACCTTGATGTTGCGGTTGTCGTGCTACTCTCTCCACGGCCTGGAGAGCCACCTGATGAGCATTCTCCATGCTCTCTCTCATCAGTTCGGTCTGCGCCTGGTGTGCTTCTGCTTGCACTCTCGGAGCCTCAGCTTGAACACGCTGAGCTTCTGCCGTTACACTTTGGGCCTCTAGTATGCCCTGTATCAGACGAACATATGTGCCCCGTCAGTGGGCACTCCTCCGAAAATAGGTGTCGGTGGTGGTGGAAGGTTGTCTGTCATAGCTGGGACAATCCTCTGTATAGGTGGAGGAGGAATCCCGTTAGCTGTAGACACTCCCACACGAACAGGAGATGTAGGAGGATCTCCCGGTATCTGTTCGTCATGTTGAGAGGTGGCAGTCCTCTCTGAATTTGTTGCTCTCATTCCCATGGATCTAGTATTCGGCGGCATCCTGAATACAGATCAAAAGAATCAATTAAGGTGATAGATATGATACTATCAAGGAAGGACAATAAAGTGCTAAAGGAACAATCCATTAGAATAGCAAGATGAAGTTCAGAATTTCCTAGTATGATTGAGCATACTCTCATCCTAAATCATGTTTCCTATATCCTATCACAGGCTCGTAGCAGTACAACTAAGTTGTCGTACTACCACGATATCGCACAAATTACGAAACTTGACCTACATGGGCCATCGCTAAAAATGTGTCACGATCCGCACCCGGTATAGGGGCACGAGAGCGTAGGTACGTCCAGCCTACGCCGTAGCATCGGCGGTAGAACGCTGTCTAGGTCATAGTGATTCTATATAACTAAATACCTGTCAATGATATACATCTCACAATAATCTCAATCACAACAACTATAAGGCACGATAAAAGATAAAAGGAAATGACATAGTTAAACACCATGTCACAAACACAAAGATAACTCTCAGTCTAGCTGTCCAACACAAGTCTCCAATTTAAACTTAACATGAGTCTAAACATAAACTGAAATAACCTCCATGAGTCTCAAAAGCATCATAAATACTATCTAGATAGCTACAGGTAAAGTCTCATCTAGAGGTGTAGTCTCCTCTAGGATCTCTGGTGCGTAGTCTGCATCTATACCTGATCCGTAGTGCGTGGTACAGAAATTCTCAAGGTTCTCTGGAAAAAATATCCAGTCAGGATTGGAACAAAATATACCTCTAACAGTAGTTCCACATATATTGACAAAAATTATAACACAGTATAAAGAAATACAAGGCAGATATGAATAACTGGCAATAAGATATTAGAATAAAAGAAATGCTGGAATAAAATGCTGGAACATCATCATCAATATGCATCTAGCAAAGAATAGAACTACAAGTACACGCAAGAACAAAGAACTGGTATATAAGTGTGTATAAGAACAATAACTAGAACATGTGGAAATACAAGATCAATCTACCAAGATACATGTCAAGAATCATCTAACTAAGTGTGTGAAACATCAGTATATCATATGATCGGCTTGGGCTATATGACTCATTACATTGATTAGCGATCATCCCCAACAAGTTCGGCTAACCATATGTAACAGCGATGAGGCATGTAAGGGTAAGGCTGCACCAACGTGAGGTATGGGTGAGCTAATAATGTATATAAGTTGGGTATGATCACATAAGCTACTAATATTTTCCTATTTCCCCAGCTAGCACGATGGATTCCAATCATGACTCCTCGTGACAGGTCTCAATGATGCCAACTCGTGTAAAGAACAGTGTCAGAGTCATGTACGGTATACAAGAAGAGTTATAGAGATAATCAACATAATGGAAACTATCAGAGAATGTACTCGCCTGAGGTCCTTAGCTGGCAATACCACTGTCTGGGTTTCGAAGTATCGTCTGCGTGATCACACAATCCTATAGACATATCACATAATGCAGTACTTCATCAGACATTACTCTAGCACACAATCAACATAATGAGCTCAACAGGCTACGCTAGTGGGTCACAGGTCGATGTGCCTACGGGGTATCCGTGGTCACATTCAAGACGTCTAGTGCATATACTACATAGTACTTACTATGGCTAATGTATCTCATAGTACTAATTAATTACACAATTACTAGATATTCATATGTTTATACTTAATTCAATTCATACGATGCACACATATATATTATATATACGTATGTATTATGCTGATTTAGAATTATACGGTTCGTATGTATATACATAAGTATTCACTAGTTACCATTACAATATATGTTTGTATATTATATAAATATACTAACAAAGGCTTATACCATGTGTATACACAATAGCATATATATATACTAGGGATACCTAGAATACATATATATGAGTACGTATATATATCTTAGTTGAGCATAATATCCACATACCTCTACGTGTATATATGTATATACGTGCATGTACCGATACCTACGCATACTAACGCATGATCTACGGATGTGTACGTATTCGAGTATAGGTTTATGTCGAACCTGCGTGCGGAAACGAGACGATGACGATGATGACTACGAGGCGATGGTCACGAACAGGGAAAGGCCGGACGAGTGCAGGGTCCGTCGTCGAACTCTGGTCGACAGTGTCGTCGATCAGTCGGTCGACGAGCAGTCAGCACGGAGACTCTCGATCGGCAGCGTCGTCGAGCAGTCGGTCGTCGATTAGTTAGCGCGGGGTGTCCAGGCGTTCAACAGCGGTTGTCGAACTTCAGCGCGGGGTGTAGGCGAGTCTCGGTCGATGGCCTCCGGTGCTCTCGGTGTAGTCGGTCAGGCGGACAGCGGCCTCTGGTGCAGCGGAGTCGAGGCGTTCAGCCAGTTGGTGATGGCAGCGCTCTTGTCGGTCGGCTCCAGTCGATGAGGGCGGGGTCAGGCATCCGGCGGAGTGCTCGAGGGATCAGCGGGTGGTGATGGCAGTCGGGTTTAAGAATAGGGATGGTAGAGTACTTGATCGGCTATGGGTTGGGAAGGAAAAAGGAAAAGAGGAAAGAAGGTTTATATATATATAGTATTATGTAAGGGTTGACCTAGGATTGGGTTGACTGGTCAACCCTCTTGGAATTGGCCTCTTATAGAGATGTTTCAAGGGCCAAAATTTAATGGAATTAAAATGGAAGGCTAGGCTGCATTAGTTTCAAGGTTTTTGAGGCCATGGTTTCGAGAAGATTGATGTTTGCAATGTCACAGTCCCAAAATTATGGAAAATATACATGAAGGGAAATTGGATTTATTCGCGTGTCGTGTCCAATGGGATGGACACCTTAATACATGTTTGCATAAAAGTGTCCAACAATAGGAAAAATTGCACAAAATTGAATTTATTGAGGATTAGATACAATGGGTTGCGACGAATGTTGTGCGTCTAAAATGAAGCACAACGAGACATGGTTATGAGTCACACAAGGATCAAAGTAATAGTTTAGCACGTCTAGGACAAGGGTGCGACATCAGTTGGAAGACAAGGGCTCGCATAGCGTCCTAATTATCGAAGCAACGATAAATTACAACAATCAAATAATCATCATCAATTATTTAAATATAATTAAATATCATGCAAATCATTTACACATTAATTACAGAAAGACGAAAATACCCCTAATCCAAAAAGTGGGGGTGACAGAGACCTATGTCGTGAAGAAATTCTTCGAGTAGTGCCATCGAAGTTTCTACAGATCGTATCAACGATCGAACAGTTCTATGACCTCAAAACGATGACCGTAGAGGAGCTTATCGGCCGTCTAAAGACACACGAGGAACGGTTGTGCGGTACTCGTGACAACGGTGAGGAGCAAGTCCTGTTGTCTAGAGCCGAGTGGAAGGCGCGAGATACAAAAGCATCAGGCGAAGGATTTATTGGTGAATGGCGACATGGTAACGGCACTCGAGGCCGTGGTCATGCTCGCGGGCGTGATCGAAGTCATGGACGAAGAAATGGCGACCACGGGACCGCTGGACAAAGCAATGGCGACCACGGGATGACTCTCAATCACCGTGGAAGAAGGTTCAACAAGACCAAGGTACAGTGCTACAATTGTCAAAGTTATGGGCACTTCACCTCTGAATGTCGTTCTAACAAGAAGGAAAGGGCTCACCTAGTCGAGAAGATAGAAGACGATGAACCAACACTGCTCATGGCCATGCTTCATAAGGAAAAAAGTACAGATCCATGAAGAGAAGGTGCAACAAAGATTAATGGACTTCGAGATGGACATCCCTGACGCCAACGAACTCCAATGGCTGGAATCCAACTCCTTCCCCCCCTCCAAAGTCGAAGACGAGTACATAATCGAGGAGGAAGAAGAAGCCACAGCAGAAGAACTCCCAGCGAATCCGAAGGATCAATCAGATCCGAGGAAGCGAGCTCGATTGGACCTTCCGGAGGAGAAGGGGGGTCCAGAACCTTCTGGAAGGATCAAGAGGAGAGAGTTATCGCCGGCGGAGAACGACGACGAGGAGTGGCTTCGTCGCTTGCCAGCGAAAGAATTGGCGGATGACGTGCTGCCGTAAGCTGATGCCCTGGTGCCGGAAGTCGAAGAGGACTTGGAGGAGAACAACGAGGTTTCTCCTGTGGTTGAGAATAAAGACGAACTGCTGGTGGAGGCTGGGAACTCTGTTCCTGAAGCAGAGGCGATGGAGTCGAAAGCTATCGATTCTGTGGCTGATGGCAGAGAAGTGGAGAAAGAGGGTGTTGCTGAAGTTTTCGGTTCATATCAACCTTTAGAACTGGTGGCTTTTGGGGCTTTGGACAGAGACTACATCAACAGAAAAAACAAGAGGCCTAAGTCACCAGAGAACAACAACGCCAACATCTACCCTTCCGGAACCAATTGCTCCAAGAAGAGCAGGGAAGCTGCTGTTATATTCTTAGACCCCAATGAAGCAAACACTGCCGCAGTCGCGGATAGCAACTACAAGCTCTTCAGCGAACTCGAGGTCATCTACAAGCCCGACAGCACCGACGGCGGCACCCTAAACAACAACAATCAGACCGGCTCTGGCTCCGGCTCCGTTCTCACCGACGACAAAAACAACCCCATCCACGTTAATCTTGAACCCGCCATTTGCCCCGTCGACACAATTAATACCGACCTGCAGTTCGACCATGACTCCAATACTAATTTTGATGGAGGAGATGCCATGGCGCCTCCACCGTCATCAACCAACAATAAGTCCCAAAAGGCAAGCAGCAGGAGGAAGCAGCGGGCGAAGCAGAGGCAGCAGAAGCAGACAGCCGCCATCACCACCTTCTTTGAGAGCCTCATGAAGCAGGTGATGGACCACCATAAGAGCCTCCACTACAAATTTCTCCAGGTCATGGAGAAGAAGGACCGGCAGAGGCTATGTATGCTAGGTGCGGAGGAGCCTGCGAGTTTTGCCGAAGCCGAGAAACAAGCATGTTGGCGACGTGCAATGGAGGAAGAACTGGACACTATTGAAGACAACGAGACATGGGAGATCACAAATATACCGAGTGGACATAGGCCTATTGACCTGAAGTGGGTTTATAAACTAAAGAAGGATCCACAAGGAGCCGTGATCAAGCACAAAGCGCGCCTTGTTACAAAAGGGTATATGCAAAAACTGGGAGTGGACTTCGAAGAAGTATTTGCACTAGTAACGAGACTTGAGACGGGCAATGAACACAAAGTGCTAAAGCTGAATAAAGCACTTTATGGCCTTCATCAAGCTCCGCATGCATGTAATTCCAAACTCAATAAAAGCCTGATGTCGAAGCCTGATGTCGATAAAATCGTTCCAATGAAGAAGAAGGCTTGGGTTTTTACTCTGCTGCTGCTGTTAGTTTCGTCATGCTGCTTCTTCATTACAGCAGCCATGGAGAAGGAGTACGTATCGGCTGTGGGTGACCCAGGAATGAAGAGAGAAGAACTTAGGGTCGCACTCGAGTCCTGGAACTTCTGCAATGAAGTTGGCTGGGAAGCCCCCAAGATGGGAAGCCCCAGGGAGGCAGATTGCTTCGATCTCAAACAACTCTCTCCACCATCTGAGGGAAACTGTACCGAGGGATGCTACGAGGTGATTCACAAGGTTACCGAGCCTGACAACAAGCTTAGCGTCGGCCAGCCCATCCCCGGAGGATCAAACTTCAACAATGTGGACCTCTACGCTGCCGAGAATGAAGTCTACTTGGGCCAAAAATGCGAGGTAAAAGACCACAAGGACAACAGCACCTGGCAGTACTGGATGATCATGCTCAAGAACGGCAACATGGACACCTCCGCCTCCCTCTACCCCAAGGACGGCGTTCCGGTGGGCCCCTTCCCGCCGAAATCCAGGTTCCCGTGCTCCGAACCCGGCAAGTGCATGAACCAGTCCCTGGTCTACCACGACTACACCAGCTTAACGGACGGGACCCTGCTCAAAGACAAGTTCTTCGGAACTTGGGAGGTCGACGCCAACCTTTTTATGGGCCTCACGGAGGAGATAGCGAGGAGGACGGGCGTGCCGTACTACTCGGTGACATAGGAGAAAGAGCTTCATGAGGAGGGCTGGGAGTTCCACCATGTGCTCAGGACCTCTAAGAAGTACCCATGGCTCATGCTCTACTTGAGGTTGGATGCTACAAGGGGATTTTCGGGGGGCTAGCACTATACTACTAGGGGAATGACCAAGAAGGTGCCAGTGTCTCCCAACTTTAAGGTCAGAGTGAGGCTTGACATCAAGAAGGGAGGAGGCCCCAAGAGCCAGTTATACCTCATGGACATGGGCAGTTGCTGGAAGAACAACAGAGACCCCTGCGACGGCAATGTCACCAGCGACGTCACCCGCTACAGCGAGATGATAATTAATCCGGACACGGAATCCTGGTGCAAGCCCGAGGAGCTCAACAACTGCCCCCTTTACCACACGTTTGCGAACGGCACTCGCGTCCACCGCAACGACACGGAGAGGTACCCTTACGACACAACGCGAAGCACCTGGAGGAGCCGTTCAACATCTGTGATCAGTACAGCAATCCTCAACCTCAGGAGATTCTGCAGATTCTTCCTCACCCGGTATGGGGTGAGCATGGATATCCGACCAAGAAGAGAGAGGGGAGAATGAAGTAGAATATGTAAACATAAATGATCAGCTCGCCAATATCTTGACTAAATCACTTGGACGACTAAAGTTCCTCGAGATGCGCAAGAAGATCCAGGTGCAGAAAGTGAAGCATTGATGCAACAAGATTAAGGGAGTGATTGTTGGTGATAATCTTGTTAGTTGGTTTAGATTGTTAGTTTGTTTAGATTTATAATCTTGTTAGTTTGTTTAGATTGATAAGTTGTTTTGTTTGTTGAAAAAACTTTGATATATCTTTTATTTAATCTATCTCTTTACATCAAATGTTCAACTATATATAGCTACCATTTCATTCAATAAAAAATCACCAAGTCTATTCATCCTCCACAAAACTTGTGTCATGTTTCCTCTTTACTGGGCTATTTTACTACAGCAAAGTCACTCCATGGTGGCACACAAATTTCTTTGAGAACTAATGTAACCGCCTATGGCAGCCTAGATGTTTATGGTGGTACACAAGTTCATTGACAACAAAGTACGACCATCTATAAAATAAAAAAAAAAATTTAACTTATCCTCCACTTTTTTTTACCCATATTCAAGGTGCATCCCACTGTTTTACATTAATGTTCAAGACCTCCCATTTTTGACGAAAACCGTCTCTTCCTGATGGTCAACTGCTTTGACCAATTTTTTTTGACTAAAATGTCCCTTCCACTCACCCCCTTCCCCTCCGTCCCCCGCCGACAGGCTGCCGCCGCTCCCCACCCCCTCCCCGCTAACGCCCCCTTTTCTGCCCCCTCCCCCTCCCCCTTTCCCCCCTCCCCGCCACCACGACGGCAGCTGCGAGCGGCCGCTGCGAGTAGCGCGACGGTGCATGCGAGCACCGACGAAGGGGCAAGGAAGGGGACAGTGTCGTGGAGGGGGGAGGGTGGCGGTGACGGAGGGGAGGGAGGGGAGGGGGGGGCTGTGGCGGATAGGGTGTGCGGGGAGCGGCAACAGCCTGCCGACGAGGGGAATGGGGGGGGAGGGTAGGAGAGGGAGGGAGGATGAGTGTGAGGGGCATTTTGGTCAAAAAAATTGGACAAAACAGTTGACCGTCAGGAAGAGACGATTTCCGTCAAAAGTGTGAATCTTGTACATTAATATAAAAACAATGAATTGCACTTTGAATATGGATAAAAAAAGTGAAAGATAACTCAAAATTTCTCTAAAATAAAAGAAAGTAATTCCTACAGTCTTGCACCCTCGCGACCCAGCTGTACATATATGAAGCAGTACCACAGAAAGAAGCCTTGCTAAAGAAGGCACCACAAGAAGCATTCTTCCCGAAGTAGCGCTATTGGAAGATTTCTTCCTGAAGCAATAACACGGGAAACAGTCTGTTTGAAGCACGCACCACAAGAAGCGTTTTTCTTGAAGCAGACGTCGTGAGAAGCATTCCGTCTGAAGAAGACGTCGTGGGAAGCAGTCTTCGTGAAGCAGACGTTGCGTGAAGAAGTTTGCTAGAAGCAAACGTCGAACTTCACATCAAATAGTTTGCCCGCAAAAAATCAACACTTAAACCAAATAGGTTGGAATCCCCACCCAATGACTAAGTAGCGGGACTACCGTCGTGTGCTTCATCCCCCCCCCCCAAGTTCAATTTGAAAAACTGTGATATACTGCCGTTGTCAGCTTTGATCTTTAAGCAAATATTGCACTCAATGCACGTTGCTTAGTATTCTTGCATTAATAGGAAAGCACTCGGTGCACGTCCCTAGCAAGTCGATAATCCATGACAGTAATTACTAGAAAGCACTCAGTGCACATCCTAGCAAGCCAAATTGAAGTTACAATCATACGGGTAGTGCACTTGGTGTCGTCCTTACTAAATTTGTTTGTTGATATTTACCTATTCAGTGCAAATTATCGTCGAAGCTTTATATGGAACATATTGAACCCGAAGTTTATAAGAACATGCATCTCATATTGAACCCGGAGTTCATCAAGTGAACCCAAAATTCATAAGAACTCGAAGTTCATAAGAACCTAAAGTTCGTAATATACCAATAAAAAAATTTAAAACTAAAATCCACCATTATATGTTGTGAACCTAAAGTTCCACATAACTAGTCTATTTTTTTATAACTTGAAGTTCTAGTATATTATTTTCCCCTCTATTACAATGTCGAACCTAAACAAGGTTGATTTGACTGCACAGAAAGTTTCTGAAAGAAACTACCCAAAATGGATGCAAGATGTCCAATTTCATCTCTCTGCAAAGAAACTGAGAGCAACAATTTGGCCGACAATCAGGCAGATGAAGCTGACAAAGCACTCACCATGATCTTTATCCGAAAGCATATGGATGAAGCAATGCAAATGGAATACCTCGCTAAAGAGGATCCTCGAACTCTTTGGGATCTTAAAGAACGTTTGACCATTAGAGAATAATTTACTTGCAGCTTAAAGTCCGTGAATGAATGCAACTCTGAAATATGTCGAATCCGATCACTCCTTAAATTGGTAAGGAAGACTTGACTAAGGATGATCTCATGGAGAAAACTTTCTCAACTTTTCATACCTCTAATATGCTCATGCAGTAGCAATATAGAGATAGGAATTTTAACAAGTTCACGGTTATGATTTTTCTCATGTTGTTCGCTAAAAAGAATAACAGACTCCCGATGAAGAACCATCGGACCCGCCCCATTGGCACGAATGTTATACTATTGCATGAAGATATTACATGGTATTCTATATGCCAAAATTGACAATCCAAAATAGGGGCCGCAACCCATGACTGGAAAACCCAACCAAGGGAAACCATGATAACAAGAATGTCCGGGTGGCTCCCAGGCCCAACAACTTCAAGAAGAAGAATGATCATGCTTTTACTTTTGCTATGCCTGACAAGTGCTATCGTTATGACGAGAAAGAAAATTGGACTTTCAACTTCGTGTACCTTCCCACATACTAAAAGAGTACCATTCATGAGCAGTAGAGAGAGAACCAATTTGACCCACGTAGATGATATGTCAAACATTACTTTTGAAGTTGGAGACTTCCACCAACAGATGGAAGAATAAATAGACATTAGCCTCATGTGCATCATGTTTTAGGATTAATAAATGATTACTTTCTTTTTGAATTATATATAATATATAATAAATTTTTTATCAGATTATTAATTAAATTTTATATATTTTGCACACATGTGTCCAAATTTAATTAATTTTGCTCAGATATGATTAGTGGGGAAGCTAGATGTATGATTAACAGTGTGACTACGAACATTGTTCTCCGTGAACAGAAATATTTTTCTAACTTCATCCTTAAGCAACCCTTTCATGCATTATGTTCGATGTCAAGGAAAAGCGGTTTTGGCTTCAAAAGGGACTCATCTTCTGATAAAAAAATACTCTTACAACCATATCATCTCCATCAAACCTGATATAGGGGCACACAATTGCTTATTTCATGTTGTTCGATGATATTAAAGTAATCATGTAAACTCCCTCGACCAGATTTCAGTAATTTAGGATTAGTTTAGACTAATTAGAATTTGTGCAACTTTTTAAAATTTTATTTATTATATAATCTATTGATTGTGCACCTGTTTATTTCACAATTAATTAGGGCATCGCATTAGCTGTTAACCCTGAACAAATTCCACATCCCTGCCCTAGACTTGCTAGGCTACTATTTCTGTATTTTTAGCAACTTCCAGAAACCTTGTTTGGTGCTTCGTTTTATTTATTTCCTATTTAAAATTCTGCTCTTTACCCATTCCTGTACCCTAGAGATTTGAGGACCAGTAGGCACCTGTTTTTGCCAAACAAAAATACGATAATATTCTACTCTAATTGTATTACAATTATCGTATTGACACCGTAGAAAAATTATGACCCTAACAGCCTCAGAATAATTAGTGAACACCGTGCGCAGTATTTATTAAATAATAAATACGATGACTGTATCACCTGCAATATCAGACCCTGCCTCTGCCCAGACTCACCCCACACTATCCAAAACATTATCCCCAGCTATTTCCCTCATTTTTTTACAATTTAGAATTTCGGGAAATCAGTATTTAAAATCAGGTAAATTGCGAAATTATGCAAAATACCAAATTCATGCTTTTATGCAATTATTGAAAAGTTAGGGGTTTATATGCAAAATTTCATGCTAGGTGGCCTAATCCTATTGGCTAGACCATAGGTGGGTAGGACCCACCATAAAAATCCAGAGAAATCCTGTGAAAATATCCCAAAATATCAAAATTACCAAATTACCCTCAAACTTCCAATTAATTACAGGTTTGCCATTGCCTACACACCTATATAAACCCTAACCCATTCCTTACAAATCCCTACAGTCCCTTCCCTCCGCCACCTCCGACCACCGCCTCCGGCCAAACTCTGCCCAACCCTCCGCCCTGACCCCCTCTCCCCTCCGACCAAGCCCCACCGCCAGCGCCGCCCTGCTCCGCCGGCTACAGCCCCCGCACCCTCCCCCTCCCATCACTGTCCACAGCACCACCACCACTCCCATCCACCCCTAGCGCCGCCTCCGGCCGTCGCCGACCACCGCCACCATTCCCAATCGCCTCGCCGACCTTCCCTCCACCGGACCACCAACCCTCACCGCCCCACGAGGCCTGCTCCGGCCGCCCTAGCCCCCGCAGCGCCGTCGACCACCCCAATCCTAACCTACCCTCTCTACTCCGGCCACCCCTAGCCGCCCCCACCACCGTCGTGGACCTCCGCCACCATCACCAAGCTGACCGCCGTCCTCCCCTCTGCCGAACCCACCACCTGCCCGGCCACCCCCGCCGCTCCTCCGCCGCCGGCAGCCCTTGCACCCCACTGCTGCTGCTGCTGCTACTAACAGCTACTGCTGCTGTTCTCTCTTCTCCGGCCACCTCCGGCTGCCTCCGCCGCCGTCCTCCCGCCGGCGACACCGTGTGGGACCCCCCTTGCCAGTAGGTATAAACCCTAACCCTATATATCTATGTATATACGTATATATGTATATGTATATGTATATGTATATGTATATATATATGTATATATATGATATATATATGTATATTTATATACATGTATTATATTATTATACTATATAAATACAGTATATTATACTGTATACATATAAATTACTATAATATATTATATATATGTATGTATACTATGTATTCATACATGTATACTATGTATGTATATTTGCATATATATATATATATAATTATGTATATATATATGTATGTAATATATATAACTATATATATGTTATGTATATATATATCCAAACATATATTATGTACTATATAATAATTATTTTATTCACTGTGAATATACACAGTATATATATATGTATACATATACTATGCATTTATTTTTAGTTTATTTTATTTCCTGCATTTTATTTATTTCCTGCACCTATTATATATATATATATATATATCTATATATATATATATATATTCTATATATATAAATTAATATCCAGCTGGATAATACAGCTTGTATATATTATAATTTCAATTCTTGCAATGTCATTTCAATTTATATATATTATTTATATCAGTGGATATACCCTGAATATATATGTATTTAATTTCAGCCCTGTCATTTCAATTTACATATATATATCTCAGTGGATATACCCTGACTATTATATTACTATATATCAGAGGATACACCCTGATAAATACTATATTATTATAGCAGTGGATATACCCTGCTACTATATATTTATACCTGCAATTATCTGTTCTTTATATACTATATATACTGTTATATATATATTATATCTATATATATACCTACTATATATATTTATATTATATATATATATATGCTTTATATTACAACCATGATATTCACGAACCCTGTCTATTTTAACAGAAACCAACTTCAGCACAGCCAGTGACCCCCTGTCACCAGCAACCTCAAACCTGACTGTGAGATCAAGGTTTCAACACTATCAGGGAGTAGGCAAGTATACCTTGCCAAGTTATTGTTTAAATTAAATTGTTGATATCTACTTTGTTCTGAAATTCATATACCATGATCACCTGAGACTGCCTTGGGTACAGTCAACTGTTATGTTGACACGATATTACAGACTCACCAACAACTGAGAGAATATCCTAATATTCTCCTAGACCCTATCACGGGAACACGCAACATGGTTGCATTACATATATGGATGTGAGATACGTATTTGATTAGCTACCAGTACGTGTGACCCGCATCACGGATTAGAATAACTCAGGAGATGTACGACTTGACATTTAGTTTCATTGGGATGGGAAAGATAAACTAGTAGACGTATGGGACACCCCCTCCAATAATGTTTTATACCTTCGTACCAGTGATGGTCGATTGCAGAGTGCCCTTGAGTCAGGGGGCATACGACACATATACTAGCCAGTCGCCACGATTGGTGAATTACGTCAGCGTATGTCTAGCCACACATTCCCATGCGTACTACTGGATCTTTACTTGCATTTTCACTTAGTATGGTTAGCACCCTGTATTTATTTTCTTTATTCAGTATTTACATACATGGCATGTCATTTCCTGTATCTTGTTACGTCCCACTGAGGACCTGGTTCCCTGCCAGATCTAGATGAAGCTTTCTACCCCACTGTGTACGGCCCCGATCAGGAGGCCAGATGTGCTACCGAGGAGGAGCTCGAGGAGACACCCTCAGAGTATACTTGATCCTAGAGGCCTGCCACTTGGAGTTGGAGATGTTGTCATCAGATAGACACTGCTTAGTCTATCTGATTTTTCTGTGCTATTATCAGTTTTGTAGTAGACTTGTTGTTTCACCAGTTGTGTACTGTATCAGACTCAGTTTTATATATATATTCAGCACTTGTTTTTCTGACATTTTGTTGTGGATGAGATAGATATACCTGTTTTGTACTTGTAGTATTTTAGGACAGCGTAGCACGTCCCTTTGGGTCCATCAAAGTGGATTAAGCCCTTAGTGACGTGTCAGCTGGCCAGTGACACGTGGCCTAGTTCCTGACATTTTGGTACTGGGGCGTGACACGCTTTTAGTGGTGGCCCATGCAGGTCTAATTTTTATTGCTAGTGGTATGATGACATGCCCAGCAAGCCTGTAATAGGATAGAAATATTAGGTCTCATCCACACTGACACCATCTTTACAATCTTTATTATTGCATCTTGCTTGATTATCATCTATTATCTCCTTTGTGTTTCCTAATTATCCTATTTTCCTCAGAAATATGGACATACCCGGGAAACCTGCGAATAATGGGGCTGACCAAGCAACAGACCCTTCGCCAAGTGTCCAAGGAACACCGTCCAATCATCAGAATTCTGGCCAGGAAACTACACCAACACCGCAGGCGGAGACATCTTTGCCTCCACCTCCAGCCTTGCCTATCCTGATGCCACAGCTTGAGAGTCAACCTCAAATGTTGCAGTTTCTCCAGACTATGTTGCAGAATCAGTGGCAACAGACTGAGGCCCTGAGACAGTCTCAGTGGCAGCAGACTGAAGCCCTGCGACAGACTCTGATGACGGCCTTGGAGAGAGCTACTACTCCGGCACCAGCACCTGTCCACCCAGCGGGCACAGTTCGAGGCTTCCGCCAAATGAGCCCGAGAGACTTCAAAGGCAGCGAAACTCCTGAGGAGATCTCCGACTGGATCTCCAACACCGAAATGCTGCTAGAAGAATCGTAACTCACCCCCGATCTATGGATGACCGCTATGAGGGGCCAACTTCTTGGCAACGCCCATCACTGGTGGGAATCCATAGAGCGCAGCGTCGGCAAAGACCAAACTTGGTAATAATTCTTGGAGCACTTCAACGCCAAGTACTTTCCAGCGACAGTCCAGAATGCTCTATACTCCCAGTTCCTGCACCTGGAGCAGGGAAACATGACTGTCGATGCTTATAACGCGGAGTTTAGCCGACTGAGTCATTTCGGTGCTGATCTGATCCCGAACGAGCTGAAGAAGGCTAAAAGATTCTACCATGGCCTTAACTACGAGCTTCAAAAGTACACAACAACGCAGTCAAGAATCTCCTACAACGAGGTTCTTACCGAAGCCAGGGAGCAAGAAGCCATTGGCCGAGGAGCTAGACGCTCAAATCCAACCTTCTCGGCCAAGAATCAGCAAGGATCAGGAGGACCTATACGTCGACCCCAATATCAAACTCAGCAGACGACGGGGCCTTACCAGAAGAAGGAGCTCCCGACTTGTCACTACTGTGGCAAGAAAGGACATTGGGCCAGTGACTGCAGAAAGAAGCTGGGATTATGCCTGCTATGTGGAGCTAGAAATCATATGGCCAAAGACCGCCCACAACGCAGAGATGCCGCACCTCAGCAAGGGCAGAAGCCAGGAGCCCAAGCTCAGAAGATGCTTCCCTCCACATCGGGAGGATATCAGAGAGGAGCACCACTGCCTACTCAGGAGGCCCAGTTCAAGGCCAGACAACAAGCCGGAGGACAAAGGCACGGACAAGCCTTTGCGTTAGCTGCCGTTGCAGAGGAACCTGAAGGGGAAACTATAACATGTACCATTTTAGTTGCATCATTACCTGCAACTGTATTATTCGATTCTGGGGCTACTTTGTCTTTCATATCCAGTAGTTTCGTAGCCATGCACAAGCTATCCACTTCGCCGCTACCTAAGTGTTGGAAAATACTTACTGGAGGAGGTATTGTTCCAGTTACCAACATTATCAAAACCTGCCCAGTAGTTGTATGTAGTCGAGGACTAAGAGCGCGATTTTTGGTACTCCCAATGCCAAATTTTGACGTTGTCTTAGGCATGGACTGGCTAAGCCAGAACGATGCTATCCTAGACTGCCGAAAGGGCAGTATTATTTTTAGACCCCCAGATCACCCAGAGTTTGAATATGTCCGAGGAACCATTGAGCAAGGAGTAGGCCAGACTCCTAGAGCTTACATGGCAATGGAGACAGCACTCCCATCCGTTGTAGCAGAGTTCGAGGACGTATTTCCAGAAGAATTGCCAGGCCTACCGCCTGACAGAGAAGTGGAGTTCATTATTGAGCTAATTCCCGGAGCTGCACCAGTATCCTCCAATGTATACCGACTGGCGAAGAAGGAGCTTGACGAGCTGAAGCTTCAACTGGAGGAACTACAGATCAAGGGATTTGTTCGTCCTAGTGCATCATCCTGGGGAGCACCAGTGCTGTTTGTAGACGGAACATATCGCATGTGTATTGATTACAGAGCCCTCAACGCTCTAACAATCAAAAACAAGTATCCCTTGCCGAGAATTGACGACCTGTTCGATCAACTAACAGGAGCCGTGGTATTCTCGAAGATAGACTTGAGATCAGGCTACCATCAAGTCAAGGTACGGAGAGAAGACATTCCAAAGACAGCATTCAGAACTCGTTATGGTCATTACGAGTTTCTGGTGATGCCGTTTGGACTAACTAATGCACCTGCTGTATTTATGAACCTGATGAACCGAGTCTTCCATCAATATCTGGACCAGTTCATGGTAGTCTTCATCGACGACATTCTGGTGTATTCGAAGAGCCACGAGGAGCATGAAGAGCACTTAAGACTGGTACTAGAGACGCTGAGACGGGAGAGCCTTTATGCCAAGATGAGCAAGTGTGAATTTTTCCTTGATCGTGTCGCTTTTCTGGGACACGTAATCATAGGAGAAGGCATCTCGGTGGACCCTGCAAAGATTTCATCTGTGGAGACATGGCCAACTCCGACCAATGTCTCAGAGGTGAGAAGCTTTCTAGGACTTGCCGGATATTACCGGAGGTTCGTAGAAAACTTTGCAAGAATCTCGGAGCCGATTACTCGCCTTACCCGTAAGGAGCAGGAGTTCTTATGGACTGAAGAATGCCAGACAGCTTTTGATGAGTTGAAGAAGCGTCTGACTACAGCACCCATTTTGACTATACCATCTGGATCCGGAGGTTTCGTCATCTATAGCGATGCATCCGGAAAAGGATTTGGTTGTGTCTTAATGCAACATGGGAAGGTTGTAGCTTATGCCTCAAGACAACTGAGGACTCATGAGAAGAATTATCCCACTCACGACCTGGAGCTTGCCGCAGTCATCTTCGCCTTGAAGCTATGGAGACACTATCTATATGGCGAACGAGTGGAGATCTTCACCGATCACAAGAGCTTGAAATATGTCTACACTCAGAAGGACTTAAATCTGAGGCAAAGACGATGGCTTGAAGTGATGACGGATTTCGAGATTGATCTGCAATACCATCCTGGAAAAGCTAATGTGGTAGCAGATGCTCTAAGCAGAAGACCCTCGGCATTCTTCATGATCACCCAACCAGATCTGCTGAAAGATCTAGCAAAGTTGGGAATAGAGGTCATTATGCCAGGAATTGATGGCCAATTATCAAATTACCAGCTGCAATCAACCTTGGTGGAAAGAATCAAAGCTGCTCTACCAGCAGATGCAAGATTTCAGAGGCTTCGCCAAAGAACAGAGGCTGGAATCCAGACTGGATGTCGTATACACGAAGATGGGACTCTAAGATGTGGCAATCGTCTTTATGTTCCAAATGGCGAACTTCGTAATGAGCTGATGTCAGAAGCTCATAGCTCAACGTACTCTATACATCCAAGAGGCACAAAGATGTACAGAGATCTGCGGCAATATTACTGGTGGCATGGAATGAAGCGGGAGATAGCACGCTTTGTGGCCAAATGCCTGGTGTGTGAGCAAGTTAAGGCTGAGCATCAAAGATCTGCCGGTCTACTTCAACCCCTCCCAATACCCGAGTGGAAATTGGAACACATTACGATGGACTTTGTTACGGGCTTCCCAAGAAGTCCTAGTGGTCGTAATGCTGTCTGGGTGATTGTAGACAGACTCACTAAGTCTGCTCATTTCCTACCTTTCAGAGTCGGGCAATCCACAGAGGTCTTGGCGGATATGTACATGAAGGAGATAGTGCGTCTGCATGGAGTACCAGTCAGTATAATATCTGACAGGGATACGAGATTCACATCTTACTTTTGGGGAAGTATGCAAGAAAGTCTTGGTACCCGCCTCAAGTTCAGCACCTCGTATCATCCGCAGACAGATGGCCAGTCAGAGCGCACCATCCAGACCTTAGAAGATATGCTGAGAGCCTGCATGCTTGATTTCAGCGGATCCTGGGAAGATCATCTACATCTGGTAGAATTTTCCTACAACAACAGCTATCAAGCGAGCATCCAAATGGCTCCCTTTGAAGCTTTGTATGGAAGGAAATGCCGTTCCCCAGTATGCTGGAGCGATGTTGGCGAGAGACAGATTCTGGGGCCAGAACTGATCATTCGTACGGTGGAGAAGGTAAAGAAGATCCAGGGACACCTACGAGCTGCACAAGACAGACAGAAGCACTGGGCCAACATTCATCGCAGACCTCTAGAGTTCCAAGTAGGGGAGCATGTGTTCTTGAAGATCTCACCTACCCGAGGAACTATCAGATTTGGAGGAAGAGGGAAGCTAAGTCCAAGGTACATTGGACCCTTCGATGTGCTAGATCGCGTCGGAGAAGTTGCTTACAGGCTAGCTCTACCTCAGACCTTAGAGGGAGTACATGACGTCTTCCACGTATCTCAGCTGAGGAGGTACATTTCAGACCCGAGTCATGTGCTAGACTACTCAGAGATCACCATCGGGCCGAGCTTATCATATCAGGAGGAGCCTGTAGAGATCCTGGACCATAGCGAGAAAGTGTTGCGAGGCCAGACTATTTCTCTCGTTCGGGTTGCATGGAGACATCATGCACAGGTGAATCTACCTGGGAACGAGAAAAGGATATTCGTCAGCGTTATCCCCATCTATTTCCAAACCAGGGTATGTCCAATATTTCAAATTCAATCTTCCTTAATCATCATATGTCCTTAAATTAATTTTTCATTCTCATTATATGGTTATTTTTATTTCGAGGACGAAATATTCTAAGGAGGGTAGATTGTAAACTCCCTCGACCAGATTTCAGTAATTTAGGATTAGTTTAGACTAATTAAAATTTGTGCAACTTTTTAAAATTTTATTTATTATATAATCTATTGATTGTGCACCTGTTTATTTCATAATTAATTAGGGCATCACATTAGCTGTTAACCCTGAACAAATTCCACATCCCTGCCCTAAACTTGCTAGGCTACTATTTCTGTATTTTTAGCAACTTCCAGAAATCTTGTTTGGTGCTTCGTTTTATTTATTTCCTATTTAAAATTCTGCTCTTTATCCATTCCTGTACCCTAGAGATTTGAGGACCAGTAGGCACCTGTTTTTGCCAAACAAAAATACGATAATATTCTACTCTAATTGTATTACAATTATCGTATTGACACCGTAGAAAAATTATGACCCTAACAGCCTCAGAATAATTAGTGAACACCATGCGCAGTATTTATTAAATAATAAATACGATGACTGTATCACCTGCAATATCAGACCCTGCCTCTGCCCAGACTCACCCCACACTGTCCAAAACATTATCTCCAGCTATTTCCCTCATTTTTGTACAATTTAGAATTTCGAGAAATCAGTATTTAAAATCAGGTAAATTGCAAAATTACGCAAAATACCAAATTCATGCTTTTATGCAATTATTGAAAAGTTAGGGGTTTATATGCAAAATTTCATGCTAGGTGGCCTAATCCTATTGGCTAGACCATAGGTGGGTGGGATCCACCATAAAAATCCAGAGAAATCCTGTGAAAATATCCCAAAATATCAAAATTACCAAATTACCCTCAAACTTCCAATTAATTACAGGTTTGCCATTGCCTACACACCTATATAAACCCTAACCCATTCCTTACAAATCCCTACAGCCCCTTCCCTCCGCCACCTCCGACCACCGCCTCCGGCCAAACTCTGCCCAACCCTCCGCCCTGACCCCCTCTCCCCTCCGACCAAGCCCCACCGCCAGCGCCGCCCTGCTCCGCCGGCTACAGCCCCCGCACCCTCCCCCTCCCCTCACTGTCCACAGCACCACCACCACTCCCATCCACCCCTAGCGCCGCCTCCGGCCGTCGCCGACCACCGCCACCATTCCCAATCGCCTCGCCGACCTTTCCTCCACCGGACCACAAACCCTCACCGCCCCACGACGCCCGCTCCGGCCGCCCTAGCCCCCGCAGCGCCGTCGACCACCCCAACCCTAACCTACCCTCTCTACTCCGGCCGTCCCTAGCCGCCCCCACCACCGTCGTGGACCTCCGCCACCATCACCAAGCTGACCGCCGTCCTCCCCTCTGCCGAACCCACCACCTGCCCGGCCACCCCCGCCGCTCCTCCGCCGCCGGCAGCCCTTGCACCCCACTGCTGCTGCTGCTGCTACTAACAACTACTGCTGCTGTTCTCTCTTCTCCGGCCACCTCCGGCTGCCTCCGCCGCAGTCCTCCCGCCGGCGACACCGTGTGGGACCCCCCTTGCCAGTAGGTATAAACCCTAACCCTATATATCTATGTATATATGTATATGTATATGTATATGTATATGTATATGTATATGTATATGTATATATATATGTATATATATGATATATATATGTATATTTATATACATGTATTATATTATTATACTATATAAATACAGTATATCATACTGTATACATATAAATTACTATAATATATTATATATATGTATTTATACTATGTATTCATACATGTATACTATGTATGTATATTTGCATATATATATATATATATAATTATGTATATATATATGTATGTAATATATATAACTATATATATGTTATGTATATATATATCCAAACATATATTATGTACTATATAATAATTATTTTATTCACTGTGAATATACATAGTATATATATATGTATACATATACTATGCATTTTTTTTAGTTTATTTTATTTCCTGCATTTTATTTATTTCCTGCACCTATTATATATATATATATATATATATCTATATATATATATATATTCTATATATATATATTAATATCCAGCTGGATAATACAGCTTGTATATATTATAATTTCAATTCTTGCAATATCATTTCAATTTATATATATTATTTATATCAGTGGATATACCCTGAATATATATGTATTTAATTTCTGCCCTGTCATTTCAATTTACATATATATATCTCAGTGGATATACCCTGACTATTATATTACTATATATCAGAGGATACACCCTGATAAATACTATATTATTATAGCAGTGGATATACCCTGCTACTATATATTTATACCTGCAATTATCTGTTCTTTATATACTATATATACTGTTATATATATATTATATCTATATATATACCTACTATATATATTTATATTATATATATATATGCTTTATATTACAACCATGATATTCACGAACCCTGTCTATTTTAACAGAAACCAACTTCAGCACAGCCAGTGACCCCCTGTCACCAGCAACCTCAAACCTGACTGTGAGATCAGAGTTTCAACACTATCAGGGAGTAGGCAAGTATACCTTGCCAAGTTATTGTTTAAATTAAATTGTTGATATCTACTTTGTTCTGAAATTCATATACCATGATCACCTGAGACTGCCTTGGGTACAGTCAACTGTTATGTTGACACGATATTACAGACTCACCAACAACTGAGAGAATATCCTAATATTCTCCTAGACCCTATCACGGGAACACGCAACATGGTTGCATTACATATATGGATGTGAGCTGCGTATTTGATTAGCTACCAGTACGTGTGACCCGCATCACGGATTAGAATAACTCAGGAGATGTACGACTTGACATTTAGTTCCATTGGGATGGAAAAGATAAACTAGTAGACGTATGGGACACCCCCTCCAATAATGTTTTATACCTTCTTACCAGTGATGGTCGATTGCAGAGTGCCCTTGAGTCAGGGGGCATACGACACATATACTAGCCAGTCGCCACGATTGGTGAATTACGTCAGCGTATGTCTAGCCACACATTCCCATGCGTACTACTGGATCTTTACTTGCATTTTCACTTAGTATTGTTAGCACCCTGTATTTATTTTCTTTATTCAGTATTTACATACATGGCATGTCATTTCCTGTATCTTGTTACGTCCCACTGAGGACCTGGTTCCCTGCCAGATCTAGATGAGGCTTTCTACCCCACTGTGTACGGCCCCGATCAGGAGGCCAGATGTGCTACCGAGGAGGAGCTCGAGGAGACACCCTCAGAGTATACTTGATCCTAGAGGCCTGCCACTTGGATTTGGAGATATTGTCATCAGATAGACACTGCTTAGTCTATCTGATTTTTCTGTGCTATTATCAGTTTTGTAGTAGACTTGTTGTTTCACCAGTTGTGTACTGTATCAGACTCAGTTTTATATATATATTCAGTACTTGTTTTTCTGACATTTTGTTGTGGATGAGATAGATATACCTGTTTTGTACTTGTAGTATTTTAGGACAGCGTAGCACGTCCCTTTGGGTCCATCAAAGTGGATTAAGTCCTTAGTGACGTGTCAGCTGGCCAGTGACACGTGGCCTAGTTCCTGACATTTTGGGACTGGGGCGTGACAAATCATTGGTGAGGTCTTATAATCTCCTCGTTCCGGAAGAACGGTGTTGAGTTTTGAGGATATCGGATAAAATAATTAACATGTTGAAACTAGTGAAGAAAATAGAGTGGAGTGTCTTTGCATACCTTTCAATACATACGACCAGAAGCATATCTTGGAAAAGATGGCTCGCCTCACAAACGAATAACTAAAATTGTGATCTAAAATTGTGAAAGAAACATTACTTCATTTCAGAATTATGATTTGAACACAACTTCATTTCAGTTTATGTTTTCACATCCACATGGTTTGATAATGGTCGACTTAATTTCTGTTCTGTTGCAATGCCCACAGACTTCAATTTAATTATAGTATATTGCAATGCCCACATATTTTCATATGAGCATTGTCTTATCTTTTGGAAGATTTTCGTAAGTGGTGCAACAACTGTGTGAAGTATAATTTTTATTAGAAAATAAGTGGTGAATGCTTCATATTTATTCTTCAGCCCCAAGGCTGGTTTAAATAGAAGAAATACAATCAATATCCATCATTGAATCTAGGAGAACCTTAAGAAAAAAGAAAAATAAATAAAAATAAAAAATCTTCTCTAATAATGACTAATAACAAGAGGAGAGAGAATCACGGGATTCTCCAACACCCCCTCAAGTTGGTGCATAGATATCTATCATGCCCAACTTGCTTACCAAATGCTCAAAGATGGGTCTTGCCAAGCTTTTGGTTAAGATGTCCGCAGTTTGCTGACTAGAGGTCACAAATGGTTAGACAGATGATTCCAGCATCTAATTTCGCTTTTATGAAGTGCTAGTTAATCTCAATATGTTTGGTTTTATCATGCTGAACCGGGTTGTGGACTATGCTTATGGCAACTTTACTGTCAAAATATAACTTTAATGAAAGCTCAAATTTCATCTTAAGTTCCTCCAAGACTCTTTGAATCCATAGTCCTTCACAAATATCCTGAGCCATATCTCTAAACTCGGCTTCTGCACTGCTTCTTGCTACAACTTCTTATTTTTTTTCTTCTCCATATCACAAGATTACTCCATACATAGGTACAATATCTAGAGGTTGATCTTCTATCTGTGACTGGACCTGCCCAATCTGCATCAGTGAAGATAGACACATTCCTTTAATAGTCTTCTTAAAAAATAAACCCTTTTTGGGATTGTCCTTCAAGTATCTCAGTATTCTATAAACTGCCTCAAGATGTTCCTCATAAGGAGAATGCATAAACTGACTCACTACATTGACTGACAAGGTGGTGTTAGGTCTAGTGTGAGACAAGTAAATTATCTTACCCACCAACCTCTGGTATCTTCCGGTGTCAACAGGAACATTTCCTTCTCCCCAAAGTTTTGTATTAGAATTCATGGGGGTGTTGGCTGATCGACAACTACTTATTCATGTTTCTCACAATAGATTGAGAATGTATTTACGCTGTGAAACCACAATTCCTTTCTTCGATCGAGCAATCTCCATACCAAAAAAGTATCTTAAGGACCATAAGTCCTTGATTTCAAAGTCTGTAGCAAGTCTCTCTTTTACTCTTCTCATTTCAACTATATTGTAGAAGCATAAAAAATATGCTGGGGAATTATACGCGTAAAAAACTCCAACATGCATGAAGCCCGCGTAAAACAGAGCTTTAGCACTGTGTGGCATAAAATATGACTTTAGAGCTACTGGCATACAACAGAGCTTCAACGCTATTTAGAGTAAAATAGAGCTCCAGAACAGCCCGCATAAGGCCGCATTTTTAGGCTGTTTTGGCGTAAAAAGGTTGCTACACCTTCCTCCGGCGTAAAATATGTCTGCTTTTAATGCAGTGAGAAGTTGTACGAGCAACTCTTCGTATTCCTCGAATGAACCTGTCAGAACAAAATAGTGAACCTGACTCCTGACAAAGAGTACTGCACGACGATCGAGAGAACGGCTGTAATGATGATTCTGCACAGAGGCCCAGGCTGTCATTTAGTGACATATCTTTGATACAAGTCATTTTTACGCATTCAAAGAATACGCTGCCTATTCTACATGGGCAGAAACGAGCTTTTGTGCTCAAAATAAGACGAAATTAGACGCCACGTCAAAAGCTCTCTCTCGTACAGAGCTCGAGGCATATCTCGGCATTTAATGCACGAGATGGGGGCAGATCTCTGCATTTAATGCACGAGATTTTGTTCTATTTTTAATGACTGGGAAAGCTAAAACTAGGGCTAATACGTTTACGTCACCATCCCTGCATGTTACGCCAACCAGGCTATTTATAACTATAGGAGCACGCCGTACGCTATCTCCTCGAAATACGCCAACCAGGCTATTTTCAACTATAGGAGCACGCAGTATGCTATCTTCTCGAAATACGCCAACTCAGGCTATATTTGCAAAGGTACGTGATAAGGCTATTTGGCCCAGAATACGCTCAAGACCTCAGTTAGGAAGGATAATTGGCTATTTTACGCTGGTTATCTATTACTCATGCATCCTCAAGTTCTTCACATTTGGCTTCTACGCCAACAAGACAGCTATTTGGCTTCTACGCCAACAAGATAGCTATTTGGCTTCTACGCCAACAAGACAGCTATTTGGCTTCTATGCCAACAAAACAGCTATTTGGCCTTCTACGCCAACAAGACAGCTATTTGGCTTCTAAGCCAACAAGATAGCTATTTGGCTTCTACGCCAACAAGACATCTATTTGGCCTTCTATGGCAACAAGACAGCTATTTGGCTTATACGCCAACAAGACAGCTATTTGGCTTCTCCGCCAACAAGACAGCTATTTGGCTTCTACGCCAATAAGACAGTTATTTGGCTTTTATGCCAACTATCTTTATGCGAGGGGCAGTTATCTATGTGGCTTGCATGCCGTGATCTTCGATGAGCGATTATATACATTACCGTATAATGGGACACGCGTCATACGCAGATTCATGAGATCATTCAGACGTGGGTAGCAGTTATTATAACCGCCGCGTAAAGAGTGCAACTCTCTTCACAGTTTGGTTTCTACGCCAACTGGACGGTTACTGTGACTAAGCTCTATAAATAGAGACTTCTGGTCATAGGAGAGGGAGGAGGGGAAAAAGATCGCAGGGGATCGATCAAGGATCAAAGGCAAGGAAAGATCAGAGAGAGAGAGAGTATAGACAGAGAGTGTTGATTGATAACTTTGGCAACGAGAGTTCAATCCTCCCTGTAACCTTTGAAGCTTCTTCTTCTTCTACAGCACTTCTTTATCATCATGTGGTCCAAGGGACAAAGTGATCGACCGCAGATCAGACTCCTATAGCAATTTTTCTCCAGAATTATTTTTTTATTGTACTTAACATCCTCGTATAGGATTAATTGTACTCTTTTTCTTGTTTGTAAACAAAGAAAGGGTTTCGTATAAACCTAGTCTCATTTCTTTTGTTTATCATCAAACACAAGATGACGACTCTGTTGGGGACTACTTTCTCATCTGACGAGAAAGCCATTGCTCAACACGATGCTGTATCCGTCGGATCGACGAAGAAGATTTTGTTCGTCCAATTCGACCAATCTGCTTACGAAGACATGCTTCGTGCAGGGGGTAGCTCTCATTCCCTCTCTGTCCAGGACAACATGAAGCTGCATAAAGTGTGGATGCCCAAGACATCCTCTACCCTTCCTGCCAACTCTCCTCCTCTGATCAACAAGGTTGTGACAACACAGCCTATACGCCTTGCGCGTAAAACCCCGTCTCCCGTCTGTGACATGGCAGACAAAACTTTTGGCAATACCTCAGTGCCAATCCAGAAGTCTAGAACGCGCCCTGTGCGTAAAATCTCGTCTCCCATCCGTGACGTGGCAGACAAAACTTCTGGCAATGCCTCAGTGCCAATCCAGAAGTCTAGAACGCGCCCTGCACGTAAAATCTTGTCTCCCGTCTGTGAAGTAGCAGACAAAATTTCTGACAAGGCCTCAGTGCCAATTCAGAAATTTCAAACGCGCCCCGCGCGTAAAAATACATCTCTCGTGTCTGACGAAGCAGATAGACCCTTGGATCACATCAAGGGAAAACGAGTGGCGAATCTCTCAACCTCCAGGCTTGTACGCCCACAAGAGAAGAAGTTATCCACTCTTCAGATTACGCATGACGTCGAAGGCCGTTTGAGAACTTTCCCTGTTTTACGCGAGCCTGTGCAGAACTCCAAATTACGTCAGGATAAAACTGTCCGCGTAAAGAAGACCCGTTTCACGGGAAAATACGCTCCTCAGATGGATGATGGATCATACGCCACTCATATGGGTGAACTACTGTATTCTTATGGCAGAGAAAGGGTTATGGTTCCTAATCTCCACGTTCCTACTGATGTAAAAAGGCATAATAACCCTTCTTCTTCTGTTAATCCCCCTGATTTGTGCGATTTCCTGATCCAGAAACGCAAAGACAAAGGATCTTCAGATATGTCTATTACACCCCCTAGGGAACATTGTTGTAATAGTCATAAAGTTATAATTAACTACTGCTGTGCTAAGGCAAAACAGTCAATTTTTGACCGGTTGAACTACTCTTTGCCCTTACAGGAAGAAGAACCGGCATTCGCATCAGTAAACATGGCTTCGTACATTCCTAGAGGAAGGTCAAGTTCAAGACGTCATCCCTCTAGAACTTCAAGCCAAAAGAGATTTGACAGACTCCTTGAGAATATTGAAGCAGGTATTTTTTAGAACACTCGCTCGAGGTCACGACAAACGACTTCATATTCTTCTGATTCTGACACTGGGGGTCGCCAGCTTTCTGACTATGATGCTGACAGTATAGACTCAATCTCTACGGAGATCTATACTAATCCCTTAGTGGCACCCAAAGAAATGGGAGTTTATGCCATTGGAGATGAACATGAAGAGGCTTCCCCATCAGGAAGTACGGAGCAACGCGTTGCTGTATTGGAAGCATCACTTAAGGAGATGCATACCATGATGGAGAGAATGCGCCAGATGATGGTGACTCAACATGTAGCTGCAATAGCTCAAGCACCAGTTCCTCTGACTCAACTACGTGTGGGGGTAGACATACCACCATCCAATGCAAGCCAGGAGCCTGTTCCAAATCAAGAGTCAGCTGCTCCTTAACCTCTCAACCCAGAGAATGTATTACCTCCTGTTGGAGTTACAATACAACAGGTCTCTCACCTCTCTGTGGTCCCTTTCCCAACTGAAGATCCGATACAAGCAGTTCGGGAATTAAATGCCCAATTTGATGCCTTGAAGCATAAGGATCAGCTCAAGAAGTTGGGAATCAACCAGCCATACCCAGCTGTCTGGGATGAGATCCCTTTCCTACCAAAATATAAACCACAGGCCATGGTTTTGTTTGAGGGGAAGACGTCACCAAGCCAGTATATGAACTACTTCAGCATGATGACAGTGTTGTTGCAGGGGAACGACGCCCTTCTCACTCGGGTATTTAAGGGCTGTCTGTCTGGAGTGGCCTACCAATGGTACCGTAGTCTAGCGGACAACTGCATTACTTCTTTTGAAGATTTCAAGACCCTATTCTTCGCTCTATTCTACGAGGGAGGGATGGACATGTCTATGTCACCACTCATCGAAGTAAAGCAGAAAGAGAAAGAAAACGTTCGTACTTTTATTGAACGTTTTCGTCAAGCTACTTTGCATATGCCTCCTGGAGTTCCGAATTCGACTTTGGTGGACATTTGCCGGAAGAACCTTCTCCCACTGATCTCAGTGTTCACGGGACCATATCAGTTCCATGATTGGCCCTCGTTTATCATATCGGCGGTAGCTGCTGAAGATAACAGTCGGAAGGCTCGTGACAACGGAATCATGATCTCTACCTCTGATAGAGGAAAGTGGTCATCCTCCAATAACGACCATACTCGTAGTTCCAAAGGAAAGGAAGCTCTGGTGATCAATACGACCAGGCAACATACTCCGGTAACTACGCAGGCGAATCCTGGGACTTCCAGGCCTAAAGAAGAATATTCTTTTGATGACGACGACATTCTGAGCATATTCGATTGTCTAGTCAAGAGTGGCAAGCTTACTCTCCCCGAGGTAAAGCGTCCAAATAAAGTCGGCAGTACCAATAACCCTAAGTACTGCATTTTCCACAGGTACATACATCACCCCACAAAGGAATGTTATGTACTGAAAAGAAAAATCCAGGAGTTGATCGACGCCAAGGCTATCACTCTGCGTAATAGCAAGAAGACGGTCACTGCCAACATGATCTCACTCCAGTTTGGCAATCTGCCCCCTCAAGAAGTCCCGGATGGTGTGGTACCTATTCCACGGGCAATAATGAACATTGTTAATCTCCCTCCAACCAGGGGTCAAAATCATGACCTAGTACCCCTAACTACTCAGCGAGGGGAGATCATGTGGGTTCACCCTGATCTGGTGTCAAAAATTGAGGAAGAGACTCAAGCTGCTAAAGCTAAGTCTAAAAAGAACTCAAGATGTAAACCATGTCATATGGTTGCAATATCCCCGACATCGAAAGAAGAAGCTTTGGTAACCGGAACCCGGTCAGGGAAAGTCTACCTCAAAGACTATGGAGAAAACCAGGAGGAAACAACGACAGACACTTCAGCTGCCAAACATCCAGAACCTGAACCTGTTGTGCCAGAAGCAGTTCCTTCCAAACCAACTTCGGTGGACAAGGGCAAGCAAAGAGAAGTTCGTTTCAATAAGCCTTTGAAGAATATTCAAAACAAGGGTTTAGAGAAACCATATAACTTCGACGTCTTGGCTCAGTTGGCTAATACTCCGGCCAGATTGTCCATCTTTGAGCTACTCAGGCTATCCAAAGACACTCGTCAAGCCTTGAGTGAAGCATTGATGCAGACAGATGTATGCTTGACTCAGCTCAAGTCCCCCGATAAAGAACCTGTGGCATGTCCTCAATGCCATAGTGTGATGGAAGTGGTCCCTAACATCACTTTCACTCAAGAGGATATGTTGTTGAAACACAACAAACACGACAGGCCGCTTTATTATACCGGATACATCGGCTCCATGGAGGTTGACCGGATTCACATAGATCCGGGATCATCGATCAGCATTATCCCTCATAGTCTGCTAAGACCGTTGAGGATTCCTATAAGTGAACTGGCTTACACTACCACTACAATCGTGGGCTTCAATGCCAGGAAAAGCAAACCTTTGGGGAAGATTCGTCTGAGGATCCAGATTGGTGACCTTAGATCAGTGGCTACATACTACGTCATTGATTCAAAGGTATCTTACAACATTCTGTTGGACAGACCATGGATCCACGACTACAATATTGTTCCTTCAACTCTACATCAATGCTTCAAATATGTAGACATCCAAGGAACAGTGAAGACTGAATTCGCTGATCTCAATCCTTTCAAAGGGGTTGAATCTTATTATTCCGATGCCATGTTGTACACCCAAGACTATATGAAGGAGGTGTCAGGCAGGACGGAGGGGGAATCCCATCGGGAACCAGGAGAACCATCTGCTGAGCAACCTTTGTCAATCCAGGTGAAAGGGCGGATTACCCGTCCGAAATTCATGGAACCTATGACTATCCACTTAGGCAAAACCAAATCGGGAGGAGGAAATGATCCCCTAGTGATCACTCTGAACCAGAAACCTCCACCTTTGGTCATTGACCTTAGGTGCAACAAGCAGTCGGCTGATGTAAATATAACCGGGAACGTGGTTTCTGATGACAATAAAGGTTCTCTTTTCCAGTATACTGACGCTCAATTTCCTAATCAGGAATCTTTCCCCCATAACGATATAGAACCTATAGCACAAAAATTCGTGGAAGCTATAGACTTCTATCATCCGTATGTGTGGGAAGTAGCGACAACATCTAATATCGTCACGACATATGGGCCGCATGAAGATTCTATCTTTATTGTTCCGCCTACTCACAACGATCAACATCCGATAGTCTTCAATTGAATGCGGAATAGACCGATTGTACAAGAGGATTCTCACGAGTCTGATGTTGGGAAAATACAAGTCCACAGATATAGTCCACAGGCTTTGAAGATTATGCAAAGCATGGGTTATGACTTGAAGTTGGAGCTAGGCCTCAACTATGGAAAAGGCAGACGAATGCGGTTGCATGGAGATCCCTACTGTCAACGAACTCATTTCGGGTTAGGGTATACCACATCTCTTATAACTTTGAACAATTCTGGGTCAAATGAGGAGACCATTTCCTCTTCTCAAGATGATTTGTCGTCCTCTGATTCAGATGATGGACTCGAACGGGCATTATCAGTAAATATGGTGTTGACAGATTCCCTCGAAACAGAGGAGGAAGAATCTGAACCATTTGAGAATAAATCCTGGGCACAATAAATGGATACACAATGGAAACTCCGGTTCGAACAAAAAGAACCACCCACTGAAGATCAGGTTATCCAAGTCAATGTTGGGGATAAATTTTCACCAAAGTCGATATTTATCAGCAACCATCTCTCCGACGAAGAAAAAGAAGAAATAATCCAGCTGATAAAAGAATATATCGACGTCTTTACGTAGAATTATGAGGATATGCCAGATCTTGATCCTAAGGTGGCTACCCATAAACTCAACATATTGCCCAATTCAAAGCCAGTAAAGCAACACCAACGCCGGTTCTGCCCGGATATGATGGATGCTATTGAAGCTGAAATCAAGAAACTAATAGCCTATGGGTTCATCCGGGAAGAACAACATCTAATTGGGTCACTAATGTTGTCCCGATTATGAAGAAAAACGGAAAAGTTCGTATTTGCATCGACTTCTGAGATCTAAATATGGCTTGCCCTAAGGATGAGTTCTCTCTTTCCATCACAGACGTCATGATCGATAATACATGCAGTTTTGAGCGCATGTCCTTCATGGACGGATTTTCAGGATATAATCAAATTAAGATGAATCCTGAAGATGAGAAGCATACTGCCTTTCGTACACCATTGGGGGTATATTGCTATACAGTCATGCCTTTCGGATTAAAGAACGCCGGGGCTACATATCAACGAGCTATGAGTAACATATTCCATGAGCATTTACGCAAAACGGTAGAATGTTACGTAGACGATATTGCTATCAAAAGTCGTCTCAAGGATAATTACATCCAAGACTTAAAGACAGTATTCGAGTTGATGCGCCAACATCAACTCAAAATGAACCCTACAAAGTCCTTTCTTGGTGTATCCAGTGGCAAATTTCTGGGATTTGTCATCACTGCTAAAGGCATTCAAGTCGACCCTGACAAAGTGAAAGCTATCCTAGAAATGCGACCGCCTCGTAATCTGAGAGAACTCAGGGGATTTCAAGGTTGTCTAACTTACATCAGGAGATTCATATCCAACCTCTCTGGAAGATGTCAACCCTTTTCTCGTCTAATGAAGAAAGGTGTGTCATTCGTATGGGACAAAGCCTGTCAGCAAGCATTTAATGATATCAAATGCTATCTTACTAATCCTCCAGTTCTAGTGCCTCCCGTCATAGGAAGACCATTTTTGCTGTATGTTCGAGCAATGGATCATTCTTTAGGGGCTCTCCTCGCACAGAAGAACAATGAGGGTCATGAACAGGCTATCTACTATCTAAGCAGGATGATGGTCGGAGCTGAACACTGGTACAATCCAGTGGAAAAAGAATGCTTGGCTCTAATATTTACCATTCAGAAGATGCGACATTACGTGACGGGCCAAACTATTCATATCATCTCCAGAATCAATCCTCTTCGGGTATTGATGAATAAGCCGAGTGTTCTTAATTCTCGACTCGCGACTTGGGTGATGCTATTAACACCGTATAATATGGTGTACGTCCCTCAGAAGTCCATGAAAGGTCAAGCCTTGGCTGATTTCTTAGCTGCCCATCAAATTCTGGAAACCTCCAAATTATATTAGGACATTCCCGACGAAGTTGTAGAATATAATTCCGCAATGGAAGGTGATATGTGGTAGCTATTCTTTGATGATGCTTCCAGGATTGGTCCCAAGGGAAACGTAGTTTCAGGAGTAGAAATCATTCTGGTGACTCCTGATAAACTCGTCATCTATCGAGCATATTCTCTCAGTGAACCCTGCTCCAATAATGTGGCAGAGTATAATGCTCTACTAATCGGGCTTCAAGTCGCTAAAGAATTGGATGTTGAATACTTGGAAGCTTTTGGTGATTCTCAGCTGATCGTCAATCAGGTCAGAGGAATATATGAAGTCCGCAATCCAGACCTCATTCCTTATCACCAAACAACTATCGAGATAGCCATGTCTTTTAAAGGATTTTTCCTAGAGCATGTTCCTCGATCTCAAAATTTGAAAGCTGATGCACTGGCCAGTCTAGCTACAGATCTAGCTATTCCTATAAGAAGGCAGAATTCGATGACCCTTCTTAACAGGGATTTATTTTGTGTGAAAAATAATTTTCACATAGAACGCAGCTATGCCATAAACACGGCTCCTCCTAAGAGAGATTGGAGAAGTCCCTTTATAGACTTCGTGTCATACGGAATCTTACCAGAGGATCCTAAAGAAGCAGTATCTATCAAAAGACGATCATTACGTTTCTATTTTGATGCTTCTTCACAAAGTCTATATCGCCGAATATATGATGGACTATTGTTACGATGTCTCTCTGATGATGATGCAAAGCGGGTTATCTGAGAAGCTCATGACGGAGTATGTGGAGTACATCAACCCGGTCCTAAGTTACAGGATCGTATCAGGAGGATGGGCTACTACTGGCCTACTATGATAGAAGATGCCGTGAAATATGCAAGACAATGCAAAGCCTGCCAGGTTCATACGGATTTTATACATCAGCCTTCCGAGTATTTACATCCTACTATTGCATCATGGCCCTTTGAAGCATGGGGAATGGATATCATTGGTCCTATTCATCCGTCGTCTTCTAGAGGACATCGGTTCATATTGGCCATCACTGATTATTTTACCAAATGGGCGGAGGCGATCCCTCTTGCTGAGGTAAAGACATCCAACGTGATCAGCTTTATCAAGCACCATGTAATTTATCACTTTGGGATACCCCGAAGGATAATTCATGACAATGGGCCTCAATTCATCAGTCTAGCGTTTTACCGATTTTGTGATAAGAATCGAATACAAAATATGGCCTCTACGGCATATAATCCTGCTGCTAATGGTTTGGCCGAAGCCTTCATCAAAACCATCATCAAACTCTTGAAGAAGTTTATCTCTTCGAACAAAAGAGATTGGAATGAGAAGTTGGGGGAATGTCTGTGGGCATACCGCACAACGGTACGAGCACCAATAGGTTGTACCCTATTTTCATTGGTTTACGGGAGTGAAGCAGTTCTCCCCATTGAAGTTCAAATTCCGTCACTCAGAATAGCAGTGGCTAATGAGCTGACTCAGGAAAATAATGATCATTTAAGTCTTCAAGAGCTAGAAGGATTAGACGAGAAACGCCTTCAAGCTCAACAGCGCATTGAGCTCTACCAGGCACGCATCTCCAAAGCTTTTAATCAAAAAGTGAAGAAAAGAGTGTTCAAAGTTGGTGAGCTAGTTTTATCTGTGAAGAGGCCAATGATCATTACGCACAAAAGTAAGGGTAAATTCCAGCCCAAATGGGAGGGCCCTTATGTGATCGAAACAACATTTTCAAATGGCGCCTACAGATTAGCCAAGCCTAATAGAGATTTGATAATGGCTCCTATCAATGGCAAATTCTTGAAGAAGTACTATGCTTGATTTCCCTTGCTTAACAGGGTATGATGAAGATCTTCTTCTGACGATACTACATACAAATTTAGTTGGATCATATTCTATCATGTTCTTATGACCTCTGAATAGATATGTTTAACTAATTTGGAACTTCAAAACCTATCACGTCCATATTACCTCTGATAGTGTTTTGTATACAAATTTAGTTAGATTATATTCTATCATGTCCATATGACATCTGAATAGATATGTTCAGCTGAACCCTACCGAGAGTATATCATGTCCATATTACCTCTGATATTACTTTCATCCTAGCCTATCATTTATATTCTAAAGTGATAGGCCCACAAAGTCAGAAAATGTATCTTTATTATCTCTGGGAATAGCAAATTACAAAAAGGGAGCAGAAAGGTACATCATTGGGGAGGAGCAGTTAAATCCCTGATCTGTTGTGCCAAAGCAGACATCCTCTCATTCCTGGAGTTCAAAATGTTAGTGCGAGCCCATTCCAGCCTTGCCTCATCATTGCTTATGGAAGATAGTTCGGACAGAGTATCAACCAAGCTTGCGTGGATGATACCCACATGTGCCAAGTTCTGCTGAGCTGTCTTCACTTGGCCATCCAATACATCGCGAACTTGCGATGCTTTGAGGATCTTCTCCCTTATCTGAGCAAGTTCAGCTTCGTATCCCTCGCATTCTGCACGGCAATGATCCAGCTGAGGAATACTCTCCACCAATACTGCTCGCTCTTTCTCCATCTCTTATTGACGTGCCTGGATGGATTTGTTTAAAGATTCTGTCCGTTAAGCAAGTTCTGCAGTTAGGGAGTCATACTCAGCCTGAACCAGGTCATCAATGCCGCCTCGGGAGAGTTGCAAATATTTGTTAATGGGTTGTTCTAAACCATTAACTATTTGCTCTAGCGCATTAGCTCTTTCAGCGTCATTAAAATTTTTGATCTGCGCTATGGCGAGGTTGGAGGACATCTTCAGAGCATCAAAGCCTAGATTCTTCTCCAGCACCATGGATATCAATTCTTTCAAGGTGAGGTAGAATATGCTAGTGTATTGATCCACTAGCATAGCAAAGCTCGAATAAACGCTGGAAGTGGCCGCAATATCGGTAAACCTCCTCTCAGGAAGGACTATAGAGGATGTTGCCACAGTCGTTGCTTCAATAAATGGCACAACAAAAGAAGGGACACCCACAACGGTCGAAGTTGCTGGCATGCTCGACGAAGGAGGCATAGTCGAGATGGTAGGCTCATCCCCCTCTGATGTTATTTGAACTACTACTGGCGGAATTACATCCGAAAATATTGTGAATGAAAGATCAGCGGCTTCAAAGTGTGCTTCTTCGCCTTCAGGCATCGCCGTTTCATGAGCTGGATCCGCAACAAAGTCAGAAGTTGTGTCAACTCCGCCCTCCCCCGAGATGTCTTCACCTAAAAATAAGACAAGAGAAAGTTAATATCAATTTGATGTTAATTTTTCTGAAAGAAGCGTGAAGACAACATTTACCCATGGCCGATGGTATGTATGTTGCGTCTGCAGCCTGTATAGCTAAATCATTTCTTAGTGATGCTAAACAAGCTGTCATACCTGGAGAAGAGGGTGCACCAACTAACGCCAGAGGGTAATCATCCCATTCATCACCCAGATCTACTCGGGGCTCACCGGGTGGAATCTCGCTGGAAATACTTACAGACGAAGGAGGGGCTAGACCCATTATTTGTCTTGATAAAGGTATATTGAACCTTATTACGCTCGGCCTCGAAGGCGATCTCGAAGCACTACCAGTAACGGTGGTAGCGGCAGCAATCGCGGGCAAAGAATCTCTAGCACTGTCAGCTGGAACTGTGGAGGTTCCCTCTCTAAAAGGCGAAGGACCCCTGATCAAAGAATCACCCCCAACAGGGGAAAGAATAGACTCACTCATGGAAGAGGCCCTCTTGGTGGAAGTCTTTTTAGGACCTCAAGTAGTAAGCTTCTTCTTGCGGAGGGAAGGCTCTTTCAGAGTGGAAGCCTTCCACTTATGAGAAATTACGAAAGGCTCTGCTGGCGGAGCTATTACGCCTCTCGGTAAAATTACCAAATAGTCATCTGCACCGGTGGTTTTATCACCTTCATCAGAGGAGACAGATGGTATCTCCTCTCTTCCAGCGGACCTATGAGATGTCATTCTGAAACTTCCATATATATCGAAATCACGATGGAAGGTATTGATGGATGCATAAAACTGCACGTACGAATGAAGAATGCGCAACTCCATGGAGAGAGAAGTGGTGGGCACAGTAAAGATTGCTCCAGTACAACCCATGATGAAATACCACCATCCTCTAGCCTCGTCAATAAGTCCACCTTTGAACTTGAAGCTGGTGATGGGATTCTCCACGTGCAACTGGTCGTACCCAAATTGCCTGGCGAAACGGCTAGGCATATAAGACTCCAAGTAGTAGTGGTCCTCACTTCTGTACAGCAGATGGGAAGGTCTAATACAGACCAGCCAGTAAAAGGCTTCAGGAGAGAGAATATTTTTCCCCTTACCTGTATCCTGAAGTTTAGTCCCCTGTTGGTTGATATGCACGCATGGGATAGTGCAGAAGAGTTTCCAACTATGGGCAAAATTGAGGGCTAGTCGACAATCTATGACGCTAACCACATTCCAGAGAGAATTCTTATAATTCAACAAGAAATTATTTCCCGAACCACTGGAGGATCTGGGAGACATCACTCTGGTGTTGTGAAGGATCAACCATCCCATCAGATATAGGAATGGTAGTTCCACTCTGGGATATGCTTCACGCTGTGTATCATCAGCCAGCAGCCCGTCAGTAATGGCTCTCAGGCTAGCTTGTATCCTGCATACCATGGCAGGAAGCAGGCCCAATCTGGCTCCAAACACCAAATATACTGCGGGCCATAAGATGTTGCGATGAATGCGATCCGCAGATGCGATACCAGGCACTACCCATCGGCGTAGCCAGATAGAGAGGAAGCCAGCCAGTTGAGCTTTCCTTGACAGAGGCTTGCGACAATGCCTCATATAACTGCAGGCTTTAGTACCTGCAGGATAACCCCCTATCTCATCATCGAGAACACAATCTGAAGCCCCTGCGTCTTCAATGAGATCATCGACCGTGTTGGCACTAAGCATGCTCAGAAGGTTCAATGGCTTATCTTTGCTATCTACAACCTTGTCTTGCTTAGCATTTCTGGCCTGATGGAAGAAGAGGTAGGATACCCATTTGTTGGTATGGGCTAAATCAGAAGGCTCCCCGTAGAAGGTGGTGCATGCAAGATAGTGGCTCATCAGCTCTTGATACACTGCCACTGCCCGAGGGTTTGTGTCCCTCAGCTCCCTATTTGTGGGAATGTACTCTTCATAAGGAGTGTCTCCCATTGGCAGCCTTGAGATGTCTGCCATCTCATGAAGGGCCAGTCCTAACTCACCTATCGGAGTGGCAAAAGCCCAGTGAGCGAGTTATACCGCTCCATCAAAGCTAAGAACAAGTTGGGGTTGAGAGGCAGCCCAACACTAGTAGCACTCACAGCCGCGAACAAGCCAATACTTTCCAGCTCCGTCTGAAAGTGCTTCAGGGCCCATGCAGATAAATTGGCCATCGAAGATTCTGGGGGCTTAGCTATCCACTGGTTCGAGGGTTAGCCCTGGGGTATACTCCTCCCTGTCCCATAAAGTCATTGCAGAAAGTCGCTATTTGACACGGCTGGATCAGTGAAGTGTCTTCACTCGGGATGCTGCCCAGAAGTAACCCACTGAAGGGCATGACAGGACCTGAGGGACTGCTTACAAAGGACCCTCGGTTTAATCCCTTCCTGTAAAAGATCTTCCCCGGCTGGCCGTGAAGATCAGGAGTCAGAGTCCATGACATCTTCCTAGGATGTTTGGCATGGAAGAACGCAGAGATAGGATAATCTCTGGGCATCTTTGGCAGATACATGATCATGTCCTCAGCAGAAAACATCCAATCTTCCTTCTTGGGCTTGGTCTGGGACTGCTTATCAATAATGTCTCCGAATAAGAAGGCTGGTTTCCTATACTCAGTCCCATCTATGTATGTCAGGGGCTCCCCACTGATCATACTCAGCAATATTCGTTCTCCTTGGGCCGAGATCAGTGTCACGCCCCAGTCCCAAAATACCGTGGGACCAGACACGTGGCAATGGCCAGCAGTACGCACCGATGGACCAACTCAATATAATGGATCCATCAGGGCATACTTAAGCTGTAAAACAAGTCTACGACAATCATGGCACAACTAATCTCATCCACACAAGGTATAAAATATGATCCACAGAATAAATAAGGAATGTAAATCATCAGCCAGTCTCACAAAGTACTTCGGGGAACAACCCGATAAATGTCTAGTACAATGGTTCAGCAGACCAGAAGTAAATGACTGAAATAAGTAATAAATACTGAGCATGAACATGGATGCTCAAGAGAAGTCTTCAGCTAAGACCTCGTCCTCGGATGGTGGTACAACTCCTGGATCAGCTCCTACACCGGTCCCGTAGATCTCGGGATAAACCTCGTCTGCAAAATCTGGGGACAAAAATCCGGATCCAGGTCCTCAGGGGACATAGCAAGGTACAAGAAAGCTCATGCCAATAAATACAGATAAGCAGTACAGCAAATAAATAACTAAAAGAACAATGGGGGTAAATATGTAACCATCTAAGTGTAAATGCAAGTGAGAGCATCACTAGTCTCAGGCTGAGCCACTACAAGCTCTGTGTCGGGGAGCCGGTAGCGGTAATAACCGGTAGTGGGTTTAGCTCTGCTCCGAGAGTCTACAACCTCTCAATAATAGTGGATATATATGATAACCGGTAGTGGGCCAAGCTCGGCTTCCGAGTCTTGTGCCTCTCAATAATAGAAGATATATATATATGATCAGCCTGTAGCCTGTGTGTCTCTCCCCACCCAATGTAACCATGCATATCATGACCACAACGTCTCATGCCCATGTCAAGCGCGATCATAGCTAATGCAACCAGTCATAAAGTATCTAATAGTATAATGTCCATGTCCTATATCCTATACAGAATCACCACGAATATCTCGAGAAAATCCTGTCTCATGAATGGTGTCAAGTGTCCTGGGTCATATGGTACTTGATAAGACAAGTACGAAAATATCAAGTGTCACGAATGTCCATCTCTAGATGACCGTACCCAACACTGTGTACAGTGTCGGCACCCGACTGATAATCGGACGCTAAGTACGTCACACGGTCCTAGGTTGAGCATGCACAGCAATATATATAAAGCAAGGAAAATAGATAACTAAGCTGCATAGATTGGCAAGGTACACTTGCCTGGGGTTGAAATACCAACAACTGTCCCTGGATCAGTGGGTCCTGTGGGTACTCCTCCAAAAGCTGTAATAAACATCACCAACAGTCTCAGAAGATATCAAATAGCTAGAAACGCCTGTCCTTAAGTCCGATTTGGACACAGGGGCAAAAAGGTCATTTTCGGCCCAAAGCGGGTTTCACTTGTGGGCCCACTTCGCACCGAAAAGCGTGTCAGGGTCAAAGGTCTCAAAATTCTGCAAACTCAGTGTCTACAAGTCAGGAACGATGATACGAACCCAACGGAACTTCCAGAATTGGATTCCGATGAGCCAATCACAAAATTACCCGTCAAGTGGAGCCTGTGGGGCCCACGATACGTGATTTTGTCAACGTCCTCCGAATCGAACCAAACTTGGCTCACAGGACCAGCGTATTACTACGGATCCGATGGCGCAAGTTTCGTCTCGATCCGACGTGTGTACACGAAGTTACAGCGTGTTTCAGAATCGACGGATACGGGGTGTCGTCGGCGGATACGCGTTGATTTCGGGGTGCACGCACCTCCAAATCGACTTCTGCGAAATCCTACACGACCGTATCAACGTCGCGCACAGTTTGGTAAAGACCGCGTGCGACCAAGTCGTCCCGATTGGCGGGGCGGACTCAGTTCCGGGGTAAAACAGGGCGTTGTTTTTTCCTGTTTTGGATCGCGGTGTACGATCACTACAGGACGTGATGCACCGAGCGAGTTGTACGGGCACCGAGAGGGTTATACAGTCTACGCATAGCAACTGACGGAATTGAAAATGGAGTTGCGAGTTAGGAGAAAACGGTACCTGAACAGGGCTCCGTGAACGCTGAATTCTGCGTGTCCGAAAGCCAATTTGACGTCCTGGTCGTGTCCTCGCGTGCTGTGTCCGGTGTCGGCCTCAGGGAAATGACTGCAGTTGTCGTGCGAGGGTCCGTAGGCTCGGTTGGCAGCACTTTCGGCCAGCGGTTCGTGTGGGAACGTCGTCCCTAACGATGTGTCTTGTGGACCAACTCGACGACGTTGATGGAGAGCGCACGTGCTAAGAGTTGCTCGATGGTCCAACGAGCGCTCGAGGAGCCTCGCCCGGGTAGGCGATGCCGGACTGGTAGCCGCGTAGTCGAGTGCCGGTGCTGGATGGAGATTCAACTGCTTGGAAGAGGCTCGGCAATGTTGGATCCGTCACGTCGGCTCTGGGCGCCGAGTCAGGCAGCACGCTGCTGGCGCAGTACCTCAAGGCGCTGTGTGACGGCCGACGCGCAACCATGCGGGCGTACTCCGGTCCGGCGGGGAAGCTCTGCCGGAGTCGGGTAGCTGCACCGACGGGACCGGAGTTCACAGCGGGATGAAGTCGGCGTCTGGCTGCGGTGATTGGCCGGAGCGGGCGCGGGGTCAGCCGCTGGGTCGGCCGGACGGGGGTGGCTGTCCCGTGGCGTCGAGGATGATGGTCGGCCGATGGTGGGTTGAAGTCGCCGCTCCGCCGGAGCGGAGTCAGCGGGCTGTAGCCGGAGCAGGCGGCACAGGTCGGGGAAGGAGTCGCTCTGTCCGTCGGTCGGCGGGACTGGACCGGCGCGGGGATTTCAGGCGGGTGGAGATGTCAGGCGGTGGTGGTCTGTATGGAGGAGTTCAGAAAATAGGGGATTAAATGGGTTGTAGAAGGTGAAGAAGAACAAGGAGAAGGACTTCATGGCAGCGGCTAAGTTTTGGTTTTGATTTTAGGTTTGGAAAAATTTAGAAAAGGAAAAGTAATGAAAGATATTATATACACATGGGAGGAGGTTGAATTTGACCTAGGAAAAGTTGACCTTAGTCAACACTCTCCTTGGGATGGGCCTTGGGCTCAATGAGGATGTTGGGGAGGGCTAGAATTTGCATTACTTAAATGCAAAGATAGATTTAAAATAACGGTTTAATTAGGTTTACTTACGCAATAGTTTCTAGGGCTTTAAAGCTGCTTCTGGAGTCCAATAAATTCACGGAAAATTACCCTATGTCCGGTTTTTCATTTTACACCATAAAATATTATTTCTATAATAATATTAATATTAATTAATATCATTTAAAAATTTTTATTCACAAAATCCCTTAGTTTTAAATTCCAGAAAATACCGGATAATTGGGATAATTAATATTTAAATATTCCGAAAAAATCAGGGTGTTTACAATCTACCCAACTTATAAAAATTTCATCCTCGAAATTAAAATTAAGCTATGGTAGAAGTCAAGGATGGAAATGGAGGATGGGCATGTTTGGGACAAGGATGTGGAATTCGTAGGAAGGCAGTGACTAGTGAAGTGCTTCAATTATCGAAGCAATGGTAAGGCGCGCCGAGGGATACCAGGTTGTAAAACTAAATAGAAACACCGTGTTCTATTTCTAAGTGGATTCGAGCTAGCCTCAGTCTCGCTATCTAAGTCAAGTAGGTCTAATTCTTAGGTGAGAGAGTTTCACAATCCAGCCCACTTAAAACAATATCGTCCTAAAAATTAAAATAAGGCATAATCTGTTAATCCTTCATGTACATACGGCAAGTTAATCAAAATCTCCTTGTGATAATTAAATCCTAATCATATCCATCACTCCAAGGTTAAGATGATCACTGCTCCAATCAAAATCTAACCTATGGTTATCTCTTCTCCCCTTGTTTCAAATTATCCATATCCACATAACATCTCCAAGATTTACATACTCATATAACTTTTACCTCACGATCTCTAACTATCGTAATCTCCTTTAGAAGTGGTTTGAGTCCAATATATTCACATTTTCACTTATAAAATTTTGTATGCCTCAACTCTTTAAATTCCATTCACATCCTCATTATTTCAAATAGGTCGTCCAACCAAAATCTTAATGCTTAATTCAATTCACCAAATTAAAAAATAATTTAAATGCAGTCCACCAATATTCAAGTCTGAAATTCTATATTTATCCTCTAAATTCAAATTGGTGATTCTTCCTTCATTGTTCAAAAACTTAACTCGTGCCCTTAAGGTATAAATATTGGGTCCTCAATATCAATTCATTGATCCTCATCATCTTAGTCATCCTTCTAAATTTCTCAAAAATTAAAATGGCTTGAACCTCTCCCAATTTAATCTTACTCAATCCCAATCTAAAAGAAATCCCTCTCGAGTTGACAATGCACTGCTACCCAACTTAGAATTTACCCATCTATCACATAAGGCTATATACCTTAAGAAAATACTCCTTAATATAATTACTCATGTCATTCAATCCTCAAAACTTTAGTGCCGATTATATCACATATGATATGTCCTTAATTACGGAAGAATCATCCTCAAGTATGTGTTCGGCCTATGGGGTATATCTAGTATTCTCTGTGTATCAATTTATACCAAGCACGAGGTTTCGTCTTTCCGAAATAAGGGAAGACGGAGACCAATAATAATAAAGAGTTCAAGGGCAGCGTAATAGAATAGAAGTATTGGGATCAAGACGTTTAAAGAATTCAAATGGGAATTGTCAAAGCAGTTGTGGATTGAAATCCTATTTTGGATAATGCCTATTCACATGCTCGCATCGGTTCAGTTATGTAACGGATACGATATGTCAGACATGTCTAGGGCAAGTATATTCGTCTACTAATCCCTACATATCTCAATCCACGTAAAGTAGTTATACGAAGGGCGAACCAAGCGCACTATGGTTGATCAGACCGTAACACACTGATTCTGAAATGTATTATTGTGGGCCTCCCCAATAATACATATGTCATGAACAAGCTCGATGAAGAATAAGCTTGCAAAACTAGGCTATAAAATAGCAGCATAAGTCAAGGTAGTATATGAAATATAAGTACACTAGATGATGATGAAAGGAGGTACAAATTATTCAAGTTCAAAAACAAAATAAGCAACGGTAATAAAAGACTCTACAATCTCTACAGTTATCATGCAACCCCCTTGTCTAAGTCGCCAGTCGACCAAATAGGGCATGAACCTCTAAATTCTACCGTCTGAATTAACACTGTCGTCTACTGCTAGCATACAACTAATGCCATTCAGTTACACTTTGTCAATGGATCACAAGGGCTATATGATACTAGGTGGTGAGGCATACTACTCAACTTAAAAGAATTAAACTAATACAGTGACAGTCTTAAGAGGGTCCTACAAAATAATCTTGCACATGTAAATAAAATGGAAACTCTTATTAGGGTCTCCTATGGTATCACGTAAGTAATGGCCATCTTAAGTCTTAATCATAGTGCTCACAAGCAAGTATCAATGGTAAGGATAGAAGAGTTACTGGCCGTCAAGGAGGAAGGGTCTAACTTGTATCGAGGTGAGGGTACAAATTACATGATTTAAAACCAAGGGTTAATCATTGGTCACAATCTACAAAATAACTTAAACTTATCAAGTTCTAACTACCAAGCATAAAATTTCACACTCAAGGCTACAACTATAATCCTAGCAAACTATGAGCCCTTAACAAAGAATAAATTTACTTGGCCTACTATCCGAAGTGTCAGATGGCACGAGTTGAAAGATGAAGAGAAGAAACGTAATTAGCCGTCGCAAAATAGCGAGCGCTATGGTCGCAGGGAAACAATATAAAAATAAAGATAGAGGGCTCTAGATAGCATCATGGTTCTCTAAGGGGAGTGGGGGGTTGGTTGCTATGTTCGGAGTATGATCAAGGGAGAAGTGTTGATTACATTCCTCTAGGCTTCCTAGGGTGCTGTCTACTAATTAACAAGACAATGATATAAGTTTATAATTCTCCACTACTTTCTAATTATGAAGATTAGGTTCAGTCCTAATGTTCAATATTGGTTCTCCATTGGTTCCTCAATACTAGGGTCAAACATTATGGTAAAACTTCTAACTATCTCTAGTAGTGTCTATACTACTCAAGTCTTCTTAATACATCAAGGGGTAATGGTATACCAATCTAAAGATAAGGAGTTCTAGGGTTCACTAGATATTCTAAACTTAGTGGTGTATCTATAATCTCGTTGTATTCTAAATAAGGGTGCTACTCTAATTATCATCTAACAACAGGAACTTCTATATTCTAGGAGAAGGCTACACTTAAAGAACTATTAGGGAAGCACAGGAATCAAGCAGGATGCATTTGTTCGAAATAGAACAGAGAGGAGGAAGATGAATCATAGTCAATTGTGGATGAGATCCTATATTCTAGTCCTAGGTGCAGGCTGGTCCGGTCCTTAAGTTAAAACCGAACTATTTAGTCGTAGACCTGCATGGGCCACCACAAAAACCATGTCACGCCCCAGTCCCAAAATACCGTGGGACCAGACACGTGGCAATGGCCAGCAGTATGCACCGATGGACCAACTCAATATAATGGATCCATCAGGGCATACTTAAGCTGTAAAACAAGTCTACGACAATCATGGCACAACTAATCCATCCACACAAGGTATAAAATATGATCCACAGAATAAATAAGGAATGTAAATCATCAGCCAGTCTCACAAAGTACTTCGGGGAACAACCCGATAAATGTCTAGTACAATGGTTCAGCAGACCAGAAGTAAATGACTGAAATAAGTAATAAATACTGAGCATGAACATGGATGCTCAAGAGAAGTCTTCAGCTAAGACCTCGTCCTCGGATGGTGGTACAACTCCTGGATCAGCTCCTGCACCGGTCCCGTAGATCTCGGGATAAACCTCGTCTGCAAAATCTGGGGACAAAAATCCGGATCCAGGTCCTCAGGGGACATAGCAAGGTACAAGAAAGCTCATGCCAATAAATACAGATAAGCAGTGCAGCAAATAAATAACTAAAAGAACAATGGGGGTAAATATGTAACCATCTAAGTGTAAATGCAAGTGAGAGCATCACTAGTCTCAGGCTGAGCCACTACAAGCTCTGTGTCGGGGAGCCGGTAGCGGTAATAACCGGTAGTGGGTTTAGCTCTGCTCCGAGAGTCTACAACCTCTCAATAATAGTGGATATATATGATAACCGGTAGTGGGCCAAGCTCGGCTTCCGAGTCTTGTGCCTCTCAATAATAGAAGATATATATATATAATCAGCCTGTAGCCTGTGTGTCTCTCCCCACCCAATGTAACCACGCATATCATGACCACAACGTCTCATGCCCATGTCAAGCGCGATCATAGCTAATGCAACCAGTCATAAAGTATCTAATAGTATAATGTCCATGTCCTATATCCTATACAGAATCACCACGAATATCTCGGGAAAATCCTGTCTCATGAATGGTGTCAAGTGTCCTGGGTCATATGGTACTTGATAAGACAAGTACAAAAATATCAAGTGTCACGAATGTCCATCTCTAGATGACCGTACCCAACACTGTGTACAGTGTCGGCACCCGACTGATAATCGGACGCTAAGTACGTCACACGGTCCTAGGTTGAGCATGCACAGCAATATATATAAAGCAAGGAAAATAGATAACTAAGCTGCATAGATTGGCAAGGTACACTTGCCTGGGGTTGAAATACCAACAACTGTCCCTGGATCAGTGGGTCCTGTGGGTACTCCTCCAAAAGCTGTAATAAACATCACCAACAGTCTCAGAAGATATCAAATAGCTAGAAACGCCTGTCCTTAAGTCCGATTTGGACACAGGGGCAAAAAGGTCATTTTTGGCCCAAAGCGGGTTCCACTTGTGGGCCCACTTCGCACCGAAAAGCGTGTCAGGGTCAAAGGTCTCAAAATTCTGCAAACTCAGTGTCTACAAGTCAGGAACGATGATACGAACCCAACGGAACTTCCAGAATTGGATTCCGATGAGCCGATCACAAAATCACCCGTCAAGTGGAGCCTGTGGGGCCCACGATACGTGATTTTGTCAACGTCCTCCGAATCGAACCAAACTTGGCTCACAGGACCAGCGTATTACTACGGATCCGATGGAGCAAGTTTCGTCTCGATCCGACGTGTGTACACGAAGTTACAGCGTATTTCAGAATCGACGGATATGGGGTGTCGTCGGCGGATACGCGTTGATTCCGGGGTGCACGCACCTCCAAATCGACTTCTGCGAAATCCTACACGACCGTATCAACGTCGCGCACAGTTTGGTAAAGACCGCGTGCGACCAAGTCGTCCCGATTGGCGGGGCGGACTCAGTTCCGGGGTAAAACAGGGCGTTGTTTTTTCCTGTTTTGGATCGCGGTGTACGATCACTACAGGACGCGATGCACCGAGCGAGTTGCACGGGCACCGAGAGGGTTATACAGTCTACGCATAGCAACTGACGGAATTGAAAATGGAGTTGCGAGTTGGGAGAAAACGGTACCTGAACAGGGCTCCGTGAACGCTGAATTCTGCGTGTCCGAAAGCCAATTTGACGTCCTGGTCGTGTCCTCGCATGCTGTGTCCGGTGTCGGCCTCAGGGAAATGACTGCAGTTGTCGTGCGAGGGTCCGTAGGCTCGGTTGGCAGCACTTTCGGCCAGCGGTTCGTGTGGGAACGTCATCCCTAACGATGTGTCTTGTGGACCAACTCGACGACGTTGATGGAGAGCGCACGTGCTAAGAGTTGCTCGATGGTCCAACGAGCGCTCGAGGAGCCTCGCCCGGGTAGACGATGCCGGACTGGTAGCCGCGTAGTCGAGTGCCGGTGCTGGACGAAGATTCAACTGCTTGGAAGAGGCTCGGCAATGTTGGATCCGTCACGTCGGCTCTGGGCGCCGAGTCAGGCAGCACGCTGCTGGCGCAGTACCTCAAGGCGCTGTGTGACGGCCGACGCGCAACCATGCGGGCGTACTCCGGTCCGGCGGGGAAGCTCTGCCGGAGTCGGGTAGCTGCACCGACGGGACCGGAGTTCACAGCGGGATGAAGTCGGCGTCGGGCTGCGGTGATTGGCCGGAGCGGGCGCGAGGTCAGCCGCTGGGTCGGCCGGACGGGGGTGGCTGTCCCGTGGCGTCGAGGATGATGGTCGGCCGATGGTGGGTTGAAGTCGCCGCTCCGCCGGAGCGGAGTCAGCGGGCTGTAGCCGGAGCAGGCGGCACAGGTCGGGGAAGGAGTCGCTCTGTCCGTCGGTCGGCGGGACTGGACCGGCGCGGGGATTTCAGGCGGGTGGAGATGTCAGGCGGTGGTGGTCTGTATGGAGGAGTTCAGAAAATAGGGGATTAAATGGGTTGTAGAAGGTGAAGAAGAACAAGGAGAAGGACTTCATGGCAGCGGCTAAGTTTTGGTTTTGATTTTAGGTTTGGAAAAATTTAGAAAAGGAAAAGTAATGAAAGATATTATATACACATGGGAGGAGGTTGAATTTGACCTAGGAAAAGTTGACCTTAGTCAACACTCTCCTTGGGATGGGCCTTGGGCTCAATGAGGATGTTGGGGAGGGCTAGAATTTGCATTACTTAAATGCAAAGATAGATTTAAAATAACGGTTTAATTAGGTTTACTTACGCAATAGTTTCTAGGGCTTTAAAGCTGCTTCTGGAGTCCAATAAATTCACGGAAAATTATCCTATGTCCGGTTTTTCATTTTACACCATAAAATATTATTTCTATAATAATATTAATATTAATTAATATCATTTAAAAATCTTTTATTCACAAAATCCCTTAGTTTTAAATTCCAGAAAATACCGGATAATTGGGATAATTAATATTTAAATATTCCGAAAAAAATCAGGGTGTTTACAATCAGAGTTCCTCTTTCTTGAGGATATTTGTTTCCAGAGATGGGGAATGTCACATGGGACAAGTCCTCCAGATAGTTGGAATTTAGCATCCCAGCAGCAGAGTCCATCACTTCAGCCAAAGGAGGGATCTGCAGGTCCACTGCAAAAAGCAAGAAAATAAGTCAGTTTTATGCTAGACGCTACACTCTTGCAGCATACACCAAAGCCTAACAGTCTGAGCTTTTACGCCAGGCTGCAATAAAACTTGAGTCTTACGCTGGAATCTATTTCCAGTGCGTAAGGTTAGCAGTATACGTCAAAATCTAACAGTCTGATCTTTTACGCCAGACTGCCAAAATTTGAGTTTTTATGCTGGAATTTACATCTAGCACATAAACTCAAAGTTTGCCGTATAGACTAAAATTTGACAGTCTGAGTTTCTACCCCAGACTGCAAAAGATGGAGTTTTACGCTGACACATTAAAAATGTGGGCGTAATAATAAAACATCTCTGTGCATCATCTTCCTCGAAGAGACTCTTAGCATAAAAGATGACCTTGCGCGTACACATACAACGTGTGCGAAGGGTTTTATTCCTCTCGAAGTCTTTACCTGTGATGCCCGGTGCACAGCTAGACGGCGGAGCACTTCGTTCAGAACGAGGCTCACTCGGCCTAACAGAGGTCGCTCGTGCTTGAGCAGTGGAGCGAGATGAAGAAGCGACTTTCTTTCCCTTAGCAGCGGAGGCTTGTTTTGGTGCCATGGCGAAACTCAGAGTTCTCAGAAAAGAGACGAAGACGAAGAGTTCTCAGAAAGAAAGGGTTTTTGCAAAAGACAGATGAAGGGTTTTTCTCTCTCACGACCTGGGGCTATTTATAGAGTTCAGATGACTCTTCGAATCCTTAACCAAATCCGATATTTAATAGTCGGTTATGATTTTGGACCACGTCAGCCTATCACTTGAAAAGGAAGACGGACAGTCTTATTGCGTAACGGATCCAGATTTTACGTGCAGAGCTACAGATCTATAATTTTATGCTCAGAAGCTTTTACGCTCAGAAGCTACAAGTCTACGATTTTACGCGCAGAAGCTACAAATCTATGATTTTACGCTCAGAAGCTTTTACGCTCAGAAGCTACAAATCTATAGTTTTACGCTCAGAAGCTATAGATCTATGATTTTATGCTCAGAAGCTTTTTCGCTCAGAAGCTACAGATCTACGATTTTACGCTCGGACGCTACAAATGCTATGGATCTATGACTTTTCGCATATCTTAAAATTATGCAGGACATGATACGCGTATATCATGATAATTTGGGTCTTATACTCAAGAAGGCCAAATTACAAGAGTTTACACAAAAAATGCTCCTTTTTGGCTACAAAACATTCCAAGTGCCTAAAATATATAGACGTCAGCGTTGAAGATGACTCTTCTTCTTGGGCTATTGGAAGTTCATTCGAAGTCTAGCCTGGATCCTTTACATCTAAGTTCAAGTATGGCCTAATTCGGCGGACATTTCTTGTCCTATTTCGAGAAACTTTCGGGAAGCCAATCTTGAAGATGATGTTCTGAATAGAAATTCTTCGTATCAGAGAAGTGACAGTTCAGAATTCTATGCGACTCCTCGTCCAAAAATAGCATGACAATTGGATCTTCAAGACAACTTAATGCTAAAGAGCTTTTTACGCATCTTCTGTTACGCGTAAAAGTCGGGACGTGACCGGATAAGCATTTATCAGAGTCAGCTTAAGAAAACTACTCAGACGTGCTGAAGCTACACATTATCAGACTTCTTCACAATAATATGGCGAATCAGCAATGCGTAAAAGAAGACGAGTTTATTAATCATGATTACATACGATGGAAATCCAGTTTACAAAGGATTTTTCATTTTTCATGATTACATATGATAGAAATCCTTTTTTTTACAAAGAATTATTCATTAATACTCAAGATCACGATGGAAATCTATTGCGCTAGGTTTTCATTTGATGGAGATCTTTTTCTTCTTCTACGGCACTTCATCGGCTTCCGACCGATGAACAAGAAAATGGTGAATGGCGGGAGGATACAGAACTGGGCCTGTATAAAGTCCGCCCTCCATACGCCATGGCAGCCATGCTCAGATTTGTGTTAGGGATTCAGACCTAACACAATACTCGAAGACACGGCCAAGCTGCCCACTTGCCTCCAGCTTCATAATAGGGGAAAATACAGCTAGCAAGCTGTATGGTCCGATGAGACCCCTCCTTTCTCCTGGACGAATCGCCATATAAAAATGCTGATTATTCCGAGCAAAGGAAGCTATGATATCCTTCCATGATCCATCGTTGCAGAGGATATTTGCTCGAAGATGCCTCTTTTTACGGCTACTTACATGCTGGAAGAGCATAATCTTCTTCTTCCTCAGTTCAGCCCAATGAATCTCGGCAGCCATCTTTGTGGTGAAGGAAGTATGGAAAAACAGGTTCACTCGCTTGCATTTATATAGGCAGAAGAGAACATACCAAATCCCAACAACTTCCTAAATATCTCCGAAAAATCAGCCTCGCAGAATGAGTCAAATTTTACCGTTTCATGCTTCATTCAAAGTATTTCAAATTACGAGGAATTTGAAAACTTTGAAGGGGGTCTTGTAGAAGCATAAAAAAGACGCTGGAGAATTATACGCGTAAAAATTCCCAACATGCATGAAGCCCGTGTAAAACAGAGCTTTAGCGCTATGTGGCATAAAATATGACTTCAGAGCTACTGGCGTACAACAGAGCTTCAACGCTATTTAGCTTAAAATAGAGCTCCAAAACAGCCCGCGTAAGGCTGCATTTTTAGGCTATTTTGGCGTAAAAAGGTGGCTACACCTCCCTCTGGCGTAAAATATGTCTGCTTTTAATGCAGTGAGAAGTTGTACGAGGAACTCTTCGTATTCCTCGAATGAACCTGTCAGAACAAAACAGTGAACCTGACTCCTGACAAAGAGTACTGCACGACGACCGAGAGGACGGCTGTAATAATGATTCTGCACAGAGGCCCAGGCTGTCGTTTAGTGACATATCTTTGATACAAGTCATTTTTACGCATTCAAAGAATACGCTGCCTATTCTACATGGGCAGAAATAAGCTTTTACGCTCAAAATAAGACAAAATTAGACGCCACGTCAAAAGCTGTCTCTCGTACAGAGCTCGAGGCATATTTCAGAATTTAATGCACGAGATGGGGGCAGATCTCTGCATTTAATGCACGAGATTTTGTTCTATTTTTAATGACTGGGAAAGCTAAAACTAGGGCTAATACGTTTACGTCACCATCCCTGCATGTTACGCCAACCAGGCTATTTACAACTATAGGAGCACGCCGTACGCTATCTCCTCGAAATACGCCAACCAGGCTATTTTCAACTATAGGAGGACGCAGTATGCTATCTCCTCGAAATACGCCAACTCAGGCTATATTTGCAAAGGTACGTGATAAGGCTATTTGGCCCAAAATACGCTCAAGACCTCAGTCAGGAAGGATAATTGGCTATTTTATGCTGGTTATCTATTACTCATGCATCCTCAAGTTCTTCACATTTTGCTTCTATGCCAATAAGACAGCTATTTGGCTTCTATGCCAACAAGACAGCTATTTGGCTTCTACGCCAACAAGACAGCTATTTGGCTTCTACGCCAACAAGACAGCTATTTGGCTTCTACGCCAACAAGACAACTATTTGGCCTTCTACGCCAACAAGACAGCTATTTGGCTTCTACGCCAACAAGACAGCTATTTGGCTTCTACGCCAACAAGACAGCTATTTGGCCTTCTACGCCAACAAGACAGCTATTTGGCTTCTACGCCAACAAGACAGCTATTTGGCTTCTACGCCAACAAGACAGCTATTTGGCTTCTACGCCAATAAGACAGTTATTTGGCTTTTATGCCAACTATCTTTACGCGAGGGGCAGTTATCTATGTGGCTTGCATGCCGTGATCTTTGATGAGCGATTATACACGTTACCGTATAATGGGACACACGTCATACGCAGATTCATGAGATCATTCAGACGTGGGTAGCAGTTATTATAACCGCCGCATAAAGAGTGCAACTCTCTTCACAGTTTGGCTTCTACGCCGACTGGACGGTTACTGTGACTAAGCTATATAAATAGAGACTTCTGGTCACAGGAGAGGGAGGAGGGGAAAAAGATCGCAGGGGATCGATCAAGGATCAAAGGCAAGGAAAGATCAGAGAGAGTGTATAGACAGAGAGTGTTGATTGATAACTTTGGCAACGAGAGTTCAATCCTCCCTGCAACCTTTGAAGCTTCTTCTTCTTCTACAACACTTCTTTATCATCGTGTGGTCCAAGGGACAAAGTGATCGACCGCAGATCAGACTCCTATAGCAATTTTTCCCCAGAATCATTTTTTTATTGTACTTAACATCCTCGTATAGGATTAATTGTACTCTTTTTCTTGTTTATAAACAAAGAAAGGATTTCGTATAAACCTATTCTCATTTCTTTTGTTTATCATCAAACATGTATCATCTCCAGTGAGGATAATATCATCTACATAAACAATCAAGGTAGCAAATTTCCCATCATAGAAGAATTTGGTGAATAAAGTATGATCAACTTTTCCTTGAGTGTACCCTTGGTTCTTCATAGACTGAGTAAATCTTTGAAACCAAGCTCTCGGAGATTGCTTTAATCCATAAAAAGACTTATTCAACTTGCATACCTTTGATCCAAATTTGTCTTCAAAGCCAGGAGGACTATCCATGTATACTTCTTCTTCTAGATCACCATCGAGGAATGCCTTTTTAACATCCAACTGATGTAGAGGCCAATCCAGGTTAGTCGCAAGAGATAAAAGTATTTTGACAGTGTTCAATTTTGTAACAGGAGTAAATATCTTTGAGTAATCTATGCCATAGGTTTGAGTGAAACACTTAGCCACCAAGCGAGCCTTATACCTTTTAACTAACCTATCTGAATTATACTTCACAGTAAACACTCACTTACATCCCACAGACTTCTTAACAACTGGTAGTGTCACGACTCTCCAAGTTTTGTTCTTTTCAAGAGCTTTTATCTCCTCAAATACAACTTCCCTCAACTTTGGAACTTCTAGAGCATCATGTCCATTCTTTGGAATCTCTATACTAGACAATTGGGAGGTGAAGGCAGAAAAAGATGAAAACAAGTTTAAATATGATATAAAATTGGGCATAGGGTATTTAGGGCAAGATCTAACGTATTTTCAAACAACTATGGGATAATCTATATCAGGATACCTGATACAACTCTCAGAAACTGAGATAGACTTACTTTTTCTTTTCTTAGTAGGTTGATTATTCCCTGGTTCAGATTCATGGAAGTGTTGAGATGTTGACACATTCCCTTCTTTATGGTTCTTCCTCATAAACACCTTTCCTTTCCAAGTCTTGTTTCCTACTTCGAACCTGTTCTCTTTAGATGACTCATCATTTTGTGGCATTTCAATTAGTTCATTATTATCATCTTCAAGATTCTCATTGTTTTTTCCATAAGAAAGTGTAGGCTCGGATTCTTCGAGTTCCTTACTCATAGCAGGACTAGGTTCAGATAATGAATCATGGCCATTTTCTATTGGTGCAGAAGTACAAGTCTTAAAATTTTGTGATATAGGCAAGGGCACATTATTTAAAAACTTATGTTCTCAGTTTGAAATGAGTCTTCCTTTAAGTCCCCCCCTTAAGATGAGTATCATCAAAAAAATTTGTTTTCAAAGAATGTGGCATCCATAGTGACAAACATTTTGTTGTTTTTTGGATCAAAATATTTATAACCCTTTTGGGTTGGAGAGTACCCTACAAAAACACATTTTATAGCACGTGGTTCAATTTTGTCAATATTCTTATGTTCATGAAAAAATACTGTGCAACCAAATTTTTTTAATGTCAAATCAGTTGAAACACGAGTAATAGGAAAACATTTTTTGAAAATATAAATTAGAGTTTGAAAATTAAGAACTTTGGAGGACATTATGTTAATTAAATATGCAGTAGTTAAAATTGCTTCACCCCACAAATAATTTGGTACTTTATTTGAGAAGAGTAAAGCACTAGACCCTTCCAATAAGTGTCTATTTTTTCTTTCTGTAACTCCATTTTGTTGGGGAGTATTAGGACATGAGCTTTGATGCACAATTTCATTTTGAAGAAAAAAATTACCCAAAATTGTGTTAAAGTAGTCCCTACCATTGTCACTTCTAAAGACTTGAATAGTTGTATGAAATTGATTTTGTACCATTTTAAAAAAGTCCTTTACAGCCTGACAAACATCGATTTTCCCTTTAATAAGTACACCCAACATACTCTTGAATGGTCATCTATAAATGTGATAAACTATTTTTTGTGAGAAAGTGTACTTGTACGGTTAGGGCCCCAAACATCATTGTGAATAATAGGAAATAGTTTTGATAGTTTATAAGGCTGTATTGGAAAATGGGAACAATAATGTTTTACAAATTTACATGCTTCACATTCAAACAAAGACAAATCTTTATTACGAAATAACTTAGGAAACAAGTATTTTAAATAACAAAAACTAGGATGGCCTAATCGTAAATGCCATAATATAATGTTGTCATCATTATTCGAAACAAAAAAAGACTCAAAGCAGGAACTTATCGGTTTGGAAGGTAGTTGTGATTTAGGTTCAATACCGAAGTAGTAGAGTCCTCCATTCTACTTAGCATTGCCAATCATCTTCACCGAGTTTAAATCCTGAAAGACACAGTGAGAACGGAAAAATTTAGTTTGACAATTTTTTCTTGGACTAATTTACTGACATACACTAGGCTACAAGATAGGTTTCAAACATGAAGTACATCTTTAAGAGTCAACATCTGAGACAAAATAACTGAACCTTTACCTACAATGGCTGAAAAAGAGCCATCTGTGACTTTTATTTTTTGATTCCCTCCACAGGGACTATATAAAGAAAACAAAGTAGATTCACTTGTCATGTGATCAGTTGCACCTGAATCTACTATCCAAGTGTGGTTGGGGCTGACACTAAGAAGAGAAGAATTACCTTTTTTTGCTATAGAGCAAGAAGGAGTTTGAGATTTGAGAAGTTTGAACAGTTTGTCTAGTTGTTCCGTCGTGAGTGAAAGATGAGTTGAAGAAGATTGCTGCCCTTGATCTGAATTACTAGCCTGGAATGCACGACCCTCATTACCACATTTCTTCTTCCAGTTCAGAGGCTTGCCATGGAGCTTCCAACATGTTTCACGCGTATGCCATGCGCGTTTGCAGTGATCACACCAAGGTTTGTCCTACTTCTTACTTTCGTTGAAGTTCCTAGTGGCTTTAGCCGAGCCTTCAGATTCTGAACTTTGAGGTGCCTTACCCATCATGATTCCTTGTCGTGCCTCCTCCCTTCTTATTTCTGAAAAGGTTTTACAAAGAGTTGGCAGTGGTATCTTCCCCAAAATCTGGCCTCCTACTTTATCAAGGTCTTTATTCAGCCCAGCAAGAAACATAAAGACACGATCATTCTCTTGCCTCTTGAGGAACATAATATTATCTTATGCACACCTCCAACTGTCATCATAACAGAGATCCAACTCTTGCCACATAGTCAATATCTTATTATAATAAGTAGTTACATTCCTGTCTTCTTGTTTAGCATGCCACAACTTTGACTTTAAGCCAAAGATCTGGGTAGATTTTTGGATATCAGAGTATGTTTCTTTGACAACTTCTGGCACTGCTTTTGCAGAAGGTAAAAATTTGTACGGCTTGCCTATTGCAGTTTTCATAGAGCTCACTAACCAGGCAATAATCAATGAGTTTTCAGACTTCCATTGTTTGAAAAAAGGGTCTTCTATTGCCGGTTCTGCTATTACTCTCGTCAAAAAGCCAATATTTTTTTTGCCTTCCAATACCAAAAAAATGGTTTGGGCGTATTCATTATAATTTTTTCCATTCATCTTAGGAACATTGACCTTGAAGGAGTTTGAGGATCCCTCATGATCCTTGAAACCTGTGTAGAAGTCGCTGTCTCCGAAAGAACTTCCGTCTCTATTGCTGCCGCCATCGCTACGGCCAATATCGCTGCCAGCACAGCGACCAGCGCCTCCACCAGTGCCGCGACCAGCACCTTCGCCAGTGCCGCGACCAGCACCTCCGCCAGTGCCAACACTGTGACCAGCACCACCACCATCGCCACGGCCTGCTGTGCCGTTCTTGCGACCTGCTCCATCTTCTGTTGTGGAGGAGTCATCATTGTTTGTTGAGCCGATAAGGGCTTGCTCCCATCTATTGGAATCGGCCATTGAAGGCCTAACCGAGTTGGAGAAACGGGTTTAGGGAAAAAACTTTATAAACCCTAGGTTAGGGAACCTGGCTCTGATACCATATTAGAAAATAAGTGGTGAATGCTTCATATTTATTCTTTAGTCCCAAGGCTGGTTTAAATAGAAGAAATACAATCAATATCCATTCTTGAATCCAGGAGAACCTTAAGGAAAAAAAACCAAATGAAAACAAAAAATCTTCTCTAATAATGACTAATAACAAGAGAAGAGAGAATCACGTGATTCTCTAACAATTTAACATATTTTGGCAAGTAGAAAAAGTACTTGCAATTTACTCTTTTTGCAGCTTGTAACTGAACCATATAAACCTTATAGGTTATGGCAAGATGAATTTAGCTGCTAAATTTTAGCCAAATGAAAGATATTGGACCAAAAAGAAAAGAAAAGAAAATTCAAAGTCAGTTTTATTTAATAGCGGAGTAGGCATTTTTTGCAAGAAAATAAATTGGGAGAAAACAATGACAAACTTTCAAATTGTGGATAGAAGGTTTTTTTGTTGGAACTTTTGCATTTTAATTTGGGGCCTTCAAGAATTTTTTTTAGTTTACTGAGCCGTAAGTCCATAATTGATGATCCAGTAAGAGGAGCCGTTAGATAGTACTTAAAGGAGCCGCTAAAACATGGAATGAAGGTTTAAAGAAGTATATGGTTTTTGTTAGTATTACAACATAGCATGTAGTCCTTATAAGAGCAGAAAGGAAGAAGAGGATTCAAACATCCGACCCAACAAATTTGGGATTAAGGCTTCGTTGTTGTTGTTACTGTTCTGAGTCATAAGTCCAGTTATAAACATACTAAGAATTAGCGATTCTTTTTAATCCACTACTACTTGGATTAGTTTATTATGTTTCTAGAAATAAAACATTTTCTTCTTATTACTATACTATATAGGTAAGTCCAGTTATAAGCGTATTGAGATATAAATTTTTTCTCTGATCCTCTACTTGTTGGATTAGATTATTATGTTTCTGGAAAATAAAGCTTTTTTCCTTTCCTTTCCTTTCCTTTCCTTTCCTATTATGTATCTTTGAACATATGTTTCTGGAAAATAAAGCTTTTTTGGCATGTCCAGTGTAATGGTTGGGATATTTTCCATAAATAACTTATATGGAACAATAGTACTGGTTCCACCAATTACATACTATATATGATTCTATATTTGATCAAAATATCTTTTAGTGCAAATAAGATATCTATTGAAAGTGATTACATAGTCTTGGATTAGTTTAGCATGTTTATGTTATATAGTGATAACAACTATGATATTAATTCGACATTGGAAATTTGTTGAAGCGGGAATATAGATAAGACTAGGTTTCCATGGATATTGTGGAAATGCTAAGATGGTGGATCAGGAGTTCGATGCAATGGATTCTCCGAGGAGTCCCAGTGGGAAGGATGCAGTATGGGTGATCGTGGACTAATTCACCAAGTCAACATATTTCTTTTCTTCCAGAGTTGGGCAGTCCATGGAGATACTAGCTGACATGTACATGCGACAGATTATGAAATTGCATGGTGTGCCTATTAGCATAGTATCAGATCGAGATTCCATATTCACCTCTCATTTCTGGTGGAGTATGCAGGAGAGTTTGGGAACTCGACTCAAGTTCAGCACTGCCTATCACCCACAAACTGATGCCAGTCAAAGCGCACGATTCAGATACTGGAGGATATATTGAGGCTTGTATGCTTGATTTTAGGGGATCTTGGGAAGACCACTTGCACCTGGTAGAATTCTGATATAACAATAGCTACCAAACAAGCATTCATATGGTACTATTCGAGGCATTATACAATAAAAATTGTAGGTCTCTTGTATGTTGGAGTGACATAGGAGAGTGTCAGATATTAGGCCCAGAGCTAGTGACACAGATGTTAGAGAAAGTGAAGCAGATTTAGAGCCGTCTCTGTACAGCGCAGGATAGACAGAAGCATTGGGCAGATGCGTACCACCAACCTTTGGAGTTCAAGGAAGGTGACCATGTATTCTTGAGGATATCACCTACTCGGGGTACTATTAGATTTTGGAGCAGAGACAAGCTGAGTCCGAGGTATATCGGGCCGTTCGATCTCTTGGAGCGAGTTGGTGAAGTGACTTATCGTCTTGCATTGCCTCCATCATTAGAAGGTGTGCATGACGTATTCTACGTATCATAGTTGAGGAGATACGTGATTGATGCTAGTCATGTGATCGACCATTCTGAGATCGCAGTGGGACCGAGTCTGTCTTAGGAGGAGCAACCAGTTGAGATTCTGGACACTAGTAAAAAGGTATTGAGAGGACAGACTATTTGACTAGTCCTGGTTGCATGGAAGCATCATTCACCGGGCGAGTCTACTTAGGAGCGCTAGAATTCTATGCGTGCGAGGTTCCCTCACTTGTTTGAGGATTCAGGTATGAACTTACATTACGCGTTTAGTTTCTGGGTATTCTTTTTAGTATAGTGTATTTTTAATTTCGAGAACAAAATTCTTTTAAGGTGGGTAGATTGTGAGCACTCTGATTTTATATAGGGTTATTTTGGTAATTAGTAATTATTTTTATTATTTATATAATTTAAATATTTACTAGAAAATTTATTAAATTTTAGAACCCTTCACCATGGTCTTAAGATCTTGAGCAATGCATTAGCCTTTTCCTTCCAACCAACTCTGTATATTAGACTTAGACGAGTCAAATTAGGCTCATGCCATAACTGTTACTCATAATTCACATTTTCATGCTTTATTTTTGTCACACAACTTTTGTAGCCCAAATACGAGAAATTGGCAATTAATCACATGTTGCCGTTGCGTACAAATTTAATGTTCAACACCAATCCATTTCGTCCAACTAACTTTATATTCATTAGCCAAACTGAACCTACTACGTCCATGACAAGAGTGTCCCATTTATTTGAGTTCCCACACGCTCCATAAAGTTTACATAATTCAAATCTTTGGTTTAAATTCGTATTTTTCATTTTTGGAAACCGAATCTTTGCATATACTCTTTTGCACCTCATTTAAACCCAAATAAATATTTGTAAAATTAGCCCATTGATTGGAGAGGCCTTGCATACCATAATAGGATCTCAAATAAGCTACTCCATATATTTTAAACCAACTTTTAATCCTCACCACCCAACCTACAGGTATATATATATATATATATATATATATATATATATATATATATATATATATATATATATATATATATATGTAACCCTCTCCCTCACCTCAACCCTAATATACCCGACCCCTACCCCTCTACAACTGCCAACACACCCCCGACCCCCTCCTCTCTTCCTCTCCCCTCATACTTCCCTTCCTCCCCTCTACAAACCCCTCCACCTTCGACTTAGGTCACCACCCCCAACCGGCCACCACCAAAGCCGACAACAGCCAAGGCTGCTATCGCTGCTTTTCTGGTGTGCACAGGCTATGAACACCCCTCCAAAACCTGGGAATACCCTCCCCCTTAAATCCCCCTAGCAGCTCGATAAGTTTCATGAAGTTTGGACGTCGTTTGACCCTACGAAAGGTCCGTATCGCGACAAAGGTCCCCACCTTAATTGTAATAACATAAGTTCTTCAACTTTGAATTTTTATTTTATTTTCCATGAAAAAAAACTCGTAAAAACTCATGTGTATATTAGATATCAAATATCATAACCCCCATGAATGAGAAACCCATGATTTTATTTGTAAAAATTACCCAAGTTGATGCAAATCCAAGACAGGGCAAAGGTGCACTATTGTTGAACATAGATAGATGAGTTTTGATATATTTTAATTACAAAGTAAATTTACAAAAAATATATAAATAATTACAGAATATTAAATATAATATTTTCATATTAAATTGGGTTGTGATACAAGTATGGAGGTTGCATGTACAAACTAGTTGTCAAGTTACTATAATACCTAGGAGCACAACACGACTTCTTTTCATGCAATGATATTGTTATAGCCATTTTCAATTGATTATAAATAATTTCAGCATATTAACCTATTTAATTCAGTTTAATATTATGTTGAGATGCGTGTTAGAGAGGATACTCGCATGGTTGATGAGTAGGTTAGCATTGTTGAGAGTTTTGCGACATTGTGACGTGCCTACGTACGTATAGGACTACACATATCTAAACATATATAAATACATATATGTACGCATGGTATATTGATGTATGAGACACTCACAACATGTTAGAGAGTAGCATGGCACGTGTATATTGGCTAGTTGTTCAATACAATGCGAATATTGGATTATTGGCAAGAACATCAAAATATTGGTTGATGTTGTGCGACGATCTTTCATTTTGATATTGAGTAGATTTAGATTAGTTTGTGTTGGTATTTATTAGAATATGTACGACAGGGAAATTTAGATCCTCTACACTTTCAGTCAAGGATATCGGTCAGGCTACACCGCAACAACAGTCAGCAGGCAAGTGTACCTTGTCAAGTTGTACAACAGTCACCGTTTATTATTCTGCATTAGATATTGTTATTATATGCTCTTGTTGATATATCTGTTTATCCTAGGACCGTTAGATGATACCTAGCATCTGAACCATATTCGAGTGCCGACATCCGTCAGCGGAGTCAAGTATCGTCAGTTAGAGAGTTGATATTGCAAATCCATATTACGTGCTTGCATTCCTTGCTCAATATAGTATAGGACACCTGACACGTCTTTTATGTGGCATAATCCATCTCGACATATTCTTGGTGTTTTGGATTCTGTATAGGGCTATAGGACTCGTGATATATATATATATATATATATATATATATATATATATATATATATATATATATATATATATATATATATATATATATATATATATACTTACAGTTACTTTTAGCTTACTATGACTTGTGGTGATAGGTAGAGATCATGGTCTTGCGTGTCATGAGATGAGATGAGATAAGACGTAAGATTACATGGGAGGGGAGAGTATACATCGTACTATGAGTTGACTTCTACATAGTTATACTATTCTTCTACTAGCCTACATTAGGTTCCATGCTGCGGGACCTAAAGTGCTTTACTAGCCTACTCTATGTTCTCCCACACGGAGTCTTGAGTATACTACTAGCCTACATAAATGTCTATTGAGATCTTTCTTGTTTCCATCCTGGAGTACGAGTACTGCTCTCATCTGCATAACACGTAGATGGTTACAATAGTTATCATTGAGTCTGTAGCATTATATTGTTTTACTTCTGGTACGCTATTTTCTTTTACCCTTCTATGTCCCCTAAGGACCTAGTTTCTTGCCAGGTATAGGCGAGGAGATTTATCCTGAGGTGTATACGGTTAAGGAACAGGAGTTGCAGTGGAGGACAAGATTTTTCAAGAGGAGTTCACTTGATCTGTGTAGGGTCTTCTATCTTGGATTGATGGCAACATTAGTAGCAGACTTTCAGACTTATCACTTTTACTATTTTATTTACCTTCAGCACTTATTTTAGCGGGTTGTTCCCTGTGAGTCTCTTTTGTTGATGCACTATGATGTTCGAGACTTATTTCCTATTTATGCGTTGTAGTGGATTTTATTATCTCTACGTGCATCATATTTATTTATGTGGATGAGATTAGACCTATTACCTGTGTTAGCTTAGTTGTGGACTGTTTACTCGTATTTTATAGCTTAAGTGCACTCTAAATGGTCTATTAAATTAGATTGTTCGTTGTAGTTATGCTGCTGGCCATTGCCACGTGGCTCAGTCCCTTGTATTTGGGGACTGGGGCATGACACTTAGGCTCATTCCTAAACCAGGTCCTTCCTATGTCATGAAGTTGGAGTCCAGCAGCTTCTATCTTCAGATCATTAGGAAGCCGTGCAACTCGCAAAACCCCTTTCTATATCCTCTAGTCACTCATTACATATAGTATCCCCTCAGTACCTCGGAACTCGTAGGGGAAAAGCTTCTTAAAGTCTAAAATGTTTGCTTCCCTAGGCTTAGAAGTCCCTAGATTAGCTACTTTATCTATTGTCGCTAAGGCCACTAACTGTACATTCCCCATTCTTTCTTTATCACATCTATCTCAGCCTAAACTTTTTGTGCCTCCACTAGTCCTCTGAACATCTCAAACATCTGCACTCTACTCATAGGCAACTCCCCAGAAGTAGGAATAGTCGGGATGGTAGGAATGGTCCCTTGGGTTGGAGGAGGTGGGGATGGAAGAGTATCAGTCTCTTTAGAATTGATAGGATGAGTGGAAGATGATCCCCCAGACCCTGTAACATCCTGGTTACGGTTTCGAGACTTTCCCTTAGACATTCTGAAGTGACAAAGAGAAGATAATAAGATTCAAATGATTTAAATATTTTAAGAAAACAATCAATATAACAATGACTATATATATTCAAGGTATCCTAAACTGTGATTGAGCATTCCTAGATTACAAGAATCCAATAGCACTCTAGTCCTAGGTACCATCAGACGGAGAGACCTGCATGGGCCACCACTAAAAATGTGTCATGCTCCGCGCCCGCACTATCGAGCACGGGTTGTGAGCGTGCCTATCCTACACCGCAGTATCGGCGGTAGTCAGTTGTCTAGACCTCAATAATCGCCAAAAATATCGATAATTATAAATCATGCTTAATTATATAAAATAAATAAGAACCACTATCCACACACGCACACGATCACCACAGTCCACTAGTATATTTTTTAGTACATGATACATGTTACTCTCTCCGGAGACAAATCCGATAAATTATTAAAATAATATACAACATGAATCATACATCATCAAATACACTGAATATGTAAACCCCAGAAAATTTTCAGATTTTAAAAATTAATTTTCAGAATTTTTCTGGATTTTTTTGTGATTTTTCAGGAATTAAAATAAATATTTTCTGGTTTTAAATAATTTTTAAATGTTTTTATTAAATATTAAAATATTATGAAAATAATATTTTTGGGTGTAAAATAAAATATTAGACATAGGGTAATTTTTTTGGAATTTATTGGACCTCAGAACCATTTTTAAAGACCTAAAAACTAAGTTTTTATTTAAACCAATATAAACCCTAAATAAATCCGGTTTAATTTTGAACCAAACCAACCCGGACCGACCCTGAACCGAACCGATCTATTTAAACCCAACCCATTCCCTAGCGGGTCGGGTCGGATTCAAACCCGAATCCGCCAACCCGACCCGACCCGACTGCAACAGTGATGCCCTAAACCGATTCTCCCCCGACCCATCGCCTTCCCTGGCCGCCCGCTTCCCCATTGTCGGTTGCGCCGCGATCCGGCCGTTTCCCTGCGATTTTTGGCCAATGCCCCCCGCCTCCGCAGTAACCTCCGCCGCTCCGTTCGCCTCCTCAACCGACCGCCCTCATCCTATAAAACCCCTTCACCTCGGCCGCCTCCACCATCACCCACCGCCATCACCACCGTCATCTCCGGCAACCCTCTCTGCCATTTCCAGCCACCTCCACGATCGTCCTCCTCATCCACGACCCGACGATAACCCCCTTCACCTCGGCCCCTATACCACCGTCGCCTCCACCGCCAACCCCGGCTCTTCTCCTCCCTCTCCTCCTATATATACCCCGACCGGCCCACTTCGCTCCAACACCGCCGCCTTCCTCCTCTGCTAGCCGCCACGGGCTCTATTTGCCACCGCCACCCGAACGACCAACAGCAACCCGACCCCAGAGAAGGACCCGCTGCTTCTCCTCCGGACTCCGCCGCCACGACGACCCCGCCACGACGAAGACGAGCAGCTGTCGAGAGCTGCCTCCGCCTGACCCGCCTCCGCCTTCCTCCGGCCACCTCCAACTCCGGCGAGTACTGTAACCCTAGCCCTAGCCGCCGGCCGAGCGTCGCGCCGTCTCACGGAATCCCGTATTTTTTGTCTTCTGCGGAGTCCTGTTCAGGTGACTGTATATCTCTCCTCGCTGCCCCATTTTTTGTTTCATCTACTGTGACGCGTAGACTGTGTGACCCTCTCGATACCGTACAATTTGCTCGGGGTATCGCGTCCTGTGGCGATCACAAACTGTGACCCAAAATCAGGAAAATAATTGCCCTATTTTTCCCTGAAACTGGGTGCGCCCCGCTAAACGGGATGACTTGGTCGTATGCGGACTTCACCGAAAGGTGCGCGCCGTTAATACGGACGTGTGGGTTTTTGCGGAAGTTGATTTGGATGTGCGTGCACACTGAAATCAACGCATATCTGTCGACAACACCCGTATCGGCCCTGTTCTGGAACTCATTGTAACTTCGTGTACGCACGTCGTATCGAAACGAAACTTACGCCATCAGACTCTTAGCAATACGCTGGTCCTGTGACCCAAGTTTGGTTCGATTCTGAGAACGTTGACAAAATTGTGTATCGGGGGCCCATGCTCTACTTGACGGGCGATTTTATGATCGGCTTATCGGAATCCAGTTCTGGACGTTCCGTTAGGTTCGTATCATCATTCTGGACTTGTTGACACTAAGTTTGACGAATTTGGAGAACATTGTCGCTGACACATTTTTCGGTGCGAAGCGGGCCACATGTGGACCCCGCTTTGACCAGAAACTATCACCTTTGCCCCTGTGTCCGAATTGGACTCAAGGACAGGCAATTCTAGCTATTTGATGTCTTCTGAACATGATGGTAATGTCTATTTCAGCAACCGGAGGAGTACCTGCAGAACCCGCTGATACCAGAGCCGTAGTTGGTAACCAAATCCCAGGCAAGTGTACCTTGCCATACTTGCAGCGTTTGTCTATACTATTCTCTTGATTATTTACTGTAATATCTCTGTTCAACCTAGGACCGAGTGACATTACTTAGCGTCCGAATAATATTCGGGTGCCAACACTGTACGCAGAGTTGTGTAATGTCACCTAGACATGGACATCGAGACCCTATATATTCTCGTGCTTGCATTATCAAGTACGTCATAACTCAGGACACCTGACACTATTTATGAGACAAAATCTTCCTGAGATATTCATGGTGATTCTGTATAGGTTACAGGATTCATGACATACATATTACATATGCTTAACTATCATTATGACTCGCTGCATTAGTTAGAGGTCATGATCTTGCGTGTTATGGACATGAGACGTCGTGGATATGATACGTGTGATTACATTGGGTGGGGAGAGACACACCATACTACAGGCTGATTATTGATATATATACTATACTTCTGGAGGTGCTTTGGCACATATACTGGAGTCGTGATACTACTTGCTTTGGCATATATACTGGAGTCGTGATACTACTTGCTTTGGCATATATACTGGAGTCGTAATACTAATGCTGCTATGGGTTTCCCCGACACAGAGCCTATAGTAGTTTCAGTCTAAGTATGATTAATGCTCTCATTTGCATAACACCTAGCTGGTACTTAGTTTACCCTTTGATACATTTTATATACTGCATTTATTCTGGCATGCTATTTTTTGTACCTTGTTAAGTCCCTCTGAGGACCTGGTCCCTTGCCAGTTTTGCAGCATAGACCATTGTGGAGCCTGCTTGGAGTTGTTGATGTGTGTTGCTTTGTCATGCAGGAATTGGTGCCAGGTACTTATATTATTTCTTCCGGAGTATTGGTTATTATTCATATTGTTTATTCATCTGCTGATATAGCCTAGTTTTATAGACTCATATTCCTTCCTCGAGTCTATTCGAGCTTATGGGTTACTGGCGGCCGACTTTAGCACATGTAGCTCATTCTTGTATATTCCGTTCATTATGGATTAAGGCATAGATATTTATAGATAGTGACCCTTCTATTACAACTTATACGTATTCGAATTGGACCAGAGTCTGGTCGAATACGGAGCTGGCATGTTACGTATTCCTAGTCCTACGTATTTTGGGACTGGAGCATGACATATTTTTGTGGTGGCCCATGCAGGTCCTGATTAAATCGTTTCGGTTACTTTCCGGTACCGAGCGAGCCTGTAATCAAAGTTAGCAGTGTTTGCATCTCAATCCATAACTGACTTAAAAATTCTTTAGCACTTGATTATCGCCCTTCGACTTCGTAATTGTACTCTTTCAAATCTCCTCAACATCCTTATTATTGTTTATCATCTCTTCCTATTTCGGAGAGATGAATGTTCGTGCACGGTGTTTCCTCCAGAAGCATATCCTCGTCAAGGCAGAAGAAGATATGCTGGATATAAATTTTGAGAAGACGGTTACCCTTAGTATGATAGTAGATAGGTTATTACTATATGCTAGAGTTAGTATAGATTTTAGCATGAGAATTGAATATAATATCAGAGACCTAGAACTAATAGAACCTCACCCTTGCTTACAGGTAGCAAGTAATTTGGAAGTATTAAAAGAAAGGAAAGAGGGTTTGACTCTAATGCACTGAAATACTTTAGGGAATACATAGTTTGATGCTAGGGATCAGATGTGACTCATGATGGTGATACAAGGAATTGCATTATGACCTTAAGAAAACGGAACCTTACTTAGCAGGCCAAGGTGGTTAAATCCTTAGTTGTCTTGTAGCTTTTAGTATCAAAATTAGATCTTATGACCCAGCTGTTACACCCCTACTATTTATGCCGAAGAAGGATAGGACGGTACGCCTGTGTATTGACTATAGGGCACTGAATCCTGTAAACCATCAAGAACCGGTATCCCTTGCCATACATTGACGACCTATTCGATTAGTTGAGTGGTATGAGTGTATTCTCAATCTTAGATCCGGTTATCACCAGCTTAGAGTGCGTAGAGAGGATATACCAAAGACAGCCTTCAGGACCAAGTATGGACACTATGAGTTCTTAGTTATGTCGTTTGGTTTAAACCAACGCGCCAGCTGTGTTCATGAGTTTGATGAACGATGTTTTTCCTCAGTACTTGGACAAGTTCGTGGTTGCGATTATTGATGACATCGTGATATATTCCAAGGGCCACACAGACCACGAACAACACTTTTTCAGCAGCAGCAGAGGAATCCACCGCGAGACGCGGATAAGATTTCGCGATGAACTTGGAGGACGCGCAGACTCGTGGAGTAGCAAATGCGCGAAAGTTTTTCATAGTTATCTATTCCTAGTATTGCTTTAGCACGTGCCTGTTAGTTCGTGACCTTAGCCTTAAACCTGGTAATTTGAACTTATTAACAATTGATAACCTAGTTTTCTAAACTGTAGTTTTCTTGCTTTAACTAGATTTCCTTCACTCTTAAAATTGCATAACTTTCATTGCTTAGGTAAATGATATTTTTCTTCCCTAGGTGTTGTTTTGCTTAAACCCTCATCCTTTGATTCTCCTTGATCATGATTCTTTGATGGTGTCATGCTTCGAACCTGTTTTGCAAACCGTGTCATCTCTACTGACCAGTAATTTCTTTGATTGCGAGGACGCAATCCTCTTAAGGGGGGTAGATTGTAAACCCCCAGGAATTTTTCAGATTTTAAAAATCAATTTTCAAAATTTTTTTGGAATTTTCTGTGATAAATTAAAATAAATGTTTCTGGTTTTAAATAATTTTTAAATATTTTTATTAAATATTAAAATATTATGAAAATAATATTTTTGGGTGTAAAATAAAATATTAGACATAGGGTAATTTTCCTGGAATTTATTGAACCTCGGAACCATTTTTAAAGACCTAAAAACTAAGTTTTTATTTAAACCAATATAAACCCTAAATAAACCCGGTTTAATTTTGAACCAAACCAACCCGGACCGACCCTGAACCGAACCGGTCTATTTAAACCCAACCCATTCCCTAGCGGGTCGGGTCAGATTCAAACCCGAATCCGCCAACCCGACCCGACCCGACTGCAACAGTGATGCCCTAAACCGATTCTCCCCCGACCCATCGCCTTCCCCGGCCGCCCGCCTCCCTGGCCGACGGTTGCGCCGCGATCCGGCCGTTTCCCCGCAATTTTTGGCCAACGACCCCCGCCTCCGCCGTAACCTCCGCCGCTCTGTTCGCCTCCTCAACCGACCGCCCTCATCCTATAAAACCCCTTCACCTCGGCCGCCTCCACCATCACCCACCGCCATCACCACCGTCATCTCCGGCAACCCTCTCTGCCATTTCCAGCCACCTCCACGATCGTCCTCCTCAGCCACGACCCGACGACAACCCCCTTCACCTCGGCACCTACACCATCGTCGCCTCCACCGCCAGCCCCGGCTCTTCTCCTCCCTCTCCTCTTATATATACTCCGACCGGCCCCCTTCGCTCCAACACCGTCGCCTTCCTCCTCTACTAGTCGCCCTGGGCTCCACTGCCACCGCCACCCGAACGACCAACAGCCACCCGACCCCGGAGAAGGACCCGCTGCTTCTCCTGTGGACTCCGCCGCCACGACGACCCCTCCACGATGAAGACGAGCAGCCGTCGAGAGCCGCCTCCGCCTGACCCGCCTCCGCCTTCCTCCGGCCGCCTCCAACTCCGGCGAGTACTGTAACCCTAGCCCTTTGGTTCGATTCTGAGAACGTTGACAAAATCACGTATCGGGGCCCACGGCTCCACTTGACGGGCAATTTTATGATCGGCTCATCGGAATCCAGTTCTGGACGTTCCGTTGGATTCGTATCGTCGTTCTGGACTTGTTCACACTAAGTTTGACGAATTTGGAGAATATTGTCGCTGACACATTTTTCGGTACGAAGCGGGCCACATGTGGACTCTGCTTTGACCAGAAACTGTCACTTTTGCCCCTGTGTCCAAATTGGACTTAAGGACAGGAAATTCTAGCTATTTGATGTCTTCTGAACATGATGGTAATATCTATTTCAGCAACCGGAGGAGTACCTGCAGAACCCGCTGATACCAGAGCCGCAGTTGGTAACCAAATCCCAGGCAAGTGTACCTTGCCATACTTGCAGCGTTTGTCTATACTATTCTCTTGATTATTTACTGTAATATCTCTGTTCAACCTAGGACCGAGTGACATTACTTAGCGTCAGAATAATATTCGGGTGCCAACACTGTACGCAGAGTTATGTAATGTCACATAGACATGGACATCGAGACCCTATATATTCTCGTGCTTGCATTATCAACTATGTCATATCTCAGGACACCTGATACTATTCATGAGACAGAATCTTCCTGAGATATTCATGGTGATTCTGTATAGGTTACATGATTCGTGACATAAATATTACATATGCTTAACTATCATTATGACTCGCTGCATTAGTTAGAGGTCATGATCTTGCGTGTTATGGACATGAGACGTCGTGGACATGAGACGTGTGATTACATTGGGTGGGGAGAGACACACCATACTACAGGCTGATTATTGATATATATATATACTATACTTCTGGAGGTGCTTTGGCACATATACTGGAGTCGTGATACTACTTGCTTTGGCATATATACTGGAGTCGTGATACTACTTGCTTTGGCATATATACTGGAGTCGTAATACTAATGCTGCTATGGGTTTCCCCGACACAGAGCCTATAGTAGTTTCAGCCTAAGTATGATTAATGCTCTCATTTGCATAATACCTAGCTGGTACTTAGTTTACCCTTTGATACATTTTATATACTGTATTTATTCTGGCATGCTGTTTCTTGTACCTTGTTACGTCCCTCTGAGGACCTGGTCCCTTGCCAGTTTTGCAGCATAGACCATTGTGGAGCCTGCTTGGAGTTGCTGATGTGTGTTGCTTTGTCATGCAGGAATTGGTGCCAGGTACTTATATTATTTCTTCCGGAGTATTGGTTATTATTCATATTGTTTATTCATCTGCTGATATAGCCTAGTTTTATAGACTCATATTCCTTCCTCGAGTCTATTCGAGCTTATGGGTTACTGGCGGCCGACTTTAGCACATGTAGCTCATTCTTGTATATTCCGTTCATTGTGGATTGAGGCATAGATATTTATAGATAGTGACCCTTCTATTACAGCTTATACATATTCGAATCAGACCAGAGTCTGGTCGAATGCGTAGCTGGCATGTTACGTATTCCTAGTCCTACGTATTTTGGGACTGGGGCGTGACAGAATAGTACATCAAGAGTTTGTCCTACTATAAATCCTCTAAGTAGCTCAGCTGGACTCAAGTGTTGTCTTCATGCCATGGCCAAATATGTCAATACCCAGTCAGGGTTGGAGCAAAGTACAACCAAATAAATGTCACACCATACAAAATAAAGCAGTAAAATAAAAGTAGAAGATGAACCATATAATGCAACTGAAAGATGTAATAAGATGCAACTTGCAATACGAGAAACTATGAGAACAACAATAAACACGACTAGACTCTATGTGTAATTGAAATACTATTTCAGTATGTCGGCTAGGGTAATCCGGCACATCCGAAGATTGCTATCAACGATATAGTCGGGCACGACATATGTGAGGTGTATGTGTGCTATCAATGATAATCAATAATGATATGGGTATGATCACATACCTACTCAGCATTTCCCCTCCTACGACTCTCGAAACAATATTAGTACGAGAATATCAAACAATACGATCAATGTGTTGGGGATCGAACAAGCCCTAAAAGCGTTCCGATCGACACCGTATTTGAGAGTGCCCGCAGCAAAAACTTTAGGCCAACCCATCTGAGATAACCAACCCCTGTCTAACAAATACCAAGCATAGATAAAGACAAGTATATGGCGATAACTACGTCACCTGGACAAATCTAACTCAGGTAAAATTACAAGATTGATAAAATCAATGTTGAACCCTTTGCCCTAATAGATTCAACCCCCTCACCACACTCAAGAAGAAAAGAAAGAGATTACAATTGAAATCACTCACCAGCCCGTAGCAATCTCCCTGAGCGAATGCGACGACTCCTCGATCAAATCTCTTTCTTTCTTCTGTCTTGGATGACGAAGTCCTAATAGCAAAGCACGGACTTTCTCTTAGATTTTCTGTGGACGAGCATCCCAAATCTCTATATTATGCTATTCATTGTGCCTCCACCCTCCTCCTATATTTATAGAATAAGAAATCCTATTTTAGGTTATAATAGAATTTCTAAATAGAAAACCTTAAAATAAGAATCTTATTCCATCTAAAATAGCCCAACACTAATTATGTACGCCCAAATATGGTCAAATTAAATATTTAATACAAATTTAAAATCTAATCAAATCTTATATTTAATGTAGATTTCTAAATTATATCAAATAAAATCTTTGACCATATTTGGGCTCCAAAATTTACCAAATCCAGACTGGACCCCAACAATCTCTCCCTCCTGTCTGATGAGAGGGTGTTGACCCCATGGCTTCTCAACTGGAATCCATACCTGTCGCCCCGCGACAGAGTTCCTACTCCCCATGTCACTGATCTCCGATCTCCCTAGTTGCTTTGCATTTTCCTTCGTCTCCAGCTCCTCGACCGTCACGTCGACGCTAGCTGCCATGCGTAGCACTTTCTGTACCACTGGGATCCTGTCGACATTAATGACATGGCTGAGACCAAAGTCCCTGACTATCAGCCTCACCATGAGTCTTGAATTCCTGTCCCCGACTTTCGTCTTCCACCGAAATGTGTTAACATTCCGACGAGCTTCTTCACCCTTGGCTGGCCTAACCAAGCGGACGGTCCATTTCTTCCGAGATTCGAATTGCTAAATCTGCCCACCTTCATTTCCGAACTTGAAGCTCCCCATACACATGCATCCTCGAGCAGAATATCATGCACTATGCATGTTGTCGATGACCCACAGCTCCCCGAAACTGTGTGAATGGTGACGCTCCCACATTAGATTGAGTTTGCTGTAAACCTTGATCTCCTCTCTGGCCTCGAACTGCTGAAACTAATATCGTTCCGTGAAGCTTTGGCAAACCACCCGTCGCCAAAATCGAATCCGTGAAGCAACTCCCACTTGGAGACCAACCAGCTGTCATGGGACCGACATACTGACCCTCGATCTTTGACTTATCACCATTCGTCGCTTTGTCTCGACGAACCGAATCCTCCGTAATCCTCAAACTATCTCGAATCCCCTTATCAGGAAGTTCTCGACGATCCGACTCCTATCGAATACCTCTCGAGCCTCCATCCGATGTCTGTGGCCTGCCCGTACAACTCAACAGCTTGAGCCTGTACTTGCCACAATATAAATCTTCTTGAGCCAGCTATTGGGAACCCTTCGTAAGCATCCAATCTTTGTCCCCAAACAAACTGTAATAGCCATCATCCGCCAGCCTCCCTACCGAAACCAAGTTGTAATGTAAACTCGGTACATGTCAGACATCCTTGAGAATGAGCTTCTCACCAAGCTCCGTTGTTCAGTGCACATCACCTATGCCTACAACTGCAACTGTCCCCTTATTGTCCATCTTTACATGTCCAAACTTGCCTCCATGGTATGACGTGAAGATCCTCCTATATGGAGTAGCGTGATACGACGCTCCCGTGTCCATGACCCAATCGCCATCATGACACATGACATATGCCACAAGGTTTCTCTGCGTTGGTTGCTGCGATGATGATATCTCCCATAGCCGTGAGATCCTCCTGATTATCCTTGCCTTTGGCCTTCTCAGCTTTGAGCTTCATGCAGTTCCTCTTGATATGACCCCTTTTGCCACAATGATAGCATCCCTCCTTGTGGTCCACAGTCGCAAGATCCCGAGAACTCCCCCTGTCGCCACTTATGACTTGGGTCTTCCCTTCCCGTAGGAAGCCACCAGAGCGGACTCCTGCGACGATTCTACTTGCTTATGCTGGATCTCCTCGTTCAACAAGCTTCTTTTGACTGCCTCCTTCGTGATAACTCCACCAGGCGCGAAGTTGCTCACCGACACCACCAACGTCTCCCAACTTTCCGGCAGAGAACTCAAAAACAAAAGGGCTTTAAGCTCATCATCAATCACCATTTTTATCGCAGACAGCTGATTGATAATATCCTGAACCTCGTTCATATGTTGTGCCACTAGGGCACCCTCCGTGTACTTCGAGTTGACGAGTTGGCAAATCAGAAATACTTTGTTGCCAGCTGTCTTTCTTTCGTACAACGAATGCAGCTTCTTCCATAATGCTTTTATCGAACTCTCCATGGACACGTGATGAAACACTGAGTCGTCCAGCTATTGGCAGATGAATCAAACGGCCTTCCGATCCAGTCGTTTCCAGTCTTCATCAGTATTGTCCGATTGCTTAGCGTTGTCGCCCTCTAACGGACCATGGAAGTCCTTGCACTAGAGTAGATCCTCCATCGTTGACTTCCAAATCGCCCAATTCCTCCCTGTGAGGGTGATCATACGAGTGTTTATCTGCTCTGTAGACATAGTTGCCAGAACCAAAACCTGGCTCTGATACCACATGTTGGGAATGAGACACGCCCTACAAGTGTTTCGACACCGTGTCTGAGAGTGCCCGCAGCGAAAACTTTAGGCCAACCCACCTGAGATAACCAACCCCTGTCTAACGAACACCAAGCACAGATAAAGACAAGTATATGGCGGTGACTACGTCACCTTGAAAATCTCAACCCTTTATAACTCAGGTGAAATTACAAATTGACAAAATCAATATTGAACCCTTTGTCCTAATAGATTCAACTCCTTCACTACACTCAAGAAGAAAAGAAAGAGATTACAATTGAAATCACTCACCAACCCGTAGCAATCTCCCTGAGCGAAGGCGACGACTCCTCGTTCAAATCTCTTTCTTCCTTCTGTCTTGGATGACGAAGTCCTAAGAGCAAAGCACGAACATTCTCTTAGATTTTCTGTGGACAAGCACCCCGGATCTCTACATTGTGCTATTCATTGTGCCTCCACCCTCCTCCTATATTTATAATAAATCATATTTTAGGTCATAATAGGATTTTCTAAATAGAAAACCTTAAAATAAGAATCTTATTCTACCTAAAATAGCCAAAACCAATTATGGACGTCCAAATATGGTCATATTTGATACAAATTTAAAATCTAATCAAATCTTACATTTAATGTAGATTTTCAAATTATATCAAATCAAATCTTTGACCATATTTGGGCTCCAAAATTCACCAAATCCAGAATAGACCCTAACACAATGCACGAGTCATGATCAATAGACATGATCGATCACGTGTTAGAGCCGTGTCGCCATATTCTCACCTTCTACCACAGCTTTACGAAAAATGCGTCGGTGATATCCGCCGACCTACGAAACCCAGCCCTCCTTCAGACGAAGGCAACGCCATTGACTTCCAATTAGACCAGTCTCTTATCCTGTCCATCACTGTGCCCCAAGAAGAATCTCGCGAACAATCTCCCAATGTTGTGCAACACCTTCGTGGGAGGAATACAAGCCGCAAGAATATATACGGGCATGGAGCCAAGGACGTGTTTGATAAGAATTAGCTTGTCACCAGGGGAGAGAATACAATTGTGCCATCCTTCCAATTCGCGAAAAATGCGTCGGTGATGTTGCGCCTACCATATATCAAAGGACACCGAACTGAGAAACCTGACACTTGAGCATATATCTCATTTTAGCCGCATTAGAAGAGTGGTGGTACACAACACTCTTACCGGAACTAATCCGCTAGCCCGAAATGTGCATATATCTGCTCAGAGTGTTAGTGACCACCTCCGCCGACCCTTCATCCCCGGCATAGAAGTTGAGGACGTCGTCCGCGTAAGAAAGGTGAGTAATGATCGGACACCCATTGGCAAAGTAAAAAATATTTGAAATGCTGGATGCTCCAGCAACATGTCATGGTCGCCCGCATCGACAATGAGAGGGGTAGTCGCCATAAAATCCTCATCCATGTGGAAGGAGATCACACAAAGAGCGGCACTTACGAATATCCTTGGATTGTCCTTGCCTCCATTCGTATGACCTTGATGCCTCTTGACCACTTCAATGAATTTAATGTATGTACCAACTGTATGCTCTCTAGTGCTCTGTATCTGAGTCTCCTTCGCGGCATCCGAACCTTTGTGGTCTTCTTTGCTTTGAACTAATGAGTTATTGACCGCACTGGTCTTTAGCTCTATAACCCTTTTGCATTGCTCCAGAGTTTGCTTTGCTTTGTGAATCCCTCCTGTTATTGGTGTCCCCTTTCTTTTCAGTTTTCGAGTTGATGGTCGCATTCTTAGATCATTTGAGTATCTTACAATAATCCACTGAAGAGTGTCCTGAAGAAAAAAAACTACAAGGATCGGAACAGATCAAAGAATGTTTAGAGGAAAGAAAAAAAAAATGTTTATTGAGTTTCTGAATGGATGTTTTATTATGAGCTCAAATGCCTTTATATATAGGCCAGTCAACTACAAACGTTCTCTTATAATAAGCAGATTATTTCTCCTAAAGAAAGGAACAACTCTCAACAGAGAGCTTACTAGTTCAACAAAAATCAAAATGAACGGATGACTTATTCTAAATTTTAGTTTAAATTCTAACAGCCTCCCTTAAACTCAAATTTATCAAAATAACTCGTGCCCATCATCTTCTTCTTCAGTCTGTAAAATGCTTCAGCTTTCAAAGGCTTTGTGAGGATATCCGCAACTTGATCTTCAGACTTGCAAAACTACAGCTCGATCTCCTTGTCTTCAACAAGCTCCCGAATGTAGTGATACTTAATGCCAATGTGCTTTCTTCTACCATGAAACACTGGATTCTTTGCTAATGCAATTGCTGACTTATTATCACAGTAGATTTTTGTAGGAGATTCTTGCTACTGGTTCAACTCTTCAAGTAACCGTCGCAACCAAACAGCTTGGCATGCACTAGAGGCTACTGCCATATATTCCGCTTCCGCAGTTGATAATGCCACAACTTGCTGCTTCTTTGATGACCAAGAGAATACCCCTGAGCCCATGTGAAACACGTAACCGGAAGTGCTTTTCCTTTCCTCCATATCACCTGCCCAATCACTATCTGTATATCCATCAAGATCACAATGGTCAGCAGATGAATAAAGAATACCATGGCTTTGAGTACCTTTGATGTATCTCAAAATCCTTCTTGCAGTTTGCAAATGGCTTTGGCTTGGTGTCTCCATAATTCTACTAATGAGTCCGACTCCATAAACAATATCAGGTCTTGTGGAGTCAAATAACGTAGACAACCAACCAAACTTCGATAGTAAGTAGAATTAACAAACTCACCATTCCCAATCTTATCCAAAGATAACCTTGCTTCAACTGGAGTCTTGATTGGATTGCAAGATGCCATCTTGAAACGCTTCAAAATGTCAGCTGCATATTTCTTCTGTGAGATGAATATCCCTTCATCTGTCTGCATAACCTCAATTCCAAGGAAATAAGACATAAAACCCATATCAGTCATCTCAAACTTACAACTCATAGCCTTTCTAAATTCATCAAACATACTTGGGTTATTTTCTGTGAAGATCAAATCATCGACATATAGGCAGACAATAAGCATATCTCCATGTTAGTTAGATTTGATATACAAAGTATGTTCGTATGGACACTTAAGAAAACCATTTTCTTGGAAATATGAGTCGATGCATGTGTACCACGCCCTTGGTGCTTGTTTTAAGCCATACAAGGCTTTTTTTAACTTGAGAACCTTGTCTTCGTGTCCTTCAGTGACATATCCTGTAGGCTGTTCAACATAGACTTCTTCGAGAGAGAGCCATTCAAGAATGCAGACTTAACATCCATCTGATGTATATTCCATTTATTTTTTGCAGCTAAAGCAACACCATACGAATGGTATCAAGTCTAGCAATGGGTGCAAAAAGTTCATAATAATCAATACCTGGCTTTTGCTTGTAGCCTTTCACGACTAGCCTGGCTTTCAAACGGTCCACCTGACCATCTGGCTTGTATTTTGTTTTGAACACCCATTTGACTCTGATCGATTTTTTTTCCTTCAGGAAGAGAAGTTAGCTCCCAAGTATCATTCTTCTCTATCGACCGAATTTTTTCATCCATAGCTTGAAGCCATACTTTATCTTGTGCTGCTTCTTCAAAGGTGAGAGGATCACAATCTGCAAACAGTGCAAAATTTATAATTTCTTCATCAGAAACATGATTATCATCTGTTACAACATAATTCTATAGCCGTGCTAGCATAACATGATTACGATTCGAGGTACGAGTCCGTTCAACATGAACTGGAGAAGGAACATGCGATGTTGTTGTGCTATGAATCTGTGGTGCTATTTCAATAACATCAACTGGTTGTAATTCCTCTATATGTATTCCCATCTGTTTCTTCTCTTCAGTAGTCCACTGCCAAGATGTGTCTTCGTTGAACTCTACATCCCTACTCACGACCACTGAACTTGTTTTTGGATTAAACAGTTTATATCCCTTGGTTTTATCACTGTAACCAATAAAAATGCATTTCTCACCTTTATCATCAAATTTTCTCCTTTTCTCATTTGGTACATGGGCATATGCGACACACCCAAATACCCGAAGGCTCTCTACATTTGGTTTATAACCACTCCAAGCTTCCTCAGGTGTCATATTTTGCACACTTTTTGTAGGACACCTGTTCAAAAGATAAACAGAACATGCAACAGCTTCCGCCCAAAAATCTTTAGGTAAATTCTTACCTTACAACATGCTTCGAGCCATTCCAACAATGGTTCTATTCTTTCCTTCAAAAACCCCAATCTGTTGAGGCGAATAGCTAGCTGTAAGTTGGTGTTTAATTCCATTTTCTTTGCAAAAATTTAAAAACAAATTAGAGGTATATTCTCCGCCTCTATCCGTTCTTATTGTCTTTAAAGAACAACCACTTTATTTTTCAACATAAACTTTGAACTCTTTAAACACTTCAAAAGCTTCAGATTTTTGCTTTAGAAGATAAATCCAAGTTTTTCCACTGTAATCATCTATGAAAGTAATAAAATACCTATTACCTCTATGTGATACAGCCTCCATTGGCCCGCATATATCCGAGTGCACAAGCTCCAACTTATTTGTAGCCCTTCGTGACTTTCCAACTGGAAAAGAATTCCTGTGTTGCTTTCCAAGAATACAACCTTCACATAGTTGATTAGTATATTCAAGCAAAGGTAGGCCAATAACCATATTCTTCTGAGACAATAATTTTAATCCATTGAAATTAAGATGACCAAACCGAAAATGCCATAACCAATTTTTGTCTAGAAACATCGCATTAAAATAATTAACTGACTCAGTTTTCAATGACAGCGGAAACATGCAATTTTTTGTCATCTTTACTATAGCAACTAGCTCATTTTGCTGATTCTCAATTGTGCATACCCCATTATCAATAATGATTCTATGTCCCTTTTCAGAAAGTTGACCCATACTCAATAAATTCCAATGTAAACTAGGAACATAATAGACATCAAATATATAATCTTGAGAACCATTTTTCAAACGTATGAGAATTTTACCTTTTCCCATAATTGAAACTTTGGATTTGTTTCCAAAGTTTACTTCCCCACGTTCAGATTAATTAAGTGGGAGAATAGCTCCTTCTTTCCACACATGTGATTAATGTACCCAGTATCTAAACACCATTTGTTGATATGATCTTCTTCACTGGCATTGCAGGCTAATAAGAGAGTTTCCTTCTCTTTTAAATTGTCAGTAACATAGTTAACATGATGAGTTTTGTTTCTATAAAACTTAGTTCTACACTCTGATTTGTAATGACCGAATTTCTTACAACGAAAGCACTGTACTGTAGATTTGTCATACCTTTTTCCTTCTGTCACGCCCCAGTCCCAAAATGACGAGGGACTGGAGATGCGTGGCAATGGCCAGCAGCACGCACCGATGGTCAACCCAATTAGATGGATCCATCAGGACATGCTTAAGCTGTAGTCTAACAGGAAATAGATCAATGATACATGTGACAGACTAATCTATTCTCATCCACAACAGATAAACACAGAGTAACTGCCAAAAATAATACAATAGAATAAATAAGCAAATCTCAATAAATATCTCGGGAAATAATCCGAGAATATGTCTGGTACAACAGATGCAAATGGACAGGAAATAATCAACTGGAAATAGAAATAAATGACTACATACGGCCAATGCTCAGGAGAAGTCCCCTGGTGCGAGCTCGTCTTCAGGTCCTGGTACAGCTCCTGGAAGTGCTCTGGTATGGGGTATCTCTGGATGGATCTCTTCAGCTATACCTGGGGACATAGTCCATTCCAGGTCCTCAGGGGACATAACAAGGTACAGATAATACAAGCCAAAATATAAGCAGTGCAGAAATAAAAGAAACAGCAGGGTAAACTATGTAACCAGCTAAGTGATAAATGTAAGTTGAGAGCATCACTAGAACTCAGGCTGAGCCACTACCAGCTCTGTGTCGGGGAGCCGGTAGCAGTAATAACACGTAAAGGGTCTAGCTCTGCTGGAGAGTCTACGACCTCACACTAATAGTATATATATATGAAAACAGCCTGTAGCCTGTGTGTCTCTCCCCACCCAATGTAATCACACGTCTCATATCCATGACACACAAGATCATAACTAATGCAGCAGTCATATATTGTCTAGAAATAAACTGTCAATGTCATAACCTGTATCCTATACAGAATCATCGTGAATATCTCAAGAGAATTCTGTCTCATGAATAGTGTCAAGTGTCCTGGGTTTTGTTGTACTTGATAGGACAAGTACCAAGAGTAAGGGTATCGAATATCCATCTCTAAATGACGTACCCAACACCGCGTACGGTGTTGGCACCCGACTATGATCGGACACTAGGTACGTCACACGTTTCCTAGGTTAAGCATGTACAACAGTTATAATTAAAACAAGGAAAATATGCAACAAGACTGTAAAGTTGGCAAGGTATACTTGCCCTCTGATGTATAACTAAGCCAAGGAATATTTAGCAAGACTGCAAGTTTTGGCGAGGTACACTTGCCTGTGGTTCCGGCTCTGATTTCGGCTCTGACTTCAGATGGATTTGCAGGCGGTACTCCGGTTGCTGAAACAAACATCACCATCAGATCTAGAAAATATCAATCAGCTAAAAATGTCTGTCCTTGGGTCCAATTTGGAGACAAGGGCAAAAATGGCAATTTCGGGTCAAAACGGGGTCCACATGTGGGCCCGCTTTGCACCGAAAAATGTGTCAGGATCAAAGGTCTCCAAATTCACCAAACTTAGTGTCAACAGGTCAGGAATGATGATACAAACCCAACGGAACTTCCAGAATTGGATTCCGATGAGCCGATCACAAAATCGTCCGGGCCTGTGGGGCCCACGACACGCGATTTCGTCAACGTTCTCAGAATCGAACCAAACTTGGGTCACCGGACCAGCGTATCTCTACGAGTCCGATGGCGCAAGTTTCGTTTCAATCCGACGTGTGTACACAAAGTTAGGACGCGTTCCAGAAAGTACGGATACGGGACGGTGTCCGCGGATACGCGTTGATTCCGGTGTGCACGCACACCCGAATCAGCTTCCGCAAAATCCCACACGTCCGCATCGACGATGCGCACGTATCTGTGAAGACCGCACGCGACCAAGTCGTCCCGTTTGGCGGGGCGTACTCAGTTCCGGGGTAAAACAGGGTCTGATTTTTTCTGTTTTTGGATCGCGGTGTGCGATCACCACAGGACGCGATGCCCCGAGCGGTTTGTCCGGGCACCGAGAGGGTCATACAGGCTTCGCAACGCAATTTGCGGAATCGAAAACGGAGCTACGAACAAAAAGATACACGCACCTGAAGGGGACCCGAAAACCAGGGTCGAATCGTGTCCGACTCGTGTCGGACACGCGGATTCGGGGAAAAATTAGGGTTAGGGTTTCAGGCCGAAGCCGTTGCCGGAGCTCGGCGGAGGGTGGCCGGGGCGGTCGGGTCTTCGCCGGAGGCGGCCGGTCTCGGGCGGCGCGGTGCGGTGGCTGGGGACTCGCCGGCGGCCGGAGGCGGCCCAGCGTTTGCTGTCTGCTGCTGCTGCCGACGATGGGGCCGAGCGGGGAGGAGGAAGGAGGAGGATGGGGGCTGGGCGGTAGAGGCGAGGCGGCTCAGGGCGGAGGGAGGCGACGCGGCGGGCGGGGTCAGGCGGTGGCGAGTGGGGGTCGACGGCCAGGGGCGGGGGTTTTATAGGGTTGGAGAGGGGGAGATGGCGCCGGGCGAGGCGGAGGAGGGGCGTCGTGGCCCGAGCGGAGCGGAGGGGAGGCCGGGAGACGCGGGCGGGCGGCCGGGAAGCGCGGGCGGGCGGTTGCGGGCCGAGCGGGGCGCGGGGAGAGGGAACGTGGGGGAGACGGGCGCCGGGTCGGGTCGGGTTCGGGCGGGCGGATCCGACCCGACCCGCTAGGCAGGGTCTGGGCCGGGTAGGGCTGGGTTGGGTTTAAATATAAATAATAATAATAATAATAATAATAATATTTAAAAACAGTAATTAATTAATTAATAAATAATTAATTTAATTAAATAGTTTTTAGGTGTTTTAAAAATAGGTCCAGAGTCCGATAAATTTCAGAAAAATTGTCCTAAGTCCAGTTTTTCATTTTACACCCAAAAATATTATTTTCATAATATTTTAATATCATTATTATCAATTAAAAATTATTTAAAAATTAAAATCCTGTTTTTAAATTACAGAAAATTCCCAGAAAATTCCAGAAAATTGTGAAAAATCCAGTTTTTAAAATTTTGAAAATTCAGGGGGTTTACACCTTCAGAGGCTCGCTACTTAGAGTTTCGATCCTTTGTTGAGGCACTGCTGTATCGGCCAATCATTTTTTCACTCTTTCCTTGACTTGAACCTTCCTCATTGTTGGAACCACTTTTGTTGTTCCTCACCACCTTAGTTTGGAAGTACTCAATGGCATGTTCTAAACTGGATGCAGCCTTTTGGTTCATCCTATGTTCATGAGAGCTCAAAGAACCCATCAGCCCTTCAACTGACAATGTCGAGAGATCTTTTCCCTCTTCTATTGCAGCAACAACATAATCAAAATGGTCTGTTAATGATCTCATAATTTTTCCAACAATTCGTAAATCATCCAATTTTTCACCATTAACCCGCATTTGATTCATAAGAGACTGAATTCGATCAAAATAATCGGAAATGCTTTCAGAATTTTTCATATGAATAGTTTTGAATTCACCTCATAGAGTTTGCAGTTTTACACTCTTCACCTTCGCATCACCTTTGTAGGATTTCTGCAAAAAATTCCATGCTTCCTTAGCCGTCGTTGCACTTGAGATTCTTTCAAACACCATCTCGTCTATAGCTTGATAGAGAAAGAATAACGCCTTCTTGTCCTTCTTTCTATTTTCTCTCAAACAATCCTTCTGGACTTGAGAGAGAGCTTCATGTGCTCTTTGATCGGCCAGTTCAATGTACCCATGCTCGATGATTTCCCATAGCTCCTGGAAACCGAACAGTGCCTTGATCTGGATGCTCCATTGATCAAAGTTCTTCCCGCTGAACTTCGGCATTTGAGGTTGAATTGATCCGTTCATCCTTAGCTCTGATACCAATTGAAGAAAAGAACTACAAGGATCGGAACAGATCAAAGAATGTTTAGAGGAAAGAAAAAAAATGCTTATTGAGTTTCTGAATGGATGTTTTGTTATGAGCTCAAATGCCTTTATATATAGGCCAGCCAACTACAACTATTTCCTTATAATAAGCAGATTATTTCTCGAACAACTCTCAACAGAGAGCTTACTAGTTCAACAACAACAAAATTAACGGATAACTTATTCTAAATTTTAGTTTAAATTCTAACATGTCCCTAATGGAAACAATGGTTGCAGTAGGCTGGGTATTCTTCATATTCTACTTTCTTACCAATAGCTACCTCCATATGGTAATATCCACTCTTATCTGCGGTTGAAGAGTTTGACTCACGTCAATATCAACGCACACCCACGCTCTGCTAGGCCTGATAAAATCCGTCGTAGCCATATCTATCATCAATGGCGTTCCAATACCTTGCTTTGGCAAAAAAGAAAGTAAGGGAGAGCGGGAAAGAAAACCCAGACCGCCGCCATGGGGATTCAACTCTCGGATTGAAACTCTGATACCACTTAAAAACTCGCATAGGAGCAACGACGATGAACCAAAAGTGTGTAGTCCGCAGTCTAAGAAAATCAACTTCCAAACTCGGACGGATAAGTAAACGTTTAAAATCGATAACCCCAATCGAGACAGCTACAATGAGCCCAATGTTCGCAAAAGTAGCTCTGATCAAAGCAATCGAGGGTCTGTAGTGGGAGAATTTGGCTACCAAAGCTAGTTGAAAAGGAGCAACCAGCGCGACAACTTCTGCCTCATCGAAAGCAACCAACGACGCTCCTTCAAACAGCGAGGTGGCCCTCGGTTGGAGGGACAACGAGGGGAGCAGGATCGATATCGGCCTAGGCTTACCGATCACTACCGCAACGAAGGAAATCAGAGCAGTAGCTCCACCCACTCGGCCGGCACGTAGCCGCTGTTGGAGAGGGTACGATGTTTGTGTCAAAAGCAGTCCATTGATTTTACAAATCAACAAGGTTGATTTTATTATTCGATGATGTATTTGAAAGTCATACAACTATGAGAAAATATATATATATATATATATATATATATATATATATATATATATATATATATAAAGTATCCATATCCGGATAGGAGTAGGAGTAGGAGTAGGAGAGAAGATATCCTAATAGGAGTAGGAGAGAAGATATCCAGATAGGAGTAGGAGAGGAGATATGTATCCATATAGGAGGAGAATCTAATCCTAAATTTAATTAATATCTAATCTTAAATCTAATCTAATTAATCTTAACACCCCCTTCAAATTCATGGTGAGTCAAAAAACATTGAGTGGGATACATGACTGGAGAGGCCGGAATGAAGTTGGAAGCACTCAACAGGGCCCAGCACAAGCAACGGGCCCAAAATATAGCCAAGTGGAAATATAATGAGATCTTTTCGCCAGTCGTCAAGCAGTCGTCTATTCGGGTTGTGTTAGCATTGGCATCAAGTTTTGACTTGGAGGTCGAGCAGATGAACATGAAGACGACATTACTCCACGGTGATCTTGAGGAGGAGTTGTACATGGAGCAGCCAGAGGAATTCTATGAGAATGACAAGTCACACTTGGTCTGCCATTTAAGAAAGAGCTTGTATGGTCTGAAGCAGGCTCCGAGGTAGTGGTACAGGAAGTTCGAGTCATTTATGGGGAGCATGGTTATGCACGGACGACTTTGGATCACTGTGTATTTGTGAGATACTTTGTCGAGGATGATTTTATTATTTTACTGCTCTATATTGATGATATGGTATAGGTGGGTCTGAATGCCACTAGGATAGCGGAGTTGAAGCGCCAACTAGATTCGGCCATCTCTATGAAAGATTTGGGCGCAACGAAGACTATTTTTTTGATGGAGATCAGCCGAGAGAGAGAGAGAGAGAGAGAGAGAGAGAGAGAGAGAGAGAGAGAGAGAGTCCAAGCTGCTACACTTGTCCCAAAAGAAGTACATTGACCGGGTACTTCAGCCTTTCGGGGTGGACGGGTCGAAGAAAGTGAGTAATCCCCTTGCGGATCACTTTAAGTTCACTGAGGAGCAGTGTCCATCTACCGAGAAGAAAGATATGGAGCGGGTTCCTTATGCCTCGGCTGTAGGGAGTCTCATGTATGCTATGGTGTGTACGAGGCCAGATATCACTGACGCAGTTAACACAGTTAGCAGGTATACTTCAAATTATGGAAGGATACATTGGAGTACGGTTAAGTGGATTCTACGATATCTTCAGGGCACTGCCGATTGGAGACTTTCTTTTGGTGTTGACGAGCTAAAGTTGGTTGGGTATACCGACGCTGATATGGCTAGAGAAGTAGACACGAGGCGATCAACTTCAGGCTATGTGATGATATTTTCTGATGGAACGATATCATGGCAGTCGCGGTTGTAGAAGTGTGTTGCCTTATCGACGACAGAGACATAGTACGTTGTTGCAACGGATGCTTGCAAGGAGTTTCTATGGATAAAAAAAACTGTTGCAGAAAATAGGGCAAAAGAAAGAGAAGTACCCTTTGCTTTGCGATAGTCAGAGTGCAATTCACCTTGTGAAGAACTAGATATTTCATAGCCAGTCCAAGCACATTTATACCCGGTATCTTTGGATACGGGATCTGGTTGAAAAGAAGCTAGCGACGCTTGAGAAGGTTCATACGGATGACAATGGAGCAGACATATTCACAAAGATTCTTTCAAGGGGAAGTTTGAGTACTGCAAGAGGATAGTTGGGATGACGACCCCCTCCACATAGTTGTAAAGGAGGAGATTTGTTGGAGTGGGTGGGGTTCCCAACCTATGTAAAAAATACCCTGGAGTTGGATTGGGTATTCCTACATATAATAGGAATACCTCAATATATTTGGATTGGGTATTCCTACATATATTAGGAATATGTCAATGGATTTAGATTTGGATTGGGTATTCCTACATATAATATGAATATGTCAATAGATTTGGATTGAGTATTCCTATATATAATAGGATTACTAGTTGTGGTTTTGAGGCTATATATATTAGGTGTCTCCTAGCCTTAAAATATATCTAAAAAATATTGCAAAAGGAGGCAATAGTACTTTTACAATATTGGAGAGGAGAAAGAAGGATTGAAGGCCATTTCGGAGAAGGAGATCAATTTAGGATATTTTTCATTGTCTTTTTTTCTTCGTGGTTGTAATCTATTTTCTGTTCCAAAGAGTTGTGGTGATCCGTTTGGATCGGTGATAAATTTGTAAGGAGTCAGTGTATTTCTTATTCCATTAGTTGAGGCTTTTCAGGGTTGGACTTCGATCATCCCGTGATTTTTTTTCCACAAGAGTTTTTCATGTCAGAAATCTTTGTATTTGCGATTTGTGTTTGGTATTTTTGGTTTGTGCATTTTGTTTGGTTCTCTCGCAGGTACTCTCTTGTTCGAAAAATAATTTTTGCGCTTTCGTTCCCAACAGCCGCCCTTCGGGGGAACAATAAACGGTCCTACCACTACCGTAAGAGCTGTAGCTGGGACCAAACGGGGAGGGGGATGAGGCAGAAGATGACGGCGGGGCAGAGATTGCAGAAATCGAAGGCGATGACAAATTGGAGGAGGTAAGGCAAAGTATGGAAATGCACTGGGTCAAAGCAGGGGTAAGGGCGGGGCTGGAGGCACAACCGCCGTCGAGGGAGTCGGGGGGGGGCTCAAGTGCCCTAAATCGCCCGCTCTGGGGAGAAAAAATATTATATATATATATATATATATCAAATGACGTCTATCCTAGTGGTTAAGATCGATGCATATTACCCAGGAGGTTGCTGGTTTGAGCCTCCTAGGCGCCATTTAATTCCCCTTTGGGAGAATTAAGTGGTGAGTTAGTGATGGGTGTAGCGCATGTGCGATTCAAGTGCGGTGCATGTGCCTATATGGACTTATGGGCTGAGATGTGTGGGGCCTTCGGGCCGGGATGTATTGGCTCTTCGGGCCGAGTTTGTAGGCCTTCGGGCGTGCGTGTGTGTGTGTGTGTTTGTGTGTGTGAGAGTGTGTGTGTGTGTACAAATAACCGCCGCCGTCGAGGGGGTCGAGGGGGTGGGTGGGTGGGGGGCTCTAGTGGCCTAAATCGTCTGCTCTGGAGAGAATATATATATATATATATATATATATATATATATATATATATATATATATATATATATCAAATGATGTCTAGCCTAGTGGTTAAGACCGATGCATATTACCCTGGAGGTTACGGGTTCGAGCCTCCTGTACGCCATTTAATTTAAGTGGTGAGTTGGTGATAGGTGCAAGCTGGTGCGGTTCAAGTGCGGTGCAGGTCCGGGCCTGCAGGCCGAGATGTGTGGGACCTTCGGGCTAGGAGTCTGTAACACAATTACCTCATATATATATATATATATATATATATATATATATATATATATATATATAAATGGACTCCTACATCCCACATGTATATCCAGGTACACTAGTACACTCCATTACTATTGGTCCACATGTGCATTGGCTCATGTAGAAATATGAATCTATGGATCATATCCCACATATATATATATATATATATATATATATATATATATATATATATATATATATATATATATATATATATATATACTCCTACATCCCATGTGTATCCAGGTATACTAGTACACTCCATTTTGGCTCATTTAGGAATATGAATCTATGGATCATATCCCGTATATATATATAGCGAATGAAGTCTAGCCTAGTAGTTAAGACCGATGCATATTACCTAGGAGGTTGCTGGTTCGAGCCTCCTAGACGCCATTTAATTCTCCTTTGGGAGAAATTAGTGGTGAGTTGGTGATAGGTACAGCGCAGGTGCGGTTCAAGTGTGATGAAGGTACATGTGCGGGCCTACGAATCGAGACATGTCGGGCCTTTGAGCTGGGATGTGGTGGGCCTTCGACCGAGTTTGTAGGCCTTTGGGCTAGGAGTCTGTAACACAATTACCTCTTCAAAATAAATAAATAAATAAATATATATATATATATATATATATATATATATATATATATATATATATATATATATATATATGCTCAAGAACCACCCAGGTGGTTTCATAATATGGAACCACCATATATTTTATGAATTGGATTTGGATCTCCTTACGTGACAGGTGACATATTTGTTAATGTGGTAGCTGACATGACATATTTTAAAATTAAAAATAAAATTAAAACTAAAATTAAAACTAAAATTAAAATTAAAATTAAAATTAACATTAATATTAATATTAATAATAAATATTTTGGGTAATTAATTTTTGGGTTTTAAATTTGTCATATTATTTGCCATGTGAGGTGCAACATAATATTATTTTACATGCAATCTTTTATTTCATTTTAATCTCAACCACTCAATCTCAAATCCAACATATATGACATAAGGTGGTTCCATAATATAAAACCACCTGGGTGGTTTTATAGCATTCCTCTCTCTCTCTCTCTCTCTCTCTCTCTATATATATATATATATATATATATATATATATATATATATATATATATATATTGTCACGCTCCAGATCCATAATACCGGAGAGCGGGAGAATGACTCAGCCAACCACACCTTGCGGAATACCGAAGCAACCCGCAATGTGTTAAGGTTGTCTAGAGACAAGGGGGTGCATACTACAGTCAAGTCTTCTAGTATCAAGAACTTCTATATCTCAATCATTCAAACAAGTAGCAATAACATAGAACATTTCAATATAAGCAGTAAGACGTCCCCAACGTCGCATCAGAATATTCTAGAGATCTAGCAAATATAAGTGATATGCCAGACACACAATCAAAAGTATACATGACAGTGAGTCAATAATAGTCTGAATATATTACAGTCATGTAGGGAACTAGTGTCCAGATTATCAGGCTAACAGATACCGCCTGGCTAAACACCCAAAAGATTATAGTTTAAAAAGACGAACAGTGAATGAAGGAACCCACTCGTGACCCTCAGCAGCCATCCTTCTGATGCGTGCCATAAGTGAGGGTGAGATACGCTTGATCCTCAGGTGCTGGCTCTAAACCTGGCTATACAAAACCAGTGGGGTCAGACCCCAAATAGCAAGTACCAAAAAGAAAGCCCAAAATAAAGAAACAAAACCAGTTCTATAGCATGAGATGCTTAAACCAAAAATCAATGGCATATGTCCCATCCATGACATGCCACCCCTTTACCAAACAAGGACAGGAAGTGCCACATCACATCAAGATAGGATACATTCCTTGATTATGGTCAAGCTAGAATAACTCTGCATCGTAGTTTCAATCCACAGGCCATCGTAACACAATAGCGCAACCCAACAACCAAACAAGGACATGAGTTGATCTATCATGCCACGATAGTCTATGTCCCTAATTTCACTCAACAGAAGGCATAATACATGAGCAGGTATACCATATTAAGTAAAATAATATAGTGATAACAAGTAGCTTCGATCTGTGTCCTATTATAACACAACAGTGCAACTCAACAACCAAACAAGGACATGAGTTAAACTTTCATGCTGCAAAGGTCTACTTCTCTAACTAAAACAGAACTAACAGCCAAACATATGTTATGGCTTGATATATGATCTCTGAGTTATCCCAGTAATGCAATATATAAGTATCCACAGATTGTGCCATAATCAAGCAGGGTTGGCTGAACCAATGATATACAAGCAAGAATATATGATGCACCAGTCCCTTACAAGGGCCCTGAGCTAATTTAATAATCAGTAGTAGTTCCAGGCTTTCTATTGAAAAGACACTGGCTTGGCTTATAAATAAGTCAGATACTCCACTCCACTAGTGCGGATGATATATAGTTGTAAACTCCCTCACCCAAAATAGGTATTTTATGTATATTTTATATTATTATATTTATTATAGATGTTGAATTTATTTAGAATATTCTCTTAGTTAATTAGAAAATAATTTTTTTTAGTATATTTACTTATATAAATATTTATTTAGAATTATTTTAGGCTATTTTAGATTATTGGGATTTTTCCATAATTTTTAGTTAATTAAAAACTAGTAACACTAATTTTCTAGGACTTTGAAGAATTTATTTTATATTCAAACTTAAATAAAAATATCCCAAACTTTTATTTTAGGTTCTAAATAATAAAATATATTTTCTATAATTTTTTGGGAATTTTCTGATTAATTTTAGCATTTATTTTGAGTTAATTATCAAAAACTGAATTAAAAACTAATTTCTGAAAAAAAAAACCCAAAAAGTAATTAATTCTGCCCAGTCAGCAAACAGGGGGCCCACCTGTCAGCCTCCAGCAGTGAACAGTGATGGGCCCGCCTGTCAGTGACCGCTGAGTGGGTGCGAGCCGAGCCGAGCCGACCTCGAGCCGAGCCGAGTCAGAGTTCGACTCGGACTCAGCTGAGCCAAGCCGCGTCAGTGCCTGACCGTCCGATCTGACCGGGTAGCCCTGGATTGCTGCCACATGGCGCACTGTGAGCCGCGGCTGCACTCTCTCTCTCCTCTATATATATAATAGTTTAGATATTAATTTCTAGGGTTTTTCTTGAGCCGATTTTTGGAGAATTGCCATCTAGGGTTCCTTCATTTTCCAGAAGCCATTGTGCATAGCTCCGGACTCCAAACGAGTCCTAGTTTTTTTTGTTAGAACGATATTGAGGTTAGATTTCTGATTCTATAAATTGTTTTACGAAATTATGAGTATTAAATTCTGAAAAATTCGTAGAGCATAGCATGTCCGAAAATAGACGTGTTTGGATGTTTTTGCGATTCCGGGAGAACCAGGAATCAGAATCATGAACCGTTTAAAGTTTCGAAAATCTAATGTCGAGATCATCGACATAAATTTTTTCCAGAATTTAATTCAAATTATTTATATACTTTTAATTCTGTAGAACTTGTAGATTAGAATTTAACCATCGGTGCATAATACAAATTTGTATGTGCCATAATTCCCAAACAAATTTGAATTCAGACGAGCCATAAATTCCAACATATTTTTAACACTGAAATCTACAGGAAATCATGCATGAAAGTTGTGTTTGTATCGGTTGACTTTTTGGTCAACAGATCGCCTCGATTTGCGTGCCATGAGTCTCGAGTTGATAAAATTCAGTTTCTTTGGACAAAATTTAGGAATTAACATAAAAATCAGAATAATAAGATTAAAATAGGATTTTAGAGTAATTATTCCAGAATTAAATAAATTAAAATAAATTATCTTTTGACGTGATAAATTTGTAATACATAGGCTATTTGGACTGTGACTTGGACTCTGATTCATACCAGCAGCAGGACCCCAGGAAAGATACCTTGCCAAATTATTTACAGTATTTTACATACTTGGTATATTTCTGTATAATTATTGCATTTCTGTTTATTTATTGCATGTGTAGTTCCTTTTAGTCATTACTATATATTAGATATGTTGACACACACTTGACACTTAGTATCATAGAGGACAATCATTAGGCGTATGGGCTTTTAAATGCTCTGGTAAACCATAGTAACTAGTACGCACTATGGTGGTCGTGTTCGATGGTCGCTACCCGATAGGTATGTCGATTGATGGAGTCCGAGGGTCGCTACCCCAGAGGTATGTCGATTGATGATGTCCACTGACGAGCGTGAGTTGTGAGGATTAGATCGAGTAGCCTACCCTTGCCCATACGTCGAAAAATTATCCTCATTTGCATTCATATAGATTGTCTTATACAGCGTACTTATTTATTTTCAAATTATATACATGTTTACTGTATTCAAATTGGCATGTGTTTTGTGTATCTTGTTACGTCCCTCTGAGGACCTGGTCCCCTGCCAGGTGTATCTGTTCTTGAGTAATTGCAGGAGCGCAGATTTGGATGGTTATATATGTTTCGTGGATGTCCTCTCTTCGAGCCCGAGATTGCTAGCTGGTATTCTTATATGGTGTTGTTGTATTGTATTTATTTTATATTTGCTCTTACATTCGAGTTGGTAGTGGATTTGTTTCCATCCAACTATCATCCTTAGATACTTATGTTGAGATCTAGTTATATAGATGCTGGTCATTCATTTATATTAATTTTCTATGGATGAGATTTAGATTGTACCCTGTGACTTATGACATATGTTTATACCACTTGTGGATTTTATATTCATAGTACAGCGTACGTATGGGTTTGGGTTCCATATATTGGAGTTGCCATATCCATGCGGCTGGCATGCTTACGTGTTCCTAGTCCTACGTATTTTGAGACTGGGACGTGACATGTTTTTGTGGTGGCCCATGCAGGTCGAGAGCATATTGTCTCGGTTACGTTATTGTACCGAACAAGCCTGCACCTAGGACTAGAGTATAGGATCTCATCCACAATTGACTATGATTCATCTTCCTCCTATCTGTTCTATTTGAACAATTGTATCCTGCTTGATTCCTGTACTTCCCTAATAGTTCTTTGAGTATAGCCTCCTGCTAGAATATAGGAACCCATGTTATTAGGATAATGATTATGGTAGCACACCTATTAAGAATACAACGGGAATATAGACACACCACTAAGTTTAGAATATCTAGTGAACCCTAAATTTTTTTTTCTATAGATTGGTTTACCATTACCCCTTGATGTATTATGAAGACTTGAAAGTAGTATAGACACTACTAGAGTTAGTTAGAAGTTTTACCATAATATTTGAACCTAGTATAGAGGATACCCTAATAAGTACCAAGACCCCTTCTCGTAGACCTTAACAGGAGTTTCTACGGTATGCTTAAGACAATTATAGTATTAGTTTATTATTATAAGTTGGTTTATATACCTCACAACCTAGCATCACATAGTCTTTTGCCCTATTATTGAAGTGTAACTGAATGACATTTGTCGTATGCTAGCGTAAGACGACAGTGTTTATTCAGACTATAGGACTTAGAGGCTCATACCCCAATTTAGTCGACTAACGACTTAGACAGGGAGTTAGTATGATAACTGTAGAGATTGTATGGTCTTTTATTATTATTGCTTATGTTGTTTTTGCTTCTGCAAACTTGAATTAATTTGTACCTTCTTTTATCATAATCCAGCGTACTTATATTTTCTGTACTACCTTGATTTATGCTGCTATTATAGCCTAGTTTTTGCAAGCTTATTCTTTTATCGAGCTTGCTCATGGCATATGTATTATTGGGTGCACACAATGATACAATTGCCTAATCAGAATCGGTATATTAAGGTCTAGCTAACCTTAGTGCGCTTGGTTCATTCTTCGCATGACTACTTTACGTGGATTGAGATATATGGTAGTAGATGGATATACTTGCCCCTAGATATGTCTGACACATCGTATCGGTTATATAACTGTACTGATACGAGCATGTAAATAGGAAGTTACCAAAAATAGGATTTCAATCCACAACTGTCCTGACAACTCTCTTTTCGAATTCCTTAATCTCTTTGAACCTCGTACTCGTATTCTGTCACCTTCACCTTGAATTCTTTATTATTGCTCTCCGTCTTCCCCTATTTCGGAAAGACGAAACCTCGTGCTGGTATAAGTTGACACTGATAGTACTAGATATACCCCATAAGGCTAATCACATGACTTAGTGACACTTTTTTATAATTGATTAAGGGTATATCATAGGTGATATGTTTGGTGTTAAAACTTTGATAATTGAATAGCATGAGTAAATAAATTAAGAAATATTTTTCTTAAAGTATATAGCCTTCTGTGATAGATGGATAAATTCTAAGTTGGGTAGCAGTGCATTGGCAACTCGAGAGGAATTTCTTTTAGATTGTGATCGAGTAAGATTAGATTGGGAGAGGTTCAAGCCATTTAATTTTAAGAATTTTAGAAGAATGACTAAGATGATGAGGATTAATGAATTTTAAAAATTTTGATATTGAGGACCCAATATTTATACCTTAAGTACATAATTTAAATTTTTGAGTATTGAAGGTAAAATCATCAATTTGAATTTGAAGGATAAATATATAATTTCAGACTTGAACATTGGTGGACTGCAATTAAATTATTTTTCAATTTGATGATTTAAATAAAAAAAAAATTTGATGATTGGACTACCTATTTGAAATATTGAGGATGTGAATGGAATTTAAAAAGTTGAAGAATACAAAAAAAATTATAAGTGAAAATAGGAATAATATTGGACTCGAATTACTTCTAGAGGAGATTATGATACTTGAAGATCGTGAGGTAAAATTTGATATGGGTTATTTAAATCTTGAAGATATTATATGGATTCAATTTAAATTTGGATATTGATGAGTTGGAAAAGTGAGAAGAGATTACAATAGGTTGAATTTTGATTTGAACAATGATTATCTTAATTTTGAAATGATCGCGATAGATTTGAATAGATTTTGTTATTTAAATTTTTGAAAGAGATTGCGATTGACGTACCTTATGTATGAATGTGAAGGATTTAACAAATTATACCTTATTTTAATTTCGAGGACGAAATTATTTTAAGTTGGGTAGATTGTAAACTCCCTCACCCAAAATAGGTATTTTATATATATTTTATATTATTATATTTATTATAGATGTTGAATTTATTTAGAATATTCTCTTAGTTAATTAGAAAATAATTTTTTTTAGTATATTTACTTATATAAATATTTATTTAGAATTATTTTAGGCTATTTTAGATTATTGGGATTTTTCCATAATTTTTAGTTAATTAAAAACTAGTAACACTAATTTTCTAGAACTTTGAAGAATTTATTTTATATTCAAACTTAAATAAAAATATTCCAAACTTTTATTTTAGTTTCTAAATAATAAAATATATTTTCTATAATTTTTTGGGAATTTTTTGATTATTTTTAGCATTTATTTTGAGTTAATTATCAAAAACTGAATTAAAAACTAATTTCTGAAAAAGAAAACCCAAAAAGTAATTAATTCTGTCCAGTCAGCAAACAGGGGGCCCACCTGTCAGCCTCCAGCAGTGAACAGTGATGGGCCCGCCTGTCAGTGACCGCTGAGTGGGTGCGAGCCGAGCCGAGCCGACCTCGAGCCGAGCCGAGTCAGAGTTCGACTCGGACTCAGCTGAGCCGAGCCGCGTCAGTGCCTGACCGTCCGATCTGAGCGGGTAGCCCTGGATTGCTGCCACATGGCGCGCTGTGAGCCGCGGCTGCACTCTCTCTCTCCTCTATATATATAATAGTTTAGATATTAATTTCTAGGGTTTTTCTTGAGCCGATTTTTGGAGAATTGCTATCTAGGGTTCCTTCATCTTCCAGAAGCCATTGCGCATAGCTCCGGACTCCAAACGAGGCCTAGTTTTTTTTGTTAGAACGATATTGAGGTTAGATTTCTGATTATATAAATTTTTTTACGAAATTATGAGTATTAAAATCTGGAAAATTTGTAGAGCACAGCATATCCGAAAATAGACATATTTTGATATTTTCGCGATTTCGGGAGAACCAGGAATCAGAATCACGAACCGTTTAAAGTTTCGGAAAGCTAATGTCAAGATCATCGACATAAAATTTTTCCAAAATTTAATTCGAATTATTTATATACTTTTAATTCTGTAGAACTTCTAGGTTAGAATTTAACCATCGGTGCACAATACAAATTTGTATGTGCCATAATTCCCAAACGAATTTGAATTCGGATGAGCCATAAATTTCAGCATATTTTTGACGCTGAAATATACAGGAAATCATGCATGAAAGTTGTGTTTGTGTCGGTTGACTTTTTGGTCAACAGATTACCTCGATTTGCGTGCCATAAGTCTCGAGTTGATAAAATTCAGTTTCTTTGGGCAAAATTTGGGAATTAACATAAAAATCAGAATAATAAGATTAAAATAGGATTTTAGAGTAATTATTTCAGAATTAAATAAATTAAAATAAATTATCTTTTGACGTGATAAATTTGTAATACATAGGCTATTTGGACTGTGACTTGGACTCTGATTCATACCAGCAGCAGGACCCCAGGCAAGATACCTTGCCAAATTATTTACAGTATTTTACATGCTTAGTATATTTCTGTATAATTATTGCATTTCTGTTTATTTATTGCATGTGTAGTTCCTTTCAGTCATTACTATATATTAGATATATTGACACACACTTGACACTTAGTATCATAGAGGACAATCATTAGGCGTATGGGCTTTTAACCACTCTGGTAAACCATAGTAACTAGTACGCACTATGGTGGTCGTGTCCGATGGTCGCTACCCGAGAGGTATGTCGATTGATGGAGTCCGAGGGTCGCTACCCCAGAGGTATGTCGATTGATGATGTCCACTGACGAGCGTGAGTTGTGAGGATTAGATCGAGTAGCCTACCCTTACCCATACATCAAAATTTTTTCCTCGTTTGCATTCATATAGATTGTCTTGTACAGCGTACTTATTTATTTTTAAATTATATACATGTTTACTGTATTCAAATTGGCATGTGTTTTGTGTATCTTGTTACATTCCTCTGAGGACCTGGTCCCCTGCCAGGTGTATCTGTTCTTGAGTAATTGCAGGAGCGCAGATTTGGATGGTTATATATATTTCGTTGATGTCCTCTCTTCAAGCCCGAGATTGCTAGCTTGTATTCTTATATGGTGTTGTTGTATTGTACTTATTTTGTATTTGCTCTTACATTCGAGTTGGTAGTAGATTTGTTTTCATCCAACTATCATCCTTAGATACTTATGTTGAGATCTAGTTATATAGATGTTGGTCATTCATTTATATTGATTTTCTGTGGATGAGATTTAGATTGTACCCTATGACTTGTGACATATGTTTATACCACTTGTGGATTTTATATTCATAGTACAGCGTACGTATGGGTTTGGGTTCCATATATTGGAGTTGCCATATCCATGCGGCTGGCATGCTTACGTGTTCCTAGTCCTACGTATTTTGGGACTGGATACGTGGAGCCCAGTCATTACTTCCAGCTAACTTAGGGTGGTTTGACATGCACGATCTCAAGATACTATTCCCTTCCAATGCTCTACAAATTAGGTTGCCTAGTTAACCTAGGTGATTTAGAATCTCATGCCGTGGTCACGTGAATATTCTTTCCTAAATGTCATACTTTAAGTACGGGCACCCTTGATACGAATCCATATTATCTCTTAAAGTTAAATCTGGATTCACCCAAGTGTGATACAATAATCAATACTATCTAGCCATGGCTAAAGTCACTGTCCAACTACCAAATCTGTACAAGAAAATAATTACATATATTACGTAGCAAGTTTATGTGGTACGACGGCTCACCATATATCAAGTAGCACTCTTGGTGCGATCAAGTGTATAAGCACGGATACAATAGTCAGGGTAGGAACAAGTTCTAGTATCAAGGTTGTGGTCAAGTTATCAAGTAGCAATATAATCAGGATAGGACAGTCAAATAATGGTCACATTAATTTGTCACTTTATTATATCGATAGATAAAATAATAGTACGAGGACCCCCCTAGAGATCATATCCACAATCCTTAAACCAAATAAGAACCAAGATTGTAGACCATTCCTCGAGCTGAACTATGCCCCTTACTCTGTCCAACGTATAATAAGGTAATTCAGGGAAAGTAGCCTAATTAGCAAGTAAATACATCAAGGGCCACATCTACAGGGCTCTTGCCAGGTACTTAGTTATTAGCACATGGTCATAGTTGGGTCATATAATGTTGGCCTATCCGGTCTCAATCAACTTGATTTTGATAGTTAACTAAACCATGCATTGATATGTCGTGATCTGAAGCCTCAACACTGCTGTTATATGTCGTCTGTATTGCGTCTATTCAAATGTAATCTTTTATTTATTTGAGTCTAGGATCGATGTAAGCTGAGTCGCTGTGGCAAATCCAAGTACCTACACCTAGATACCTAGTCCACTCAAATAAACCAAAGAACTTATCCACCAAATTAGGCCATATTTATTAACAAAGTCTACTATACTTAGAAACCAAACTCGGGCCGAACTCATGCCGAACTCGGACCGAACTCAGTTACCCTTTTGGTATGAAATCAACCAGTTCAATTAGCTCCTGATTTCTTGGCCCAACGGTTGGAAATTTGAATTAAACCCCATCCGAATTCTGGCCGAATTATGTTTGCCTACACACTATAAATAAGATTGGAAATCTATATTCCTACTCACTCAACGATTCATAATCTTTTATCCTATTGTGAGCAAACATCTAAGCCTTAACTTTTTCATCTCCAAAAGCAACTCCCTAGCCTTTTTAGTGCCAAGTGCGATCTCGGTCTAGAAGTCTACAGAGTTGCAAAGAGCTTGGTTCCATCAGTTACTCTCTCTCTCTCTCTCTCTCTCTCTCTCTCTCTCTCTCCTTCTCTAGCTGTGAAGTTGCGAGACTTTGGATCAAACCTCGTGGTATAAATAAGTGGCAAGCCTTCGGATCAAAGCTTGTGATTCATTATTGGTGATTATAGTGGATAAAACTCTGAGCTTGAGTTCTCGGGACTGGACTAGCCCTCTCAGAGGGAAACCAGTATACATCTTGGTGTTTGCGTTTGCTTTCTCTCTCTAGTTTACTGCTTTACTTTACTGTCTTTATATACACTGTTAGTTAGCAACTGCCTTCATTTTGATAATCTTAAATTGGGTAGATTATTCTGCTGTACTCTATTCACCCCCTCCTAGAGTTGCTTTACGGTCCTTCAATTGGTATCAGAGCAGGTGCTCTTTATATAGGAACTATTGCTCATACCAATTGCTTCTTCAATTGGTATCAGAGCTAGTTCTCTTGATATTTGGCTTAACATCCTAAGATACCTATGATAACTGTTAGGTCTATCCACACCAACAATAGTGAAGGCCAGTCCACAAATAAGCCACTCCTATTTGACGGTACTAACTACATATACTGGAAGACACATATGAGCTTCTACCTAAAGTTACTTGATTTTGATCTTTGGGCTGTAGTAGTAGAAGGATACAAGAAGCCATCTAGAATAGTCATAGATGGTAACCTTGTAGAGAAATCTCATGATAAGTATATAGACACCGAAAAGAAATAAGCTAGTCTTGATGCTAAAGCTATTAACGCTCTATTTTGTGTTGTAGACGAAATTGAATTTAACAGGGTCTCCACTTGCGGAACTTCGCACGAAGTATGGAAACTTCTTGAGGTTACTCATGAAGGAACCTCCCAAGTGAAGGAATTAAAAATAAGTCATATAATACAAGGGTATGAAGCATTCAAGATGAAGCAAAATGAGACGATCACTCAATTGTTCACGAGATTCCTCAACATCGTCAACCCTCTATTATCACTTGGCAAGGAGTACAGAAATTATGAGAAGATTCGCAAGGTACTCAGGAGACTCACCAAGAATCTGAATCCCAAGGCCACTGCAATCATAGAAGGGAATGATCTTACCATGATGACCCTCGAGACGCTCATGGGCAAGTTGATGACTCACGAGCTGGATCTCAAGGAATTTGAAGAACCCACTCCCAAGGAGAAGATGATTGCTCTTAAGGCACATCATAAAAAGTTTACTAACTATAACTCCAACGACAATGAGTCTCAAGATGAGAAAGTTGCCCTGACCACTAGAAACTTTAGAAAATTTCTAAAGCTTAAGAGATCAAAGAAGAATGAGCCAACTGACAACAGTGATGAAGAGCCTATATGCTACAACTGTAAGAAGACAGGGCATATAAAGAAATATTATCCAACCCTAAGAAAATAAAATTGCCACAATCAATCATCCAAAAGAACATCATCACAGAAATATACAAACACTAGTATTTGACACGAAAGTGAAGCTAGTGAATCCAAAGAAGAGAATCCTCCAGAAGCAGCAAACCTATGCTTCATGGCATTAGCTGATCAGGTAACAGATAAAAACCCTTATGATGATTTTACTTTTGATGAAATAGGTAATGCTTTTAGTGATCTGCTTGATGATTTTAGAAAACTTAGAAATAAGTACAAGCATGCTAAGAAAGATGTTCAAGAATGTCAGACTGAAATAGAGAGACTAACATCTCTACTAAGTGAAGTAAATGATACCTCTAACTCAGACGAGAATTCTAGACTTAAGCTTAACCTCCATGAGGCACTTGCCATGACAAGAGCTCTCAGGAGAACGCTAAACTTAAGGAAGAACTCGAATCTAAAAAGAAGAAGTATTCCATTGCTGCACATAGAATAGATGCTTTCACTGCTAAATATGATGAAGTATATGCTACCTCCAAAAGATTAGAGATTAGATTGGGTTAACAGGTCAAACAACCTAACACGAGACACGTAGCAAGACAAAAGAACACTCACAGCTATGCTCCTACGTACATGCATAACAGTTCATGCAATCATATATTCAGAACACATCACAAACATAAAACCAAACATAATCATGCATTCTATTATAAATATCCACAAAGACCACAAAGAAATATCCTACACAATCATGCATTCTATCCATATAGACCACAAAGAACTGCTTCACACAATCAAATCTATCATGCTGCACCAAGCACCAATCACACAGCTATATGTCACTACTGTGGTAAGAAAGGATATATATATCTAGATTTTGTAGAATAATAAAGTTAGTAGATATGAATGTTTATGCATGGGTACCAAAAACTAATACAGCAGGACCCTCAAAGAAATGGGTACCAAGAGTTACATCTATAACTCATTTTGTAGGTAAACCAACCCTCTCATGCTAGAAGTAAGTGAATTCTCGATAGTGGTTGCTCACGATATATAACTGGTGATGCTAACCTATTTGCAACACTATGGATGAAGAAAGAAGGTTATGTCTCCTTCGGCAATAGCCTCAGAGGATATATTATTGGTAATGGTAATATATGTGCTCCTTCATATCCTGTCATTAAAGACGTTTGTCGAGTAACAAAATTAAAACATAACCTACTTAGCATCAGTCATCTAGCTGACCATGGTTATGGTATTAATTTCGTTAAAAATAAATATTCTCTTTATAAAAGATCCACTGGTAAGGTTATCTTTGAAGGGACCAGGGAAGACAATATATATTTTCTATCTTGCAAAAGATACTGACAATACAGGCAAATATCTATACGCCAACAAAGATGACAGCTGACTATGTCATATGCGTCTAGGATATGCAAACATGGACACTATTGCAAGACTATCCACAAAGAAACTCATAAGAAGCTTACCAGAGATTACTTTCAAGAAAGATATGGTATGTGCTGACTGTGAAAAGAATAAAGCTACTAAATCTTCCTTTAAATCAATCAACTCTGTAAGTACCTCTAGACCTCTACAACTCTTGCATATAGACTTGTTTGGACCCAGTAGAGTCGCCAGTCTTGGCAGTAAGCTTTATGCTTATGTTATTGTTGATAATTTTTCTAGATACACATGGGTTTATTTTCTTGCAAACAAAAATAAAGCATTTTCTGAATATTTTACATTTTGCAAAAAGGTTCAAAACAAAAAATGTTTCACGATTACTCGTATCCGAAGTAATCATGGAGGCGAATTCGAAAAAAGTGATTTCAAAAGATTTTGCAATAAAAATAATTTTTTTCATGAATTTTCTTGTCCTAGAACTCCACAACAAAATGGTATTGTAGAGCAGAAGAATAGAACTCTTGGTGATATGGCTAGAGTTATGTTAAATTAGTACAAACTTCCAAAATACTTTTGGGCTGAAGCTGTAAGTACTTCATGCAATATTTTAAACATGATGCTTATTCGACCTATATCGAAGAAAACTTCCTATGAACTTTGGTTTGGTAGAATCCCCACAATTAGTTACTTTGAAGTTTTTGGCTGCAAATATTTTATTCTTAATACCAAAGATAATCTAGGAAAGTTTGACTCCAAGGCCGATGAAGATATTTTTCTAGGTTATGCCGCCAAAAGTAAAGGATTCAGGGTATTCAACTAGAACTCATTGACTGTTGAAGAATCAATCAATGTTACATTTGATGAATACAACACTCAAGTACTAAACGACAACAAAGGTAGTCAACCCGCAACCAACAAGACATCTGAAAATACAAACAGTATAAGACATCCGAAAAGTCTGCCAAGGAGACTAAAGTTTACCACATATCATCCCGAGAACTTGGTAATGATGTATCGGAAGGTGTAAGTACACGTTCCTCAAATAGAGATATCATTGCAAATGTTGCTTTTATTTCTTAAATAGAACCTAAAAATACTGATGAAGCTTTTGCTAATGAATTTTGGATATCTGCTATGCAAGAGGAACTCAACCAATTTGAACGTAATCAGGTTTGGGAACTCGTTCCTAAACCTAATGATTATCCGATCATTGGTACTAAATATGTTTTTCAAAATAAATTAAATGAGGATGGTTCAGTTATACATAACAAAGCACGTCTCGTAGCATAAGGATACAACCAAGAGGAAGGTATTGACTACGATGAGACCTATGCTCCTGTTGCTAGACTTGAATCTATCCGAATGTTTTGCGCTTTTGCTAGTTTTTATTACTTCAAACTTTTTCAAATAGATGTTAAAAGTGTTTTTCTAAATGGAGTTATCAAGAAGATATTTTTGTCAAACAACCCCCGGGTTTTAAAATTTTTAAACACCCTTACCACGTATTCAAGTTACAAAAGGCTCTATACGGACTCAAACAAGCCCCACATGCTTGGTATGAACGTCTTAGCTTCTTTCTACTTGAAAATAATTTTTCAAAAGAAAAAAATGATACTACCTTTTTTATAAAATTTTCTGCTGATTCTTTGTTATTAGTGCAAATATATGTTGATGATATCATATTTGGATCTACTAATGAGATGCTCTGTAATGAGTTTGCTAAGTGTATGCAGAGTGAATTTGAGATGAGCATGATGGAAGAACTGACTTTCTTTCTAGGATTGTAAATCAAGCAAGATTCACAAGGAACCTTTATCTATGAGGCTAAGTACACGAAGGATTTGCTTAAACAGTTCGACATGGACAATGCAAAGCCTATTGAAACTCCAATGGTAACATCCACTAATCTTAACCTTGATGATAGCAGTAAACCAATAGACATACGTAAGTATCGAGGAATGATTGGTAGTTTATTATATCTAACTGCTAGTCGCCCAGACATTATGTTTGTTGTATGCCTTTGTGCTAGATATCAGGCTAATCCTAAGGAATCACATTTGTGCGCAGTTAACCGTATCTTTAGATACCTTAAAGGGACTTTGTCGGTAGAATATAGTATCCTAAAATTACGTCTTTTGAACTCACTGGTTACTCGGATGCTGATTTTGCTGGATGCAAAGTCAATCGAAAAAGCACCAACGACACCTATTATTTTTTAGGAAAGTCTCTAGTCTCCTGGTTTAGCAAGAAACAAAATTCTGTTGTATTATCAACAACTGAGGGAGAGTATATCACCGCAGGACGTTATTGTGCTTAAATTTTGTGGATGAAGCAAACCCTAGAAGAATTCAATCTGCACTATAAGAATATTTCTATTTTTCTGTGATAACACTAGCACCATTAATCTCACCAAGAATCAAGTATACCACTCACGCACTAAGCACATAGAAATCAGACATTATTTTTTAATGGATCATCAATTATACGAAGATATTTGTTTAGAGTATGTGGACACGGAACATCAATTAGCAGACATCTTTACTAAACCTTTAGCTGAAGATCGATTTAATTTTATCTGTCGAGAATTAGGTCTTCTGGATTCTAATAAAACATAAGAATCATAAGATGCTTTACACATTTTTTCTCACACTTTTCAAAAGTTTTTAAAATTTTTGGATACAAGCCGAAAGGGCCCTTCTGTCAAAAAGGTGTAAATAACCTTAAGCGACACGATGTTTAAGTGTCTACGGACCACCGCTAGCTAGGATCTTCCCCCTACAGCTACTCCGAGATGATTTAAACTCTTGAAAACGTACAATTTAAGTTCAACACTTATAATTCTGTATTTATATCAAGTCAAGAAAGGCATAATATCGATTAAAGTTACATTGAGATTATAGAAATAAATGCCAACAAAATTTGGACCAAACTCGGGCCGAGCTTGGACCAAACTCGGTTAGTTTAATTCTAGAATATGCTATATCATTAATCTTCTTCCTAATTTAGGTTTCTGCTACTCTATTTATAGATATTTTCGTTGCTCATTCATTCAGACCAACGAAAATCATCACCTCCTCCACAAATAAACTTAATTTTTCTTCCTACATCCTCTCCAAATGGCCCCTAAAAGAAAAATAAATTCCTTTTTCGACTCTTTTTCTGTCCGGTTATGCCAAACATAGAAGAATTCGAAGGATTCACTTTTCGAAGCCTCGAAATTTCAACTGATTAGTTTAATGACTTCTCTAAGAGACACATTTGTCTTGGCCATCCTGTTGATTTTTCTTCCCAACACAAAGACTATCTATCTATTTTTCAAAAACTTCAACTTGAAGAACTTGTTATGACCCGTACCAATATTTACACCAATGTTATTCAAATATTCTATTGTAACTTAGCATATGAACATGATATTATTTCATCTAGAGTTCGTAGCATTCCAATTGAATTCGATGCGGACGACTTGGGTAAAATCCTTCGCATTCTCGCTGATGGACAAACCTTAGTAAACATCACGCAAGTTCAATTAGACTATGGCTTAACTCTAGACTCTTTGAAAAATATCCTTTGTCACCCTCTTGAATGTCCACCTAAAACTTTTTATGCTAGATATTTGAATGGTCACTTCTTTGAAATGCATCGTATTATCTTTTTAACTTTTCTACCTAGGAAGACTTACTTTGATGATGTCTCTTATCTAGAAATTTTAGCTTTATATCACTTGCATTTCGGTATTAACTTCAATGTTCCCCAGACCATCTTGTCTCAAATGGTTCAATGTCGCAAGAAAGGGCGTCTACTACTATACGTCATGTACTTGCCAACCATTTTCAGCTATTTCGACACACCATTGGATACTTGTCCAAATCTTGAGGAACCATTATACCTCAATAGAATTCGAAGAATTGAGCCAACTATGCTTCTACCTTATAACTCTTCATCAAACTCCAATACTCATCCAGTTGATTCCGTCCCTCATGTTGATGAACAACCACAAACCTTAGAGACTATTTTCAATCTGTTACGTGATCACTTCCACAAAGAAGATATACACAATCGTGCTACTGATCATCGCCAAACTCTTCAGACTCAGGCTCTTGGCAAGACCTTGATAGACATCCAGTACACCCTATCGAAGCACCCAGCCGGACCTTTTTTGATTCTCCAAAATCTGAATCAAAAAGGATTTTGTATTGTTCACCCCTATGTTCAGCGATATTTGGATCCAGCTGATGCCTTCTTTGATCCAAACAGAATAGTTGAACTTGATGAAGAAAATAATAACTAGTTACTCAATGGATTTGAATGTTTAAAAAGTTTACTTTTAGATGCTCTACTATGATGTTTCCACTACACATATGCTTTTGTATGTTTTCTTTTCAAATGAATAAAGTTTAAAATAATTTTTCTTTTGTCATTATCCTGTATATACTTTACTCTCTTGTTTTTTCTTGTCATCTCACCGATTTTGGGGGAACATGCCATTTCAATCAAATGACAATGGTGGATAAAGACATACAGGATACTAGTATACAAGATGATACTTGACAGACATTGCCTTCAGCATATCAAATACTCCACAGTTACGGGGGAGCCTTGCATATCAAAGATTTGCAGTATCATTCATAGTTTGTCAATTATCAAAATGGAGGAGATTGTTGGTCCATCCGGTCTCAGTCAACTTGATTTTGATAGTTAACTAAACCATGCATTAATATGTCGCGATCTGAAGCCTCAATACTGCTATTACATGTCATCTGTATTGTGTCTATTCAAATATAATCTTTTATTTATTTGAGTCTAGGATCGATGTAAGCTGAGTCGCACTGGAAAATCCAAGTACCTATACCCAGATACCTAGTCCACTCAAATAAACCAAAGAACCTATCCACCAAATCAGGCCACATTCATTAACAAAGTCTACCATACTTAGAAACTGAACTCGGGCTAAACTCATGCCGAACTCAGACCAAACTCGGTTACCCTTTTGGTATGAAATCAACCAGTTCAATTAGCTCCTGATTTCAACGGTTGAAAATTTGAATTAAATCCCATCCGAATTCTGGCCGAATTATGTTTGCCTACACACTATAAATATGATTATAATTTTACATTCCTACTCACTCAACGATTCTTAATCTTCTATCCTATTATGAGCAAACATCTAAGCCTTAACTTTCCTATCTCCAAGAGCAACTCTCTAGCCTTCTTATTGCCAAATGCGGTCTCGGTCTAGAAGTCTACAGAGTTGTAATGAGCTTGGTTCCATCAGTTACTCTCTCTTCCTCTCTCTCTCTCTCTCTCTCTCTCTCTCTCTCTCTATCTGTGAAGTTGCGAGACTTTGGATGAAACCTCATGGTGTAAGGAAGTGACAAGTCTTCGGATCAAAGCTTGTGATTCACTATTGGTGATTATAGTGGATAAAACTTCGAGCTTGAGTTCTCGGGACTGGACTAGTCCTCTCAGAGGAAAACCAGTATACATCTTGGTGTTTTCATTTGCTTTCTCTCTCTACTTTACTGCTTTACTTTATTGTCTTTATATACACTGTTAGTTAGCAACTGCCTTCATTATGATAATCTTAAATTGGGTAGATTATTCTGCTGCACTCTATTCATCCCCCTAGAGTTGCTTTACGGTCCTTCATATAAGTCATTTCTAAGTTTAACACATAGCATCATAATCATTTTATCAAACGGAAATATTAAACCAAACATGTGTCAAAGTGGACGCATGGGAACAGTTGACGCATGAGTCAGTTGGCCGCATGACCAAATGGGCAGTATGAACCAATATGCCACATGGATCGAGACAAAGTCCACTCCTCGGGCCAAGTGCAACGTGATAACAAAATGCAAGTCAAGTTAAGTCAGAAAAATTGACTGATGTGACAAGTGATAAAAGTGACATAAAGAAAGACAAAAGTAGAAAAAGTCGTGTCGAGTCAGTCAGTAGTTATGCGTCCAAAAAAAGAGGTACGCATAACTCCTGGCCGCATGGTCGACTAGGTCGCATGCTCCTCTGGGACGCATGCTCACTTGGCAGCATGAAATCTTTTGGGACATAGAGAAATTGTATTCGTTCAAGTTTCAAGAATTTGGCCAAGGGACGTATGTGCAAAAATCTATTCCATGCGTCCAACAAGATGGCCGCATAAAATCTTTTGGGTGAGAAGTCCAGGCCGCATGCAATCTGTTGGACGCATGGAGCTCCTTCGTCCTAATCCAGCAAGTTTGGCCACGAAAAGCTCTGAAATCCAAACCTTGTTTCCTCTACAAAAACCTCAAATGGAGTCCAAATCCAGGAAAGTAAAGTTCTAAACTACTCAAAATCAAGTGCTCATCAACATAAAATAATAAGTTTTTGAAAACATTAAATTTTAAGAGATCAAAACCCAAGAACATTCAAGAACCCAAAGAAAATTCTAAAACTTAAAACTTAGATCTACACTAATCCATCCACCAAATACAAAAATACCAAGTTCTAAATGCATAGAGAATCATATAAGGGACATAATGGAACAAAAATATAAATGGTTTCTCCATTTCTTGCAAGATATACCTGCCTATGGGGGGGAACCTAAGAAAGAGAATAGAAGAGGAAAAAAAAATGAGAGGAGAGAGAGTGAAGTTGGGTTATATATTGAGGGTTTGGGGTTTGGACCATGGGTTCAATTCATGATAAAACCAAACCAAACAAATAAACCAAGAGCCAAGTGAACCAAAAAATGTGTCCAGTCTCTCTACATCATATAACTAAGCTAGCAAGAAAATAATTACCCTCTAAATACATATATTAAAAATGGGGAGTGACATATATATATATATATATATATATATATATATATATATATATATATATATATATATATATATATTGGTTTGAGATCTCTATCGGTGCTACGTGATACAACTTTCTATAAATTATTCTGGAGATTCATCAATGGAAAGTCTTTTTGGGCGGAATAGACTAGAGAGGGATACTTTCGCAGGGGAGATTTCTAGTCAATTGGAAGCAATAATAACTTTTTGGTGACTGTTAAATTGTTAGTTCTTGCTATATAGAGTAGGGCTCAATATAAGTTGTGTTATTTGTTCGAGAAATCAGACAAGTCTATGGTCGGACCCTTGGATCAAGCATTCTAGCTTGCTTGAGAGGGAGGTCAGGTAGTTTAGAAACTTATGGGTTCGACGGAGACTGTTAGTTGCCTTATCCAGGATGGGGAATGGCACCTTTACGATCGTCTGATAGAGGCTACTCACGCTATAAATATTTGTATGGTAGAAATTGACAGGGTGTAGGAGAAGGACTACTTGGTTTGAGAGGATTTAGAGAAAGGTAAGTTCAACTTTAGAACTTCCTTGAACCAAATTCGTTCGATGTTCTCGATTATGGACTGGGCAGACATGGTGTGGGCCAAGGGAGAAATGGTCAAGATTATCCTATGCTTCTACAAGATGACAGACTGAGTATATTTTCAATTGAATGCAAATATCAGAGTTGCAGCCTGTGTGGTGGAATGGCAGAGTCCTGGGATCACCTTTTCTTTCCCTACTATTTTGCTTGGGAGATGTGGAACTCCCAATAGACCAGGTTTGGTATTCCCTCTTTAACTCACAGTGATTTAGAATCGGTAATGAAAGAAGTCAAAGATCAGAAAGGTAAGGTCACTATACATATAGGAGGATCCGACTTGACTTGGGCTCTTGGCACGTTTGGAGGGAGCGAAATCATCGTATCTTTGATGGATTTTCCTCAGTAAGTATATTGTACAAAGGAATATAGAAGCTGACATAGATATCTTGTACCCGAGGTGATGGGTTTTTGTGCATCGAGTTGGGTTTTAGGATTGCACAGAGTTATAAAGTTTCACCATATATATATATATATATATATATATATATATATATATATATATATATATATATATATATAGAGAGAGAGAGAGAGAGAGAGAGAGTAATGCTATAGAACCACCCAGGTGGTTTTATGAAACCACCCTATGTTACATGAGTTAGATTTGGATTGAGTGGTTGAGATTAAAAGGTGTGGACCCCACCACCTTTTAATTTCAACCACCAAATCCAAATCTAATCCATGTAACATTGTGTGGTTTCATATTATGAAACCACCCGGGTAGTTTTAGATCATATATATATATATATATATATATATATATATATATATATATATATATATGGTGTAGTGGTAACACCATGGGTATGCGGGCAGGGAGTGTGGGGTTAGAGTCCTGCGTTTGGCGTTCGTAGGGGTGGGGGCTATCTGTGGTAGTTTAGGGGTAGGGGGTGGGGGGTAGGGTAGGGTATATATATATATATATATATATATATATATATATATATATATATATATATATATATATATATATATATGATGCCTACGAGAAATTGGAGAGTCGGGCCTCTCAGGCCGCAGAGGGATGGGGGTGGGGGTAGGGGTGGTATTACTAATTAGTCAAGTTGTCACGTCCCAGTCCCAAAATACCAAGGGACTAGCCATGTGGCAATGGCCAGCAGCACAACTCCAATGGGCAAACCCAATTTAATGGACCGTTAGAGTGCACTTAAGCTATAATACATATAAAATGGTCTACAAATACCTATCACAGTTTATATATCTAATCTCATCCACAATAAGTAACGAAATTCCAAAGAGACAAGTCCAGTCACAATAATATAAAATGATCTGTCCAACCAAAGCAATAAAAATAATGTCATGGGGAACAACCCGTTATCAAAATGGAAAGAAAAATAAATCCAAGTACAATATCCAGAAGTCACTACAAGATCAAATATCTAATAACACTAAGCATAAATAATGAATGGTAAGAATACTGTGTGCTCAAGAGAAGTCCTTCAAAACAACCTCGTCCTCTGCAACCTGTACATCTCCAATAGTAGTACATGTCCCGTATACCTCGGGATATCTCTCATCGTCTACTCCTGGAGACATAATCTGGATCCAGGCCCTCAGGGGACATAGCGAGGTATAATAAACACTCAAGCCAAATAAAATACAGCAAGTAAATATAAACAGATCCTCAGGGCAAGATATGTAACCAGCTAAGTAAAATACAAAATGTGAGCATCACTAGTACTCAGGCTAAGACCACTACAGCCTCTGTGTCGGGGAGCCCATAGCAGCAAGTAATATCATGACTCCAATATATGTGCCAAAGATCTGAGACAGAGTCTAAGGCACCTCCAGTAGTATATATATACATAATCAGTATGTAGCCTATATGTCTCTCCCTACCCAATGTAACCTCAAATCTCATGTCCACGATATCTCATTTCCATAACACGCAAGATCATGACCTCAAGCTAGTACAATGAGTCATAATAATATCCATGTTATATGCACGTCTCATATCATGAATCCTGTAAGCCTATACAGAATTATCATGAATAACTCAAGAAAGATTCTGTCACATAAAATAGTGTTAAGTGTCCTACGGTATGGCGTACTTGGTAAAACAAGTACGTAAAAAAGGATTGTGGATCAACTCACTAGGTGACGTTGCACGACTCTGCGTACGACGTCGATACCCGAATCTCATTCGGACGCTAAGCAATGTCTCACGGTCCTAGGTTGAATAGGCACATCACAAGAGTATATATATATATATATATATATATATATATATATATATATATATATATATATATATAGGAAGAACACAAGCAAATAATATAACAGGATCTCTGTAGGTTTGGCAAGGTACACTTGTATGGGTTCTAAACTCCGTCAACTACTCCTGAGAATGTAGAATCTGCACGTACACCTCCAGATGCTGAAACAAACATTACCAATATTTTTAGAATACTTGAAATAGCTAGAATTAACTATCCATAAGTCCAATTTGGACACAGGGGCAAAATTGACAGTTTTGGGTCAAATCGGGGTCACTACCAGAATAAGTCAAATTAGCGACATCTAAACACGTCGCTAAATGGCCAAAAAATGTCGCTAAATAATTATAGCGACGTCCGTAGTGACGTTTCGATGAAGTCGCCTTTAAGCTAGTCTCTGACCGAAAAAATATCGCAAAACGTTGCTATACCGACGTTTTCTAGCAACGTAAATGTGTCGCTTTATTAGCAACGTTTAGCGACGCAACGTTGCTAAATTAGCGACGTGTTGTTTGTCGCGATATGTCACTAAATTTTTTTTAGCGACGTTGTACGACTCATTTAACGACGTTATATTGACCTGGCAATGCTATCATGTCAGCATATTTGCGACTGTCAGCGATGTGTATAACGACGTTTATAGCGACGTGGATAGCGACTTTTATAGCAATGTTTATAGCGACATATATAAATATCGCTAAATATCGCAAAACGTTGCTATAAATGTCGCTAAAGATACAGTAAAAAAATAAAAAATATTGAATATTGAATTATTTCCAAACCATTCTTCCTGAAGTTTATGAATTCATAATTTGTTTGGTTCGCTGACCCCCTTCGGTTGAACACTCAACACAGGTAAATTAACAAACATTTAATATGAATAATATAGTAAAATTTGAAGAAGAAAAAATATTGAGATTAATAATCGAGTCAGGAGAAAATCTCGTCGTAAAGAATACAACAAATATCTACACAATTGAGTCTGAAAGCCTCATCGTAAAGAATACAAAAAATAAATTCTAAAAGCCTAAAAAATAAAGAATATTCATAAATGACCAAATATCATAGGTCTGAAACACAAACAATCAATAAACTATCCTAACTAGGACTATTACGGATCCATAAGAGGATGACCACCAGTACGCATTAGGGATAAGAACAGATCATACTGCTCCCATAAAAGCGACACCGATGTCGATGGAGAAGGCAGTGACATCGGTGGAGTCTGTGTCGATGAAGGCGCATCAGAAGGACGTATCTGCTCCAACTCTGCTAGTCGATGGTTGTATGAATCCATGGTAGATAACAATCTCGTACCGCTATAAACTATTGAATCCTGCATCATCGTCAGCCTCTCGCCCATGGGCAGCTGTGATGCCTGCAGCTCCGTCATGCTGCGCTCTGTCGACGCTCTAAGATCAGCTGTCATATCTCGGAGCTCCATGATGCTGTGCTCGAGTATATCAAATCGTGCGATGAGTATTGCATCATCCGTCTGCGGCTGGGACAGGGGCTTCTCCTCCATCCTTCGTAGCAACTCGTCACAAAGAGACGCAATCTGTCAGTCAACGGTCTACTGGACTCGAGCCGACGATTGCAAAGGCTGTGGGAAATGTGCACTTGCCTTGGAGGCCTTAGATAACTGCGTCGCAACAAGGGCGCCATAGGATCCCATACCGTAGTACGTACCCCTCTAGAGACTACCAGCGATGGTCACCCATAGCTCGTCCGCCGACGGAGCTGGAGAGGGCTACGAGGAAGTACTAGCCTCTCCCGCTGTAGGTGCACTAGCAGTCGCCAGCTCACGCAGCCTAAGATACTTGGCCTAGAAAAGTTTGGATACTCGATAATTGCCTAAGCAATATTAAAATTAACATAAAGTAAAGTAATACTTATATAGGTCTGCGAGGCCCTCTCATCAATGAGATTCCTGCCCTTTCGATGGGTGGCCAGGAAGACGGTCACCATGTTTGCATCCTCACCCCTCTGTACCTGTTAAAAATATATTATTTAGTACTAAAATTAAATATTTTATCCTACTACCATTTTATCGTACTTGTATTAAAATAATATATCTGAAATAAAAAATATACCAAACGACAAAAATATTCCGTCATCAAAATCGAGCCACCATACCACTTTGATGCCTTCTGCCTAGCCGCCTTGGCCTTCTCAGACCTTTCCTTGTACCTCGGGTTGTCGAATCTAGCCCTCATTGCATTCCACTGCTCAGGTGTGATCCAACCTTGGATCGGTTTTCCTACGAGATCACGAGCCTTCTGGTCATCCAAAGCATCATGGATCATCTTGGCGGCAACGGCAGGAAATATCTGCTCGATCAACTCGGCCCGGTGTGGTGGATAGAAATACGTTTGTTACAATAAGTAATTTAGTAAGTTATATAATATGCATAAATTAGATGATTGATATAATATAATTTTACCTTGAAGTGCGCAAACCAGAACGCCTTTCTCTCCTCTGAAGCATCAGAGTAGTTGATCTAAGGGCCACCATAGTTGTACCTCAGAAAGTGGCTCAGGCGTCTCTGTACCGACGAGGGACGATATCTATACAGAGATAATTATTTTTATCAAAAAAGTTAATATATGATGAATAAAGAAATACACGATATATATGATGCAAAACCATCTAATTGACTTACTTTGTACCGTTGACCCAAATCACCGTCCTCGTCTTGTCCGGAGGTGCGCATGGAGGATCTAGTTGATGCTGGGACGACGTCAGCTCAACCTCCTCCATATGCTCATATGTCTCCATGGTTCCGTCAGCAGAAGGAACGCTGGACGAGGGAGTACTATCAGGACTGGAACTACTCATCCCAGGAGTGCTGCCACGTAACGTCATCGCAGTCGGAGATGTGACAAGTCGATATACTGGAGTACTGGGCACCGAGGATCCAGAACCAACAGTAGGCTGTACCGGAGGAGCACTCCGTCTACCTCGGGACCTGCCGAACGCTCTACATCGTCCTGTCATACCAGATAACAACATCTGATGAATAAAGAAATACACAAATATATAGTACATTCTACAGTCAAAATATTATGCATATCTCACAGTATTAATAAAATTGTACAGTAAATAACTAGTGGTGTCACAAGCCTAAATGGATAGTACATTCTACAGTCAAAATATAATACATATCTTCGTCAAAATAGTACATTCTACAGTCAAAATATAGTACATTCTAAAGGCAAAATATTTTATTTTCAATCATCTTCAAAAAAATTATCTTGTTCGCCTTCCTCGTCCTCTTCTTCCTCTTCCTCCTCATCTTCACTTTCATCTACTTTGTCTTCATCTTCGTCTTTCTTTTCAGATAATTCTACCTCTTCTATATTATTAGTCATATAATGAGTAACTTCTGTTAAGTCCACATCTACAATATTTGTTATAAGAGGTAGCTCGTCCTCCTGATAAGCTATTTTGTCAACGTCAAAGGTATTTCTAGCTTTAGTCTTGCATACTGCCCACTAATACGACCTCGCTGTCCCCCATCTAGGATAAGTTGTGAAGTACATGAGTTGAGCCTGACATGATAGGACAAATCGTTCGTAGCCTTGATATCTACGCTTGTAGTTTATATCTACAAGACCGTGCTTGTCAATTTTTTAACCTTGATCTTGAATCAGATCGAACCATTCACACTTGAATAGCACGATCTTAGCAGGTTCTGTGCCATAATTATATGTCAACTCCACAATCTCTCGTAAGAAGCCAAAAAAAATTATTGCCTGGATCGACGTCTTTCTAGTTTAAAGATTTGATACACAAACAACTATTTTTCATGGAATCAAGATCCAGAAAGCTGTCTCTGATCGGAGCATTTGTTGACTTGAACCTAAACCCATTCACACAGTAACTTAGCCATATTTTGATGGCAGTAATTAGTCCCTTAGCTAGAGTTCTAATAGATTCAGTCTCGGGTTTTATTAGACGATCGACTTAAATACCAAAGTAGCGATAGTAAGTTATTTATTATGCAAGTGCATACATAAAAACTAATTACCAAGCTCCTTACATATACGCTCAACCAAGAAGGAAAATGGCATCACATTTCTTGTTCTACTTCTTCATCTGTTATGTAGGGTCTAACCGACCTCAGCTCATCATTATATGTGCTGAAAAACAACGAAGCAACCGTTGATTAGTATCGTAATAATAACTTATACTATTACACTGAGATGACGTAAACATGGACGTATTAATTACTTACCCCTCTAGCTTCTCCACTTCATCCTCGTCGCGATTGAGTAATATATACAACTGAGCAGCCCTTAGCTCGTCGTCATTCAAATATCTCTTCTTCATTTTCCACGAAGGCTTTCTGGACGCATTGAATACTTTCAGTATTGCATCATTAGATTCCTGATATCCATCATCATTTCTCGGAGCTCTCATTCTAATAGTAGCAATATGAGGTTTGAAATACGTCGAGCAAAAGTTTGTAATCTACTCGAGAACATAAGCTTCACAAATAGAGCCCTTAACCCGTGCCTTATTTTTTACCTTTTCCTTTAGGTGATTCAGATGCCGCTCGAAGGGGTGCATCCATCGATAACCGTCAGGACCACTAACACGTGTCTCATAGGAAAAATAAATTAGCAAATGCTCCATAGAGTCGAAGAATCCAGGAGGAAACACCTTCTCGAGCTTGCACAGTATTACCGCAATGTCCTTCTCTTGCTTTTCTAGATGATCGACGAGCAACTTAGTAGAACAAAGATCTCTGAAGAATATGCTGAGCTCTGTCAATGGATCCCAAATGACCTGCGGTAAGAATTCCCTAAATGCAATTAAAATTAACCTCTCCATGAATACGTGACAATCGTGGCTCTTCATACCCGCCAGTTTGTTCTCCTTGAGGTCGACGCATCTTCTCAAGTTTGACACATACCCGTCTGGAAATTTTAGACCCTGAATCCACCTACAAAGTCTCCCTTTATCCTCCTTCTCTAGTGAGAAAATTGACTTAGGCTGCTTTAACTTTCTATTCTCCTCCTCTATCGAATGCAACGCAGGACGTCTACATATTTCTTCTAAGTCCAACCTGGCTTTCGGATTGTCTTTCGTCATCTCCTTTACCTCCATTACAGTATTAATTATGTTATCAAACATATTCTTCTCGATATGCATGACATCAAGGTTATGTCTGATCAGATTAGTGCTCCAATATGGTAGATCCTAGAATATACTCCTCTTCGTCCAGTTATGGGTGCGACCAAATCCGTCACACTTGTACCCCTTAGTCGTCTCTTCGATAGAACTTGGTAAATTTTTTACCTCTTCCCATATCATATATCCGGGCTACCTTGGCAGTGGATTGGCCTTCAACACGACGCCCGCACGAAAAGCATTCCTGTTTCTCCGGTACGGATGATCCTTCGGCAGAAATTGTCGATGACAATCGAAGAAGCACTGTTTGCCTCCATGTTTCAAATGGAAAGCCTTAGTGTGGTCCATGTAATACGGACATGAGAGACAACCATGAGTGCTCCATCCCAATAATTGTAAACCCCCTCACCCAAAATAAATATTTTGTGTATATTTTATATTATTATAGATATTGAATTTCTTTAGAGTATTCTGTTATTTATTTAGCAAATGAATTTCTTGATATATTTACTTATATAAATATTTATTTAGAATCATTTTTAGGTTATTTTAGATTTTTGAAATTAATTAGGATTTATTTGGATATATATAGTCTTAATATTATATAGATGCTAATTTAGTGTTAATAGATATTAATAAGATTTTATAAATTATTTGTATTATATTTAATTATATTCAAGATTATAAATTATTGAGATAGATTCAAACTCTACTTTAAATTAATTCAAATCCTGAACCTACTAGGAAAGCAACTTAATTTATATCATATCCTTATTTAAATTCATCATAATCCTATCCAAATTAACCAATCCTAATTGTATTTAATTAAGTAGTCTCCACCATTATAAATACCTCATCCTTCATTTTTTTTTCCCCTAATTCCTCTCTTTTTCGTCCAAAAATAGTCAAAATTCGTCATAAATTCAGTCTCATTTTCTACTAGTTATGACGAATTAAAAAGACGATATCTGCTAGCTCCGGACTCCAAACGTGCTCCAATTTTTTTTGTTAGAACGATAATGAGGTTAGGTTTCTGATTATATAAATTGTTTTTCTAAATTATGAGTATTAAATTCTGTAAAATTCGTAGAGCACAGCATGTCCGAAAATAGACGTGTTTCGATGTTTTTGCGATTCCGGGAGAACTAGGAATCAGAATCATGAACCGTTTAAAGTTTCAAAAATCTAATGTCGAGATCATCGACATATATTTTTCCTAGAATTTATTTGCAAGTATTTATATACTGTTAATTCTGTAGAACTTCTAGGTTAGAATTTAACCATCGGTGCACAATACAAAATTTGTATGTGCCATAATTCCCAAACGAATTTGAATTCGGACGAGCTGTAAATTCTAGCATATTTTTGATGCTAAAATCTATAGGAAATCATGCATGAAAGTTGAGTTTATGTCGGTTGACTTTTTGGTCAACAGATCGCCTCGATTTGCGTGCCATGAGTCTCGAGTTGATAAAATTCAGTTTCTTTAGGCAAAATTTAGGAATTAACATAAAAATCAGAATAATAAGATTAAAATAGGATTTTAGAGTAATTATTCCAGAATTAAATAAATTAAAATAAATTATCTTTTGACGTGATAAATTTGTAATACATAGGCTATTTGGACTGTGACTTGGACTCTGATTCATACCAGCAGCAGGACCCCAGGCAAGATACCTTGCCAAATTATTTACAGTACTTTGCATGCTATTTATATTTCTGTTTATTCATTACATGTGTAGTTCGTTCAGTCATTACTATATATATTAGATATGTTGACACATACTTGACACCTAGTATCATGAGAGGACAATCATTAGGCGTATGGGCTTTTAACCACTCTGGTAAACCGTAGTATATAGTTCGCACTACCGGTGTGTGTCGCGCTGGTCGCTACCCCAGAGGTATGTCGATTTCTGATATTCTAGACGGGTGTGTGAGTTGTGAGGCTTAGATCGAGTAGACTACCCTTGTCCATACGTCGAAAAATTGTCCTCATTTGTATTCATATAGATTGTCATGTACAGCGTACTTATCTATTTTCAAACTATATGCATGTTTACTGTATTCAAATTGGCTCATATTTTCTGTATCTTGTTACGTCCCTCTGAGGACCTGGTCCGCTGTCAGGTGTATCTTTTCTTAAGTATTTGCAGGAGCACAGATTTGGATGGTTACATGTGATCCGAGGATGTCTTCTCTTCGAGCTGTGATGGATAGCTGGTATTCTTATATTGTGTTGTGGTGTTGTACTCATATTGTATTTGCTCTTATATTCGAGTTGGTAGTGGATTTGTTTACATCCAACTATCATCCTTAGATACTTCTTATTGAGATCTAGTTTCATAAATACTGGTTATTTATTTCTATATGATTTTGGTGGATGAGATTTAGATTTTACCCTGTGACTTGTATTACATTTTATACCACTTGTGGATTTTATATTCATATTACAGCGTATGTTTGGAATTGGTTTCCATATATTGGAGTTGCCATATCCATGCGGCTGGCATGCTTACGTGTCCTAGTCCTACGTATTTTTTTGACTGGGGCATGACATATTTTTGTGGTGGCCCATGCAGGTCGAGAGCATATTGTCTCGGTTACGTTACTGTACCGAACAAGCCTGCACCTAGGACTAGAGTATAGGATCTCATCCACAATTGACTGTGATTCATCTCCTCCTATCTGTTCTATTTTGAACAATTGTATCCTGCTTGATTCATGTGCTTCCCTAATAGTTCCTTAAGTATAGTCTTCTGCTAGAATATAGGAACCCTGTTATTAGGATGATAATTAGAGTAGCACACCTATTAAGAATACAACGAGAATATAGACACACCACTAAGTTTAGAATATCTAGTGAACCTAGAATTCCTTATCTTTAGATTGTTATACCATTACCCCTTGATGTATTAAGAAGACTTGAGAGTAGTATAGACACTACTAGAGTTAGTTAGAAGTTTTACCATAATGTTTGACACCTAGTATCACATAATCTTTTGACCTATTAATTGAAGTGTAACCGAATAATATTTATCGCATGCTAGCAAAAGACGACAGTGTTTATTCAGACCATAGAATTTAAAGGTCCTTGCCCTATTTGGTCGACTAGCGACTTAGATAAGGAGGTTGTATGATAACTGTAGAGATTGTAGAGTCTTTTATTATTATTGCTTATGTTGTTTTTGTTTTTGCGAACTTGAATTATTTTGTAACTTCTCACATCATAATCCAGCGTTATATTTTCTGTGCTACCTTGAATTATGCTGCTATTATAGCCTAGTTTTTGCAAGCTTAATCTTATATCGAGCTTGTTCATGACATATGTGCTATTGGGGCCTGATCAACCACACTAATACAAATTGTCTAATCAGAATCAGTGTATTATGGTCTAGCTAGCCATAATGCGCTTGATTCGCCCTTCGTAATAGTATTTTACGTGGATTGAGATGTATAGTGGACTAGTAGACAAATATACTTACCCTCTAGATACGACAAAGCATATCATATCAAGTACATAATTGTACCGATGTGAGCATGCGAATAGAAAATTACCAAATTAAGATTTCAATCCACAACTGTCTTGACAATTCCCATTTGAATTCTTTAAACGCTTTGATTTCCATACTTCCATTATATTACCCCTCCTTGAACTCTTTTCTGTTGCTTTCCGTCTTCCCTTGTTTCGGAAAGACGAAATCTCGTGCTTGGATATAAGTGATACACGGATAGTACAAGATATACCCCATAGGCCAATCACATTATTTGGTGACTATCTTTCATAATTGATTAAGGGCATATCACATATGATATAGTTGGTGTTAAAGTTTTGAGGATTGAATGACATGAGAAAATAAATTGAGGAATATTTTCTTAAGTGTAAGAGCCTTATGTGATAGATGGGTAAATTCTAAGTTGGGTAAAAATTGCATTATTAAACTTGAGGTAAATTCTTTTAGATTATGATCAAGTGAGATTAGATAGAGAGAAATCATGTTCTATTTTAATTTCGAGGACGAAATTTTTGTAAGTTGGGTAGATTGTAAACCCCCTCACCCAAAATAAATATTTTGTGTATATTTTATATTATTATAGATATTGAATTTCTTTAGAGTATTCTGTTATTTATTTAGCAAATGAATTTTTTGATATATTTACTTATATAAATATTTATTTAGAATCATTTTTAGGTTATTTTAGATTTTTGAAATTAATTAGGATTTATTTGGATATATATAGTCTTAATATTAGATAGATGCTAATTTAGTGTTAATAGATATTAATAAGATTTTATAAATTATTTGTATTATATTTAATTATATTCAAGATTATAAATTATTGAGATAGATTCAAACTCTACTTTAAATTAATTCAAATCCTGAACCTACTAGGAAAGCAACTTAATGTATATTATATCCTTATTTAAATTTATCATAATCCTATCCAAATTAACCAATCCTAGTTGTATTTAATTAAGTAGTCTCCACCATTATAAATACCTCATCCTTCATTTTTTTTTCCCCCAAATTCCTCTCTTTTTCGTCCAAAAATAGTCAAAATTCGTCATAAATTCAGTCTCATTTTCTACTAGTTATGACGAATTAAAAAGACGATATCTGCTAGCTCCGGACTCCAAACGCGCTCTAGTTTTTTTTGTTAGAACGATAATGAGGTTAGGTTTCTGATTATATAAATTGTTTTTCTAAATTATGAGTATTAAATTCTGTAAAATTCGTAGAGCACAGCATGTCCGAAAATAGACGTGTTTTGATGTTTTCGCGATTCCGGGAGAACTAGGAATCAGAATCATGAACCGTTTAAAGTTTCGGAAAGCTAATATCGAGATCATCGACATATATTTTTCCTAGAATTTATTTACAAGTATTTACATACTGTTAATTCTGTAGAACTTCTAGGTTAGAATTTAACCATCGGTGCACAATACAAAATTTGTATGTGCCATAATTCCCAAACGAATTTGAATTCGGACGAGCTTAAATTCCAGCATATTTTTGATGCTAAAATCTACAGGAAATCATGCATGAAAGTTGAGTTTGTATCGGTTGACTTTTTGGTCAACAGATCGCCTCGATTTGCGTGCTATGAGTCTCGAGTTGATAAAATTCAGTTCTTTAGGCAAAATTTAGGAATTAACATAAAAATCAGAATAATAAGATTAAAATAGGATTTTTGAGTAATTATTCCAAAATTAAATAAATTAAAATAAATTATCTTTTGACGTGATAAATTTGTAATACATAGGCTATTTGGACTGTGACTTGGACTCTGATTCATACCAGCAGCAGGACCCCAGGCAAGATACCTTGTCAAATTATTTACAGTACTTTGCATGCTATTTATATTTCTATTTATTCATTACATGTGTAGTTCGTTCAGTCATTACCATATATATTAGATATGTTGACACACACTTGGCACCTAGTATCATGAGAGGACAATCATTAGGCGTATGGGCTTTTAACCACTCTGGTAAAGCATAGTATATAGTTCGCACTATCGGTGTGTGTCGCGCTGGTCGCTACCCCAGAGGTATGTCAATTTTTGTAGAGTCGCGCTGGTCGCTACCCCAGAGGTATGTCGATTTCTGATGTTTAGACGTGTGTGTGAGTTGTGAGGCTTAGATCGAGTAGACTACCCTTGTCCATACGTCGAAAAATTGTCCTCATTTGCATTCATATAGATTGTCATGTACAGCGTACTTATCTATTTTCAAACCATATGCATGTTTACTGTATTCAAATTGGCTCGTATTTTCTGTATCTTGTTACGTCCCTCTGAGGACCTGGTCCGCTGCCAGGTGTATCTTTTCTTGAGTATTTGCAGGAGCGCAGATTTAGATGGTTACATGTGATCCGAGGATGTCTTCTCTTCGAGCTGTGATGGATAGCTGGTATTCTTATATTGTGTTGTGGTGTTGTACTCATATTGTATTTGCTCTTATATTCGAGTTGGTAGTGGATTTATTTCCATCCAACTATCATCCTTAGATACTTCTTATTGAGATCTAGTTTCATAGATACTGGTTATTTATTTCTATATGATTTTGGTGGATGAGATTTAGATTTTATCCTGTGACTTGTATTATATTTTATACCACTTGTGGATTTTATATTCATATTACAGCGTACGTATGGAATTGGTTTCCATATATTGGAGTTGCCATATCCATGCGGCTGGCATGCTTACGTGTCCTAGTCCTACATATTTTTGGGACTGGGGCGTGACAATAATATTCCATAGGCCGAAAAGTCGTTGATGGTCCACATAAGTGCTGCCCTTATCTGCAAATTTTGCTTTCTAGAAACATCGTACGTGTTGGCATTTACTTTCCACAACTGATTCAACTCATTTATCAAAGGTTGTAAATATACATCGATGTTCCTCTTCGGATTATTCGGACCCTAGATAATAACGGTTAGGAACATATACAGTCTTTATGCACATCTAAGATGGTAGATTGTACGGAGTGACGATCACAGGCCAACACGAATACTGTAAGCCCGAAAGTCTGAATTGGGTAAAACCATCGGAGGCGAGCCCCAATCTGATATTACGTGGATCCCAAGCAAAATCTGGATACTCTCGATTAAAGTGCTTCCATACTTCTCCATCGGATGGATGACCCAATACTCCTTCGATCTGTTTTTGCCGGTGCCAACTCATATTTTTTGCAGTCTCCTTCACCATAAACAACCTCTGCAACCATGGCGTCAAAGACAAGTAGTGCATCGAATCAGTAGGCTTCTTTGCACCGACATACTTTCCTCTTCCAGTGTCCTTGTAGCGATCATCACCACAAAATCTGCACGCATCTTCATCATTGTCATCTTTGTAGTACAACATGCACCCGTTGCGACATGCATCAATTTTCTCGTCTCCTATCAAGAACGATCTCACCATCCTCTTAGATCGATACACTACCAAAATAAGATGAAATAACGATATTTTTAGCGATGTCATAATAAAACATCACTAATATTAAAGATTTCAGCGACTCCAAAAATAAACGTCGCTATACATCGGTGTTGGCGACATATATCGACAGTAATTAAGTTTTTTAAAGAATAGTCGCTATAAGCTTCTTTAAGGTCACTAAACATCGCTAATTTTTTTAATTTAGCGATGTTTAGCAATGTACTTAGCGACGTATGTTTTTTAATTTTTAGCGACATTTTTAGCGACGTTGATAACGTCGCAAGCTATTTTTATTAGCGACGTCATAAGTTGACGTCGCTAAACGTCGCTAAAATTTTAATATAGGTTTTGATTTCCCCCTTCTGTCGAAGACTTTCCCCAATTTTTCAAAAACTCCCCCCTCTTCCCCCCTCTCTCCGACGAACTGCACCCTACGGTACCACCTACTCCGGCGTCCCCCTCCTTCTCCTCCTCCTCCTCCTCCTCCTTCTCTAGGTAAACCCTTACTCTCTTTCTCTCTCACAGATGCACACGATATGACACTAACACAAACACGACACACATACACTGACATAGACACGACACAGATTGTGAGAGAGGGTGTAAACCCTAACCCTAACCCTAACCCGAATCTCTCTCTCTCTCTCTCATAGATGCATACGATATGACATTGACACAGACACAACACACACTGACACCGATACGACACAGACTGTCATAGAGGGTGTAAACCCTAACCCTAACCCGATCTCTCACTCTCTCTCATTGATGCAGACATGACATGACACTGACACTGATACGACACACACATACACTGACACATACACGATACAGACACTGTCACAGAGGGTGTAAACTCTAACCCTAACCCTCTCTCTCTCTCTGATATATGTTTAATACTATACAATTAGTACATAACTTATACTATCATGACTTACTAACTTACAATAACTGCTACTAACTTAATATAACTGATACCAACTTAATATCAATACTAATGCTAGATGACACTAGAATAACTAGATAAACTTAGCTTACTCTAGCAGATGTCTGATATTCTAACTTGATATCTAACTCAAATAACTAAAATCTAAACTTCACCCTAGCTGATAATTACTAACTAGCATTCACTAATAATACATCTAACTGATACATTCATCAGTCGGTGATACACATATAGTAGTACATAAATACAGTGGACTGAAAACTAATGCCGCCACTACTGATATTCCCTATAATATATACATCAATACCTTCCTACTGAAGGCACTAACCGAAGGCCCATCAGTGTACTACAGATACCAAACTAGACTGACATCAAGCCCTTAGTTGTAGTATGATCAACTCGAGTGAATCTTACTCACAACTTATACCTATATCCATTCCTCACGTACACACAACCACAGTTGATATACATAAGATACACAGAGATTCCCCCAATCTTTTAATGCCTGTTGTGATACTCAAGTTTAAAATGCAACTTCAAATTGCTGCTGCCTAATATCGCACCCTACTTTGTACGACGGTGTGCACAGACCCTGTGAAGTCTGCCACAACACTCATGTGCACATCAAATATGCACTATCGGGTATGTACAGATGGTATGTGCAACAGCCTCTCCCCATCTCACTGCTCACTGTGTTGCTCCCCAAATCTGCTGTCAACATGACATATACTCCTATGCACATGCACTCCCCTATAACCAGATGACTAATACTTAAAGCAGTGCACAAACCCTAACCCTAACCCAAATCTGCTCAGTTGACACTAACTGATACACTACAATATGAGTATCCAGGATACAGAGTTGAACGAAGAAGTATCAGTGCTAGGACTAGGTGTATCAGTGCATGTATTGTATTCCTGAGTATTCTTATGTGTGTGTAGACGAGTAGGTGTATAACATAATTGGGTACTCCTGTGTATATATGCTAGGACGAGTGGATGTACTTTTACTTTGTAGTCTAAATCTACAAGTTCATCCCATGAAGTTAGTGAACATAGTTACTACTGTATGCAGTCAAACCTCAAACCACATCAAAGAAGTTACAAGTAGTGGTACAATTGTCATGTAAAACCATATTTAAAGAACATTATTAAATTTTCTTAACCCCCTTTGGCTAATTTACTAATCCTGTTTTATACCGCATTGCTTAATTTAGTAATCTTTATTAAATTTTTTTAATACAATTGTCATGTAATTATGAAATTAATGTTGTAAAAGTTAGGAAAGATATTGTGAAGTTGGTTATCCAGAGACAAAGCACTTGACGATGTCTTCTCCTCTATGTCATTAATTATTAATAAAAAATATTTAAAAAAAGAAAGAAATGGGAGAAGTAGTAAAAAAGAGTAAACTTATAAATACTTATGCTTAAGAGAAGACTTTTCTACTTTATTATATTTTGTAAATATAGACTTCTCACCTTGGAAAGATATTATCTTATACCTCAAGTCATATAGGAATAATAATGCATTAGAATCATAATACACTACAAGACTAGACTCTCACAATCCTCTATTTAAACTAGAACTCCATTATGATAAAATGAAATAAAAAATAAAACCCTAACCCTATATGTCCTCATTCCCAACTCTAAGCTATTCACCCTTCTTTCTTCCATGTTATGCCAACATTATCTAAATACCATTTCTATACTATCACATAATCTTCTAATATGGGAAGAAACATATAACTGATTATCAGCTTAGAATCACCATAAGTAGTGACAAAGATGAAGACGGATTGGGACAAAATTGGGACAAATTTATATATCATATACAAATTTATGTGAAATATACAATATTTAGAATTGTGATATTTCTATTTAGGAACTAAATTTATTTCACAGTAATCACGATATCCAACAGCATAATGAAAGCATGTTATAGGATCAGTAGTATAAATTGAATATATAAAAAATATTATATATCGCTTATTAGCGATTCTTACCAACAGTCCACTTGTCGTATCCCTACAAAATAAGGATTAGCCTTGACATACACAATATGAATAGTATCTGCCAATGATCAATCAAGCATACATAACTGTTCTAGTTAGCATGCAGCGTAACTATATTAGGATCATTGCAACAAGAAAACACTATATATGAGTACAATAACATGAATATATAACAACTAAAAGGGCGACATAAAATTACACTTGTAAAATTCCTTAATTACAAGGAAATTTTGAAAATGTAATTTTCACAAAAAGAAAGAAGTATATCATATAACTTATATATTATGTTCAGAAATATGAATATTAGTAGCACAAGAAAACTATAAAAGTGGAACGTAACATCTGTTTTAACTATATAGATACATATATTTATATCTGTTATCAATTATATTCTTTGTTTCCATCTATCTTATCAGATGGCACCCATGACCCGAGCACGTACACGTCACTTGAGAGAGGCACCTCCTTCTGTTAAGAAGGAAGTGAATGTTAAGGAGGAAGAGATACCTCCTACTGTTAAATTGGAAGCGGTTGTTAAGGATGAAGTGACAACTCCTACTGTTAAGGAGGAAGTGGTGCCTCCTACTGTTGGGCAGGCACCAGCTGAGAGTGGGAGTTCTAGTCATCCAGCACCTATAGTGGAGATTGATGGAGTAGACGCTGCTTATGCGAAGTATCTGAGGGACTGGGTTCTGCCCCAGCGTATTGGATTTTCTTGAGAGATTGAGAAATTGGATAAGACTTATGGTGTAACTGTGATACTTTTATTATGGTTATAATGTGACTGTGATACTTTTATATTATGTTTTTTGTGTGACTGTGATATTTTTAGTTTGTGTTTATTGTGTGTGACTGTGATATTTCATATATTTTTGTGATATTTCGTACGCAGAAAATTCAACGGAGGGTTGCTCCGGGTTTGTCTATTTTTATGAACTATTATAAGTCTGTGTATTTATTTTATTTATATTAAATGTATGTTAATTTATCGGTGTTGAGTGTTCCACCGAAGGGGTCGGCGAACCCAGAGAATTCAACGGAGGATTGCTCTGGGTCTATTTATATAAATTAAAAATTCATAAACTACAGGACGATTGGTTTGGAAACCATTTTACATTATTTTTTTTTTTTTACTGAAAATTTAGCGACATTTAGTGACATTTATATACATCGCTAAAAACATCGCTGAATATGTTGATGAATACGTTGCTAAATAAGTTGTTAAATACGTCGCTGAATACGTCGCTGAATGTCGCTAAATTGATGACATGTGTTACAAAATATCGCTAAATGTGTTACAAAATGTCGCTAATAAGAAATTTTTTTGCGACGTTTAGCGACAAAAAATATGTCACTAAATTAGCGACGTTGAGTCGCTAAACGTCGCTAATAAGAAAAATATTAGCAACGCAAATACGTCGCTATAGCGACGTTTTGCGACGTTTTTCCTGTCAGCGACTAGCTTAAATGCGACTTCATTAAAACATCGTTAAGTACGTCGCTAATTTTTTTAGTGACATTTTTAGGCCATTTAGCGACGTTTTCAGGCGTCGCTAATTTAAATTATCCTGGTAGTGGCAGAAATCTTTAGGCAACTTTGCACTCTCTGATAAGATCTCTATAATCAAATCCATCAGTCGGTTATAGCATTCTTGCGACATGTTAAAATTAGACTTGAGGCTCAACAATCTTGTAACCACCTCCAACGGTGAATGATCCTCACAACCAGGATATAATGGAGTCCTTGCATTCTCCAGCAACTCCATGAACTTTGCAGCATCGACATTCGATGCCTCCTCAGCTGCATCATGATTGTCCGGATCGAAACTAGGCCCCGCCGCATCAAAAATTATGTTTACCCACCTATCATCGTAAGCAGCATGGTCGTAGACATCCATATACGGCTCCACATAAGGCTCCGACTCCGATGCTAAAGACACAAGTTCTCCGTGTGTGGTCCAATGATAGTAATTTGGCGTGAAATCCTTCGAGTACAAATGATATGTAACTTCTACTTCTGGATGATATTTTAAGTTGCGACATCTCACACATGGACACTTAATTTTGGTGTCGTCCATGTACTGAAGGAACGCCTTAACAAACTGCAGGAACTATTGTACACCCTCAATGAATTTATTCCGCACACCGCACATGTCATCAGGATGATGGTTGTACATCCATAAATGATAATGCAGATAATAATTCATATCTATTTATATATACTTTTGCAAAAATGAATAGACATCGTTTAAGTATATACTTATCAGTAAATATAGTACATGCACTGATACTCCTAGTCCTAGCATATATATACAGGAATACCCAATTATGTTCTACACCTACTTGTCTACACACACATAAGAATACTTAGGAATACAGTACATGCACTGATACACCTAGTCCTAGTACTGATACTTCTTCGTTCAACTCTGTATCCTGGATACTCATATTGCAGTATATCAGTTAGAGTCAACTGAGCAGATTTGGGTTAGGGTTAGGGTTAGGGTTTGTGTACTGCTTTAAGTATTACTCATCTGGTTATAGGGGAGTGCCTGTCCATAGGAGTATATGACATATTGACAGCAAATTTGGGGAGCAACACAGTGAGCAGTGAGATGGGGAGAGGATGTTACACACACCATCTGCACAGACCCGACAGTGCACATTTAATGTGCACATGAGTATTGCGGCAGACTTCACAGGGTTTGTGCACACCATCGTACAAAGCAGGGTGCGACATTAGGCAGCAACAATTTAAAGTTGTATTTTAAACTTGAGTATCACAACAGGCATTAGAAGATTGGGGAAATCTCTGTGTATCATATGTGTATCAATTATGGTTGTGTGTAGGTGAGAAATGGATATAGGTATAAGTTGTGAGTAAGATTCACTCGAGTTGATCATACTACAACTAAGGGCTTGATGTCAGTCTAGTTTGGTATCAGTAGTACACTGATGGGCCTTCGTGTGCCTTCAGTAGGAAGGTATTGATGTATATATTATAGGGAATATCAGTAGTGGCAGCATTAGTTTTCAGTCCACTGTATTTATGTACTACTATATGTGTATCACTGACTGATGAATATATCAGTTAGATCCATTGTTAGTGAATGCTAGTTAGTAATTATCAACTAGGGTGAAGTTTAGATTTTAGTTATTTGAGTTAGATATCAAGTTAGAATATCAGACATCAGTTAGAGTAATCTAAGTTTGTCTAGTTAGTCTAGTGTCATCTAGCTTAGTATTGATATTAAGTTGGTATCAGTTATATTAAGTTAGTAGCTGTTATTATAAGATAGTAAGTCATGATAGTATAAGTTATGTACTAATTGTACAGTATTAAACATATGTCAGAGAGAGAGAGAGGGGGGGTTAGGGTTAGGGTTAGGGTTTGGGTTAGGGTTAGGGTTTACACCCTCTGTGAAAGTGTCTATGTCGTGTATGTGTTAGTGTGTGTGTGTGTCATGTCTGTGTCAGTGTCATATCATGTCTGCATCTGTGAGAGAAAGAGATCGGTTTAGGGTTAGGGTTAGGATTAGGGTTTACACCCTCTGTATCAGTCTGTGTCGTGTCTGTGTCAGTGTGTGTGTCGTGTCAGTGTCAGTGTCATGTTATGTGCATCTGTGAGAGAGAGAGAGAGAGAGATCGGGTTAGGGTTAAGGTTAGGGTTAGGATTGGGGTTAGGGTTTACACCCACTGTGACAGTCTGTGTCGTATCAGTGTCAGTGTCATGTCGTGTGCATCTGTGAGAGAGAAAAAGAGAGATATCGGGTTAGGGTTAGGGTTTACACCCTCTATCACAGTCTGTATCAGTGTGTGTGTGTCGTGTCTGTGTCAGTGTCATGTTGTGTGCATCTTCGAGAGAGAGAGAGAGAGAGAGAGTTAGGGTTTACCTAGAGAAGGAGGAGGAGGAGGAGAAGGGGGGACGCCAGAGTAGGTGGCTGTGGAGGACGCCGGAGGATGCACTTCGCCGGAGAGGGGGGGAAGAGGGGAGAGTTTTTGTAAAATTGGGGGAAGTCTTCGACAAAAGGGGGGAATCGAAACATATATTAAAATTTTAACGACGTTTACCGACGTCAACTTATGACGTCGCTAATAAAAATAGCTTGCGACGTTATAGACGTCGCTAAAAATGTTGCTAAAAATAAAAAAATAAACGTCGCTAAAAATGTAGCTAAATTAAAAAACTCAACGAAGTTTAGCGACCTTAAATAAGCTTATAGCGAATATTCTTTAAAAAACTTAATTATTGTCGCTATATGTTGCCAATAGTGACGTATAGCGACGTTTATTTTTGGAGTCGCTGAAATCTTTAATATTAGCGACGTTTAATTATGACGCCGCTAAAAATGTAGCTATTTTATCATATTTTGGTAGTGGATCCACATGTGGCCCATTTCGCACCAAAAATATGCCGAAGACAAAGTTCTCCAAATTCGTCAAACTTAGTGTCTATGAGTCCAGAACGATGATACAAACCCAACGAAATGTCCAGAACTGGATTTCGATGAGCCGATCACGAAATCGCCCGTCATATGGAAACGTAGGGCTCACAAAATGGTATTTCGTCAACGTTCTTCGATTCGAACAAAACTTGGGTCACAGGACTAGCGTAACGCTGTGAATCCAATGGGATAAGTTTGGTTACGAATCTACGAGTACACACAAAGTTATGGCGAGTGTCAGAACAGGTTGATACGGTACTTTTCGACGGATACGCGTTAATTTCGGTGTGCACGCACATCTAAATCAAGTTTTATGAAAGTTTACACGTCCGCATTTATGTTATGCGCCTTTCGGTGCAACTCGCACACGACAAAGTTGCCTCGTTTGGCGGAACGTACCCGTATCGTGAGACTTTGGGTGTTTTAAAACAAATTTTTGGTCATTTTGGAACCAGAATAATTTTACCATTATAGTAAACTAATAAAAACTAAAAGAACAGTAAAAATCTTGGTTATATTATAAAGAAGTCCCTTTAATTATATTTTGTCACGCCCCAGTCCCAAAAATATGTAGGACTAGGACACGTAAGCATGCCAGCCGCATGGATATGGCAACTCCAATATATGGAAACCAAATCCACACGTACGCTGTAATATGAATATCAAATCCACAAGTGGTATAAACATATGTCACAAGTCACAGGGTATAATCTAGATCTCATCTACGAAAATCAAATATGAATAAAATAACCAATATCTATGAAACTAGATCTCAATAAGGAGTATCTAAGGATGATAGTTGGATGGAAACAAATCCACTACTAACTCAAATGGAAAAAGTAAATACAATATAAGTACAACACCATCAAACAATATAAGTACCAGCTATCGATCACGGCTCGAGAGAAGACGTCCACGAAGCATCTATAACCATCCAAATCTGCGCTCCAGCAAATACTCAAGAACAGGTACACCTGGCAGCGGACCAGGTCCTCAGAGGGACGTAACAAGATACAGAAAATACGAGCCAACTTGAATACAGTAAACATGCATATAATTTGAAAATAAATAAGTACGCTGTACAAGACAATCTATATGAATGCAAATGAGGACAACTTTTCGACTTATGGGCAAGGGTAGTCTACTCGATCTAAGCCTCACAACTTATGCACTCGTCCATGAACATCATCAGCCAGCATACCTCGGGGGTAGCGACCCTTGGACTCCATCAATCGACATACCTCGGGGGTAGCGACCATCGGACACGACCCACCATAGTGCGTGCTAGTGACTACGGTGTTACCAGAGTGGTTAAAGCCCATACGCCTAATGATTGTCCTCTATGATACTAAGTGTCAAGTGTGTGTCAACATATCTAATATATAGTAATGACTGAAAGAAAACTACACATGCAAGAATAAACAGAAATGCAATAAATATACAGAAATACACTAAGCATGCAAAGTACTGTAAACAATTTGGCAAGGTATCTTGCCTGGGGTCCTCCTGCTGGTATGAATCAGAGTCCAAGTCACAGTCCAAATAGCCTGTGTATTACAAATTTATCACGTCAAAGGATAATTTATTTTAATTTATTTAATTCTGTAATAATTACTCTAAAATCCTATTTTAATCTTATTATTCTGATTTTTAGGTTAATGCCTAAATTTTGTCCAAAGGAATTGAATTTTATCGACTCGAGACTCATGGCACGCAAATCGAGGCGATCTGTTGACCGAAAAGTCAATTGACACAAACTTGACTTTCATGCATGAATTCTTGTAGATTTCAGCGTCAAAAATATGCTGGAATTTACGGCTTGTCCGAATTCAAATTCGTTTGGAAATTATGGCACATACAAGTTTCGTATCGTGCACCGATGGTTAAATTTTACCCTAGAAGTTCTACAGAATTAACAATATAAAAATACTTTGAAATAAATTCTGGAAAAAATATATGTCAATGATCTCGACATTAGCTTTCCGAAACTTTAAATGGTTCGTGATTCTGATTCCTGGTTCTCCCGAAATCACAAAAACATCGAAACACGTCTATTTTCGGATATGCTGTGTTCTACGAATTTTCCAGAATTTAATAATAATAATTTCGTAAAACAAATTATATAATCAAAAATCTAACCTCAATATCTTTCTAACAAAAAAAAACTAGGCCTCATTTGGAGTTCGGAGCTATGCGCAATGGCTTCTGGAAGATGAAGGAACCCTAGATGGTAATTCTCCAAAATTCGGCTGAAGAAAAACCCTAGAAATAAACTTAAACTAATATATATATAGAGGAGAGAGAAAGCAGTCGCGGCTCAGATCTTGACACGTGGCAGTCATCCAACGCTGCCCGCCCCGCAGTCACTGACAGGAGGGCCAGGCACTGTTTGCTGCGGGCGGCTGACAGGTTGGCCCCCTGTTTGCTGACTGGACAGAAATAATTTCTTTTTGGGTTTTCTTTTTCAGAAAATAGTTTTTAATTCAGTTTTTGATAATTAACTCAAAATAAATGCTAAAAATAATCAAAAAATTCCCAAAAAATTATAAAAATATATTTTATTATTTAGAACCTAAAATAAAAGTTTGGGATATTTTTATATAAGTTTGAACATAAAATAAATTCTTCAAAGTCCTAGAAAATTAGTGTTACTAGTTTTTAATTAACTAAAAATTATAGAAAAATTTCAATAATCTAAAATAGCCTAAAATAATTCTAAATAAATATTTATATAAGTAAATATACTAAAAAAAATTATTTTTTAATTAACTAAGAGAATATTCTAAATAAATTCAACATCTATAATAAATATAATAATATAAAATATACATAAAATACCTATTTTGGGTGAGGGAGTTTACAATCTACCCAACTTAAAACAATTTCGTCCTCAAAATTAAAATAAGGCATAATTTGTTAAATCCTTCACATTCATACATAAGGTACGTCGATCGCAATCTCTTTCAAAAATTTAAATAACAAAATATATTCAAATCTATCGCGATCATTTCAAAATTAAGATAATCATTGTTCAAATCAAAATTCAACCTATTGTAATCTCTTCTCACTTTTCCAACTCATCAATATCCAAATTTAAATTAAATCCATATAATATCTTCAAGATTTAAATAACCCATATCAAATTTTACCTCACGATCTCCAAGTATCATAATCTCCTCTAGAAGTAATTCGAGTCCAATATTATTCCTATTTTCACTTATAAATTTTTTTTTTCAACTTTTTAAATTTCATTCACATCCTCAATATTTCAAATAGGTAGTCCAATCATCAAATTTTTTTTTTAAATCATTAAATTGAAAAATAATTTAAATGCAGTCCATCAATGTTCAAGTCTGAAATTATATATTTATCCTTCAAATTTAAATTGATGATTTTACCTTCAATACTCAAAAATTTAAATTATGTACTTAAGGTATAAATATTGGGTCCTCAATATCAAGATTTTTAAAATTCATTAATCCTCATCATCTTAGTCATTCTTCTAAAATTCTCAAAATTAAATGGCTTGAACCTCTCCCAATCTAATCTTACTCGATCACAATCTAAAAGAAATTCCTCTCGAGTTGCCAATGCACTGTTACCCAACTTAGAATTTACCCATCTATCATAGAAGGCTATATACTTTAAGAAAAATATTCTTTAATTTATTTACTCACGCTATTCAATTATCAAAGTTTTAACACCAAATATATCACCTATGATATACCCTTAATAAATTATAAAAAAAAGTGTCACTAAGTCATGTGATTAGCCTTATGGGGTATATCTAGTACTATCAGTGTATCAAACTTATACCAAGCACGAGGTTTCGTCTTTCCAAAATAAGGGAAGACGGAGATCAATAATAAAGAGTTCAAGGGCGAGGTAATAGAATAGAAGTATCGGGATCAAGACGTTTAAAGAATTCAAATGGGAATTGTTAAAGTAGTTGTGGATTGATATCCTATTTTGGTAATTCCTATCCACATGCTCGCGTCAGTACAGTTATATAACGGATACGATATGCTTAGACATATCTAGAGGGCAAGTTCATTCATCTACTAATCACTAGATATCTCAATCCACGTAAAGTAGTTATACGAAGGGCGAACCACGCGTACTATGGTTAATCAGACCGTAGTACACTGATTCTGAAATGTATTAATGTATGCATCCACTAATACATATATAGTGAACAAGCTTGATGAAAGAATAAGCTTGCAAAACTAGGCTATAATAGCGGCATAAGTCAAGGTGGTACAATAATTATAGGTATGCTAGATGATGATGAAAGAAGGTACAAGTCAATTCAAGTTCACAAAAACAAAACAAAAGAAATAGAATAAGCAATAATAATAAAGATTCTACAAATCTCTATAGTTATCATACAACCTCCTTGTCTATGTCGCTAGTCGACCAAATGGAGGCAAGGACCTCTAAATTCTATTGTCTGAATAAACGCTATCGTCTTATGCTAGCATACAATTAATGTTGTTCAATCACACTTCAATAATAGGTCAAAAGACTATATGATACTAGGTTGTGAGGTATACTACCCAACTTAAAATAATAAACTAATACTGTGACAGTCTTAAGGGTACCGTAGAAGCTCCTGTTAAGGTCTTCGAGAAGGGATCTTGGTACTTGTTAGGGTATCCTCTTATATTACATAGGTCATGGTCGTCTTAACTCTTAGTCATAGTGCAAGGGTCAATAGTAAGAATGGGACGGTTACTGGCCTCAAGGGAAAGGGAATATAACTCGTATTGAGGTGTGGTACAAGTTACGCAATTTAAAACTAAGGGATAAGCACCAGGTCTCAATCTACAAGAATAACTTAACTATCAAGTTCTAACTACTAAGCACACAATTTTAAAATTCAAGATTACAACTATAATCCTAACAAACTATATGTCCTTAACAAAGAAATAAATTACTTGGCCTACTATCAGAAGTGTCAGGTGGCACGAGTTAAAAGATAAAGAAAAGAAGAACATAATTTTGGTCGTCGCACAATTAGCGAACGTTAAGGCCAAAGAGGAACAATATGTGAAATAGAGGGGCTCTAGGTAGCATCATGGTTTTCCAAGGTGGAGTGGTATACTAGTTGAATGTTCGAGGTATGATCAAGGAAGAAGTGTTGATTGTATTCCTCTAGGCTTCCTAGGGTGCTGTCTACTAATAACAAGATAATGATATAAGTTTATAGTTCTCCAATACTATCTAACTATGAGGGTTAGGTTCAGTCCTAATATTCTCTTTTGGTTTTCTATTGGTTCCTCCATACTAGGGTCAAACATTATGGTAAGCTTCTAACTAACTCTAGTGGTATCTATACTACTCTTAAGTCTTCATAATACATCAAGGGATAATGGTAAACCAATCTATAGATAAGGAATTCTAGGTTCACTAGATATTCTAAACTTAGTGGTGTGTCTATATCCTCGTTGTAATCTTAATAGGTATGCTACTCTAATTATCATCCTAATAACAGGGGTTCCTATATTCTCAGCAGAAGGCTATACTCAAGAAACTATTAGGGAAGCACATGAATCAAGCATGATACAATTGTTCAAATAGAACAGATAGGAGGAAGATGAGTCATAGTCAATTGTGGATGAGATCCTATACTCTAGTCCTAGGTGCAGGCTTGCTCGGTACAGTATAGTAACCGAGACAATATGCTCTCGACCTGCATGGGCCACCACAAAAACATGTCACGCCCCAGTCCCAAAAATATGTAGGACTAGGACACGTAAGCATGCCAGCCGCATGGATATGGCAACTCCAATATATGGAAATGAAATCCACACGTACGCTGTAATATGAATATCAAATCCACAAGTGGTATAAACATATGTCACAAGTCACAGGGTATAATCTAGATCTCATCCACGAAAATCAAATATGAATAAAATAACCAATGTCTATGAAACTAGATCTCAATAAGGAGTATCTAAGGATGATAGTTGGATGGAAACAAATCCACTACCAACTCAAATAGAAAAAATAAATATAATATAAGTACAACACCATCAAATAATATAAGTACCAGCTATCGATCACGGCTCGAGAGAAGACGTCCACGAAGCATCTATAACCATCCAAATCTGCGCTCCTGCAAATACTCAAGAACAGGTACACCTGGCAGCGGACCAGGTCCTCAGAGGGACGTAACAAGATACAGAAAATACGAGCCAACTTGAATACAGTAAACATGCATATAATTTGAAAATAAATAAGTATGCTGTACAAGACAATCTATATGAATGCAAATGAGGACAACTTTTTGACGTATGGGCAAGGGTAGTCTACTCGATCTAAGCCTCACAACTCATGCACTCGTCCATGAACATCATCAGCTGGCATACCTCGGGGGTAGCGACCCTCGGACTCCATCAATCGACATACCTCGGGGGTAGCTGTCACGCCCCGGCCCCGCCCGGGCCGCCGCTCCGCCCTGCCCCGTGCCCGTGCGGCCGGGAATTAACGAACCGGACACGTATCACCGTGCCTCGGCGCGCCGGACGCGAATCACGGCACCCGTCCCGCGGTTGCGAGGGAGGAAGGGAGCCAAGCGAATGGCCCGTTCGAGCTTTCGGGGGACGTGATGCCGCACGGGCCTGGGGTTGCGCCCGTGCAAGGCCAATCGTTTAAGTTGATAATTGGCTATCATCGTATCAATCGAGTAAGCAGCGGAAAGGGACTTGTTGTAATGCAATGCATTAGCCAACTGAGTATTCGGGACAATCAAGGCAACTTGGGTTTCCTTTAGCAAAGGCACACGTTCGTTCCATACATTATGCCCCCATATACGATAGCATTCTCGGGGCAACAATCGAAACCAGGATTCCGGGTCTTCGGGACTGTGGCACGCCTATCGCTCCCTCGGATGATCCAGTACCTGCGAACAAGTAAACTGTTGGTGGGTCAGCACTTTATACAAGTACTGGTGAGATAAATCAACTGAACAGAAACTAGCATTCACTCAAACAGGCACTAAGTAATCATGTTATAAAATATTACATTACTAGTGATCTTTCTAGTTTTACCTAGGTTCGTTTCATGCAGTTCTAGCAGAGTCGATTTACTTGTTTAGAAACATGTTTGGAAACAGAGTTTCATATTGAATATGCAAGCAAGCAAACCGTTCATGTTTCAGGGTGTGCGTAGCGTGTCTCGTGCGACTCGAGGGTCTGATGCAAAGCTAGACACACAATGCACATTCTTAGGGGCAGTCACTATCCAAGCCAACACAATGACTTAGCTATATGCAGGGCGGTCCCCGAGTATCTCAGGATCAGCAGCTGGTGGAACAGCATACCAATGACTCTTTATCTGATGCTAGAGGCAGCTGTAACTCATGGTTGCTTTGTACTATCATGGTAGCAGCCGTGACACATGCAGTTCAGCTCTCCACCAATAGCCATTGTCCGACCGCGTGCGAATGCATGGAACACTATCAAATAAACTCTAGTATGCAGACGAGACGAACCATCAGAATACACTCATTGTTGCGGGGCAATCCGACTTATCACTTGAACACGTTCAGGCACAGTATGGTTCTCTCGAAGCATAGACGATAGTGAACATATTCATGCACTCTAAGCAGGCGATTCAGGATTCTCGTTAAGCAGGCATTGTTTCAAAGACAAGCTAGGTGAGTTCGTTCATTAACATGCAAGACAGGTTCTATCATTCTCTTAAGAAAACATTGCAAGCAAAAACACAGGTTATTATTAAGGCGTGCAAGAATCAGAGAACGAAGTTCTGCCCACTCACCTTGATATATAATGCCGGCGCGGAGCGGGGCGTTACATACTTACCAACCAACAAAAAGTTTCGTCCTCGAAACTTCAAGGATAAACTTCTCGATATCCCGAGTAGCGATAGTGCCGTCCCTCGCCGTACTCAATCGAAACAATCAAGCAATTCAAGTTCAAGAAATATTTTGCACTTTGAGAATATCTATGGACTTATTGTATGGAACGCTCTTTGCAATACCATATCGATAATATCTCAGAGTCATAGCAACGGTTTGGGCCAGAGAATTGATTCCGCTCTGATACCAATCTGTCACGCCCCAAACTCCCGCAAGCCCAATAGTCCCCGCTGAACGTGAAATCACCACGTTGCAGCTCTCCCGCGGGACAATCGTTCTATTCGGGACGTGATGCCGTACGAGCCTGGAGTTGCGCTCGTACAAGGCGATGTTGTTAAACACGAAAGTTATCATCGAAACAGCCAAGTTACAGCGGAAGCCAATTGTGTACCAAGCACACATCAGAGTATACGCAGCGAAGCTCACGATAGGGTCCAAATGAGATGCCCCGAGTCAATGCCACAAAGGCGATGCCACAGAGACGATGAAATAACTCTTGCTCTTTCTCTAGCCCACAAAGGTACTTACAGTTCATACATCTTGTCCCGTATATCCAAGCAGCGCCACTACGTCTGTGTACCTAAAATATTGCCCACAAACGTGGGTCAGTACACAACCGTACTGGTGAGCGGGGTAACCCACTCGTCTAAGCCGACACTAAGTAAAAAAATAGTGAATGCATACAGTTATATGGTGATCTTTCTAGTTGAATCCTAGATTCGTTTCATGGCATATGGATGACATGTTAAGAAAAGCAGTAAAGCAGTTTAAGCATGCAAGCATTCATTCTCAAACCAAACGACAAGCAGTTTATATATAGCCGACCCGTCTAACTCAATGTCATCGCTTGCACGATAACATATCGAACCATCAGTCTCGCCTCAATATCCATTCTCAACCAAAGTTTATATCCCACTCTCGAGTGCACACTCTTGCCGAGGCAAGGTGGCCGCGCCTACACGATGCACAAACCAACCAAAGTAAAGCAAACCAACTCTTATCTATATGAAGTCACTGGCAGAGCCATACAGGACATATCTCAAGCATTACGGCGCTCCCTATCAGCCCGGGTAGCAAGCCCCGCTGGAGGTCCCGCAATGCATCGCAACTGAACGCGAATCGAATGTTTCCCTCTGGATCAAAACGGCTCCAGTGCCCCGGATAAAAACCGTTTCGGGGAAAGTGCCAAACCTTTGCACAAGTTGTCCGTGACATGCAGACACACGTAGGTATGACGAGAGGATCGAACATTCTCGCCCCACCAAGCGATCCTAGACTCGTTCCATCGATAAACCCAACCGAAGTATCCATAACCATTCTTCCAACATGTTCTTCCAAGAAGTCCAAATCTCGACCTCAATATATATAGCCCAAGGCACCAAAATACCCAGTGTTTCACATTGCCGCTTTACAGCAATATATTCTGAAATGGTGCAACACCCATGCTCAAAGCAATCCCATGGCACAATGCCGTCTCAGTGGCACAATGCCCCATTGGTGGCACAATGCCCCATCAAGCGGCACCATACCTCGCTGATGCAGTTGTTCGGTTTCGAACCACAACTGCTCGCTTTGCAAGACAAAGCGACCCAGTGATATTCGTGCACGGATGCACGCTCGCTCGCCCAAATTCCCGATATTCCCATATTTCCATTTGCCTCAAAGTATCCTTCCAACTCGTATATTTCCAACCGTCCAAGCATAATCCCAAGTATCCAACCGATCGCCTCAAACGTATAACCCAACTATCACATCCAACTATCCAACGCGTAAACCATTCAAGCCACAATCCTACCAAGCCAACGACGCACACTCTATGCACGCCTCAGTGTAGTGCTTCCCGATGTTTCAGCCCAAGTGTTCAAGCCATTACGTATTTTCCATATTATTAGGCATGAAGGAGTAGAGAAGAAGGGAAAGAGCCCACTCACAATGTTTGAATCTGTTAGGCATCCTGTCCTGCCGATACGGCCAATCCCTTGAACCCGTGGTCCGATGCAAGCGCGATCTACTCAACTGGTATGACCGTGCGAGCAGGCCGTGCTCTCCAAATTATCTGACCGATCGGACTAAGGAAGACGACATTATCGTTTCCATCCAGCTATTCAGTACTGTTCTGAACGAACACCTGATTTCTATCGATCCCGCTAGCCATCTGCACATTGAAACCAACTCGATTAATCCTTCTTCCTGAAATCCGATATTTCAAATGTAACCAGTATTTGATTTATTCAGTCCGACTCAGCGTAACGCTCCGAGCGGTTGCGGGGCGTTACAGTAGCGACCATCGGACACGACCCACCATAGTGCGTGCTAGTGACTACGGTGTTACCAGAGTGGTTAAAGCCCATACGCCTAATGATTGTCCTCTATGATACTAAGTGTCAAGTGTGTGTCAACATATCTAATATATAGTAATGACCGAAAGAAAACTACACATGCAATAATAAACAGAAATGCAATAAATATACAGAAATATACTAAGCATGTAAAGTACTGTAAACAATTTGGCAAGGTATCTTGCCTGGGGTCCTCCTGCTGGTATGAATCAGAGTCCAAGTCACAGTCCAAATAGCCTATGTATTACAAATTCATCACGTCAAAGGATAATTTATTTTAATTTATTTAATTCTGTAATAATTACTCTAAAATCCTATTTTAATCTTATTATTATGATTTTTAGGTTAATGCCTAAATTTTGTCCAAAGGAATTAAATTTTATCGACTCGAGACTCATGGCACGCAAATCGAGGCGATCTGTTGACCGAAAAGTCAACTGACACAAACTTGACTTTCATGCATGAATTCTTGTAGATTTCAGCGTCAAAAACATGCTAGAATTTACGGCTCATCCGAATTCAAATTTGTTTGGAAATTATGGCACATACAAGTTTCGTATCGTGCACCGATGGTTAAATTTTACCCTAAAAGTTCTACAGAATTAACAATATAAAAATACTTCGAAATAAATTCTAGGAAAAATATATGTCAATGATCTCGACATTAGCTTTCCGAAACTTTAAATGGTTCATGATTCTGATTCCTGGTTCTCCCGGAATCATGAAAACATCGAAACACATCTATTTTCGGACATGCTGTATTCTACGAATTTTTCAGAATTTAATAATAATAATTTCGTAAAACAAATTATATAATCAGAAAGCTAACCTCAATATCTTTCTAACACAAAAAACTAGGCCTCATTTGGAGTCCGGAGCTATGCGCAATGGCTTCTGGAAGATAAAGGAACCCTAGATGGTAATTCTCCAAAATTCGGCTGAAGAAAAACCCTAGAAATAAACTTAAACTAATATATATATAGAGGAGAGAGAAAGCAGTCACGGCTCAGATCTTGACACGTGGCAGTCATCCAACGCTGTCCGCCCCGCAGTCACTGACAGGCGGGCCCGGCACTGTTTGCTGCGGGCGGCTGACATGTGGGCCCCCTGTTTGCTGACTGGACAGAAATAATTTCTTTTTGGGTTTTCTTTTTCAGAAAATAGTTTTTAATTCAGTTTTTGATAATTAACTCAAAATAAATGCTAAAAATAATCAAAAAATTCCCAACAAATTATAGAAAATATATTTTATTATTTAGAATCTAAAATAAAAGTTTGGGATATTTTTATATAAGTTTGTACATAAAATAAATTCTTCAAAGTCCTAGAAAATTAGTGTTACTAGTTTTTAATTAACTAAAAATTATGGAAAAATCCCAATAATCTAAAATAGCCTAAAATAATTCTAAATAAATATTTATATAAGTAAATATACTAAAAAAATTTATTTTTTAATTAACTAAGAGAATATTCTAAATAAATTCAACATCTATAATAAATATAATAATATAAAATATACATAAAATACCTATTTTGGGTGAGGGAGTTTACATATTTTGAAAATAATTAACGAGTTGGTAGAAAATTGGACATGAATAGGGGTACTTGGATTAAATTTTTGAACTGTTGTTGAACAATTTTTCGGCCAACTTCTGGTCGATTTTTCCATCAAACTCGAGTGCCTAAATTCGTTCAACTTAAAGAGAATCCTAGAGGGTTAGGTTGTGAACATACTAGCGAAGACGGGGCATAAAATGAATGAACAAGGAGGGCGAAAGCTCTATGCGAAGGGGGGCCGCACGGCTGCGCGCGTGTGTAGAAGCATGAAAAATACGCTGCAGAGTTATACACAGTATTTCAGTGCTGTGTGGCGTAAGACATGACTTCAGAGCCATCGGCGTACAAACAGAGCCTTATCGCCAGTACAGCGTAAAATATAGCTCCAGAACAGCCCGCGTACTACAGTATTTCCAGGCTGCTCCGGCGTAAACAGGTTGTTACATCGCCACTTTGGCGAAAAACCTACTCGCTTTTAATGCAGTGGGAAGTCGTACGGAGAACTCTTCGTATTCCTCGAATAAACCTGTCAGATCATGCAGTGAACCTGACTCCTGACAAAGTGTACTGCACAGCTATCCAGACGACGGCTGTAATGATGGTGCGACACAGAGACCCAAACCATCGTTTAGTGATATTTCCTTGATACAAAGTGCTTTTACGCATACAAGGGAATACGCTGCCTAGTTTTATATAGGCAGATGTGAGATTTTACGCTCAACAGAAGACAAAACGAACAGCCACGGCAAAAGCTGCTCTTCGTACAGAGCTCGAGGCGCATCTCGGCAGTTAATGCGCGTGATGGAGGCAGATCTCTGCATTTAATGCACGAGATTTGGTTCTATTTTCAAAGACTGGGTGAGCCATAATTACGGCTAATACGTCCACATCATCACCTCTGCATATTACGCCATCAGGCTATTTTCAGCTATAGGAGCACGCTGTACGCTACCTCCTGGAAATATGCCGACCTGGCTATTTTCAACCATAGGAGTACGCCGTATGCTATCTCCTCGAATACGCCAACTCAGGCTATATTTGCATTGGTGCGTAATAGGGCTATTTGGTCCAGAATTAGCTCAAGACCTCAATCAAGAAAGGAGGGTCGGCTATCTTTTATGCTAGCTACCTATCCATGCAGCATCAGGCTTCTACGCCTACTGAGCTTCTACGCCAGTTTGACAACTATTTGGCTTCTACGCCATGGTGACAGTTATTGGCTTCTACGCCAACCTTTTCTACGCGAGGGACAGCTACCTACGTGGCTTGCATGCCATGATCTTCATAGTAGTTATACGCATTATCTCATAATAGGACACGCGTCACACGTAGATTCAGAAGATCATATATACGTGGGTGGCAGTTATTGTAACCGCCGCGTAAAAAGTGCCATACTCTCCACTATCCGGCTTCTACGCCGACTGGACGGTTACTGTCACTAAAACCCTATAAATAGAGACCTCTATTGACAGAGGTCGAAAGGTCGAAGACTCCAAGGCCAAGGTCGGAAAAAGGTCAACAAGATCGAAGAACAGAGAGAGTATAGCTCAGACAAAGAGTAGTGATCGACAATTTTGGCATCGAGCATCCACTCCCCTTTTGCAATCTTTGAAGCTTCTCCGTCTTTTACAGCGCTTCTTCATCATCGTGTGGTCCAAGGGACAAAGTGATCGACTGTAGATCATACTCCTATAGCAATATTTACCCAGATTAAAATTTGTACTTGACATCCTCGTATATGATTAATTATACTTCTTGTTTGTAAACCAAAGAGAGGGTTTCGTATAAACCTTGTTTTATTTCTTTCGTTTATTATCAAACACAAGATGGCGACTCTGCTGGGGACATCTTTCTCATCTGACGAGAAAGTAATTGCTCAACACGATACAGTATCAGTAGGATCAATGAAGAAGACCTTGGTCGTCTAGTTCGACCAATCCGCCTACGAAGATATGCTTCGAGCAGGGGGTAGCTCTCACTCTCTCTCTGTCCAAGACAACAGGAACCTGTGTAAGGTCTGGATGCCCCGGATATCCCCTACCATTCCTGCTAACTCTCCGGTTTCTCTGACCCAGAAGGTTGTAGCTTCGCAACCTTCGCGCTCCGCGCGTAAAACTCTGTCTCCCGTCTGTGACGTGGTAGACGAAACTTCTGGCAATGCCTCAACGCTAGTCCAAAAGTCTACCTCGTACTTTGCGCGTAAAACTCTGTCTCCCGTCTGTGACGTGGCAGACAAAGCTTCTGGCGATGCCTCAGTGCTAATCCAGAAGTCTGCTTCGCACTCTGCGCGTAAAAATTTGTCTCCCGTCTGTGACATGGCAGACAAAATTTCTGATAATGTCTCAGCGCCAAATCAGAAATTCCAAACGCGCTCCACACGTAAAAATACATCTGCCCTCTTTGGAAAAGTAGATGGTCCCTGCAATTTACGCAAAGGAAAACAAGTGGCAGAATTCTCAACTTCTCGGCCTTTACGCCAACAAGAGAAGAATCTACCCGCCCTCCAGATTACACGAGATCCTGATGGCCGATTGAGGACCTCCTCAGTTTTACGCCAGCCTGAGCAGAGCTCCAAGTTATGCCAGGTTAAGCCCCTCAGCGTAAAGAAGGCCTAGTTTGTGGAAAGACACACTCCTCGGGGATCAGCTGCTACTCAGATGGCTGAACTGCTGTATACGGGGGGCAGAGGAAAAGTTATGGTTCCCAATATCCGTAAGTTAACTGATGTAAACAGGAGGAACAAGCCTTCTTCTTCTTCCCCTGTTAATTATCCTGACTTGCATGAACTCCTGATCTAGAGACGCAAAGACAGGGGTCATAACCAGGATTCAGTTCCCCTAACTGTCAAGCGTGGGGAGATCATGTGGGAAGATGCGTCAACATCTAATGTCGTCATGACATATGGGCCACATGAAGATTCTGTCTTTATTGTTCCTCCAACTCGCGACGACCAGCATCCAATAGTCTTCGGTCGCATGCGGAGCAGACCGATTGTACAAGAAGAATTTTGCGAGTCTGAGGGTGGCAAAATGCAAATCCACAAGTATAGCCCACATGATTTAAAGATCATACAAATCATGGGTTATGATTTGAAGTTGAAACAAGGCCTTAACTATAGAAAAGGCAGACGAACACCGTTGCATGGTAATTTTTACTATCAACAAGCTCGTTTTGGGTTGGGGTATACTGCATCTCCTGTAAACTCAAAACCTCGAGAGGCAGGGCCTTCTAAATCAACTTCTGCGGATAAATGCCACAACATGTCTGGGGGTAGCCTACCTCGACAAAATAGGGCAGCATCCAAAGCTGGGGGTAGAATTCCCTCTGAGTCCGAAGATGATGCAACGATGATGATCTTCCCTGAAGACCGTAAAACTCAGGCATCGGGAGCCCGAAGGCCAAAAGGGACTTTCTCCTTCAATGAAGATGACATCATTAAAATCTTTAATATGTTGATGAAGGAACAAAAACTTCGGCTACCCAACATCAGATATCCTAAGAGGGCTGGCAAAGTTGATGACCCAGATTATTGTCTCTTTCATCGGTACATTCATCACCCCACAAGGGCATGCTATGTACTGAAAAGGAGAATCCAAGAGTTGATCGACGCCAAAGTCATCACTTTGCATCTGTAAACGAGGGGACGATTACTGCAAATTGATTTCACTTTAAAGTGATAATTTGCTCCCTCAAGAAGATACCGGATGATTAGTCCCTAAAGTTTCCCCAGTGGATTTTTTAGGACTATCCCCACGCAAGAAAATCACTCCACAATAAATTTTTCAGACATGAGTTCATGTCCATATTACCTCTGAACTATTGTCCAAACATTTTTTAATTTCCCCAGCTGAGTTTGTCATGTTCATATTACCTCTGAACAAACCTTCCTGGTTTGGCTATCGATTATCATGTCTATATTACCTCTGATATCGGTTGTCGTCTCAACTTAGCACCCGTATTTAACTCTAAGTACGCCAGTGGTGTTGAGTCCACAAAAACTGCTATGTCCATATTACCTCTGGCAGGGCTTGTCCCACTACTAGAAAAAGCGGTCTTAGCGACGTATTTTAGCGACGTCAAAAGAAACGTCGCTAATAATATATAAATTAGCGACTCCTTATTAAAACGTCGCTAGACGTCGCTAAATGGCGACATTTAGCGACGTTTAGCGACTTTTATTAAGATTTTAAAAGATAAGTCGCTATAAGTTCAGTTTATGTCGCTAAACGTCGCTAATATGTCTAATTTAGCAACGTTTAGCGACGTATATAGCGACCTTAATATTGAAAATATTTAGCAACGTGTTTAGCGACGCATTGACGTCGCTAAAATTTAAATTAGCGACGTTTTTCTTGGACGTCGCTAAATGTCGCTAAAATTTGGTTAATTAGGGATCGGTTTCATTTTCCCCATCTGCTAAAATTTCGAAAAGAAAAAAAATTCCCCCCCTCGTGCTCCGTCGACCCGCTCTCCACCGCGACTACTCCGGTAAACCCTACTCTCTCTCTCTCTCTCACACACACAGGACACATGTGACATTGACACAAACACGACACAGACACAGACACTGACACAGACACGGCACACACACACACTGACACAGACACTGATCAGGACCTAGGGTTAGGATTAGGGTTAGGTTTGTTGACATGGGGTTAGGGTTAGGGTTAGGGTTAGGGTTAGGGTTAGGGTTAGGGTTAGGGCCGACTGGCCCAAGTCGATGAGAGAGGTAACAGCAGCAGTGAGCACTGCTTACTAGCAGTGAGCAGGGGAGACTTGAGGCACATCAGCCCAATGTGCAACAGGCAACTTGGGGAGGCACTGCACAGCTGAACATAGTGTGCATTAAGGTTTAGGTGCATTGTAGTTGGTTGTTAGCTTCTGCAGGCAGGTGTGAGGGGGTCCTAATACAGTGTAAACACTGCATCCTTGTGCAGCAACTTACTGAGCCAGTCAGCAACTAGTGCAAGGCAGGATTTGGATGTGTTTGAGATGGGGTTTGAACTCGTATGATTTCAAGGACATGAGGGCAAGTGTCAGATATAACACCAACATCTGAGAGAAGATTGGGTATTCATAGTGATACTATAGTGCACACATGAGTGTGTGGCTCGGGATAAGGGGTAATCAAATATTGAGGAAGAAGGTAAGCAGTAGCAGTGGGTGACTGATTTAAAGAGGTGTATTAGTCAGGTGTTTGAGTGAATATATGTGTTGCAGAGAATAAGTAATAGGTGTGAAGGTTAAGCATTCATATAGGTGTATCCCAGATCTGGGAGTATAGATGGAGTGTTTATATGAGTATAGATGGAGTGTTTATATGAAGTATAGAATTTAGAGTACTTAATAGGTGTTGTTGGTACCAGGTGAGTTTTGATTACAGAATTCTTAAGAGTGTATGTGTGTATCAGTGTGCCAGTTTGGGGGGTTAGATTTTTTTACTAAAGGGAGTGCAGTAATCTGCCGGTAAATGTGAGTGAGTACAGCCACAATGCATGGGGTTATCCATTTCATAGAGCAATAGCCCGTGTACTTGGGAAACTTTTGATGCAAAAATTGTTCAAGCACCAGGTGCCTTAGTGCAATGCCATGACTGCTTTTCCTATAACGGACACTGACCTAGGAGTGTGGTTGGGGGCAGCTGCAGTTCTATAGTATGACACACTATTTGTAGTGTTGACTGCACACTTATAGTGCAGTTCATAGTACTATGGGGTTGGGGGCAGCTGCAGTTTTGATAAATGAAAATATGTATTATATCAGTTATGATTTTTATAGTATGGTTAATTTTGCATGTAATGATTTATATGATACATACTGTCAATTTTGCAGAAGTTTCTAGAAATGGATATGAATTACTATCTGCGTCATCGTTTGTGGATGTACAACCGTCATCCTGATGACATGTGCGGTGTGCAGGATGAATTTATTGAGGGTGTACAGCAGTTCCTGCAGTTCACAAAGGCGTTCCCTCAATACATGGACGGTACCAAAATTAAGTGTCCGTGTGTGAGATGTCGCAACAGAAAATATCATCCTGAAGTGGAAGTTACATATCATTTATACTCGAAGGGCTTTACGCCGAATTACTATCAGTGGACCACGCACGGAGAACTTGTATCTCTAGCATCGGAGTCGGAGTCCTATGTGCTCGTCGATCGTCTAGAAAAGCAAGAGAGGGACATTGCGGTAACACTATGTAAGCTCGAGAAGGTATTTCCTCCTGGATTCTTCGACTCTATGGAGCATTTGCCAATTCATCTTTCCTATGAGGCACGTGTTGGTGGTCCGGTCGGTTATCGGTGGATGTACCCCTTCGAGCGCCATCTGAATCACCTAAAGAGAAAGGTGAAAAATAAGGCACGGGTTGAAGGCTCTATTTGTGAAGCTTATATTCTCGAGGAGATTACAAACTTTTGCTCGACGTATTTCAAACCGCATGTTGCTACTAATAGGACGAAAGCTCCCAGAAATGACGATGCATATCAGGAATCTAATGATGCAATACTCAAAGTATTCAATGCATCCGGAAAGCCCTCGGGAAAAATGAAGAAGAGATATTTGAATGACGATGAGCTAAGGGCTGCTCAATTGTATATATTACTCAATTACGACGAGGATGAAGTGGAGAAGCTAGAGGGATAAGTAATTAATACGTCCACGTTTACATTATCTCAATGTAATAGTATAAGATACTATTATGCTACTAATCAGCAGTTGCTTCATTGTTTTTCAGCACATATAATGATGAGTTGAGGTCGGTTAGACCCTACATAACAGACGAAGAAGTAGAACAAGATATGAGATGCCATTTTCCTTCTTGGTTGAGCGCATATGTAAGATGCTTGGTAATTACTTTTTATTTCTGCACTTGCAAAACAAATAACTTACTATCGCTACTTTGGTATTTAGGTCGATCGTCTAATATCACCCGAGACTGAATCTATTAGGACTCTAGCCAAGGGACCAATTACTGCCGTAAAAATATGGCCAAGTTTCTGTGTGAATGGGTTCAGGTTCAAGTCAACAAATGCTCCTATCAGAGACAGCTTTCTGGATCTTGATTCCACGAAAAATAGTGGTTTGTGTATCAAATCTTCAAACTACAAAGACGTCAATCCGGGCAATAATTTTTTTGGCATCTTACGAGAGATTGTGGAGTTGACATATAATTATGGCCCAGAACCTGCTAATATCGTGCTATTCAGGTGTGAATGGTTCGATCCGATTCAAGATCAAGGTTGGAAAATTGACAAGCATGGCCTTGTGGATATAAACTACAAGCGTAGATATCAAGGCTACGAACCATTTGTCCTATCAAGTCAGGCTCAGCTCGTGTACTTCACAACTTATCCTAGACGGGGGACAGCGAGGTCGGATTGGTGGGCAGTATGCAAGACTAAAGCTAGAAATACCTTTGACATTGACGAAATAGCTTATCAGGAGGACGATCTACCTCTTGTAACAAATATTGTAGATGTGGACTCAACGGAAGTTACTCATTACACGAGTAATAATGTAGAAGATGTAGAATTATCCGAAGAGGATGACGAAGTAGATGAAAGTGAAGACGAGGAAGAGGAAGAGGAAGAGCAGGACGAGAAAGGCGAATAAGATAAATTTTCTGAAGATGATTGAAAATATAAAATATTCCATGTAGAATGTAACTATATTTGGACTGTAAATATTGCATGTAGAAGTAGATGTTGACATTAACGAATATATGTATTATATTTTGACTGTATAATGCTTTGAGATATGTATCACATTTCGACTGTAGAATGTAGTATATATTTGTGTTTCTCTATATTCATCATATGTTGTTATCAGATATGACAGGACGACGCGGAGGATTCGACAGGTCCCGAGGTAGACAGAGTGCCACTCCGGTACTGCCTACTGTTGGTTCCGGATCATCGTCGCCCAGTACTCCAGTATATCGATCAGTCACATCTCCGACTGCGACGACGTTGCGTGGCATCACTCCTGGGACGAGTAGTTCCAGGCGTGATAGTACTCCCTCGTCCAGCGTTCCTCCTGCTGACGGAACCATGGAGACAGATGAGTATGTAGAGGAGGTCGTGCCGACGTTGTTCCAGCATCAGCAAGATCCTTCATGCGCACCACCGGAGGAGACGAGGACAGAGATTTGAGCCGACGGTACAAAGTAAGTCAATTAGATGGTTTAGTATATATTTGTGTTTCTCTTTATTCATCATATATTGACTTTTTCAGTAATCTAAATTATTATTTCTGTATAGATATCGTCCATCGTCGGTTCAGAGACGCCTGGGCCAATTTCTGAGGAACAACTACGGTGGCCCTTGGATCAACTACTCTGAGGCTCCGGAGGAGAGGAAGGCGTTCTGGTTTGCGCACTTCCAGGTAAAAGTATATTAAATAAATCCTCTAATTTATGCATATTAGTGATGCTAACTTAATGAATTATTTATTGTAGCAAACGTATTTTTATCCTCCGCACCGGGCCGAGTTGATATAGCGGCTCTTTCCTACCGTTGCCGCCAAGCTTATCCGAGATGCTCTGGATGACCAGAAGGCTCGTGATCGTGCTGGAAAACCGATTCAAGGTTGGATCACGCCTGAGCAGTGGACTGTGATGAGGGCTAGATTCGACGATTCGAGCTACAAGAAAAGGTCTAAGAAGGCCAAGGCGGCTAGGCAGAATGCTGCCAAGTGGTGTGGTGGCTCGATTCCGATGACGGAACATTTCCGTCGTTTGGTATGTTTTTTCTTTTAAAATATATTATTTTAATATAAGTACCATAAAATGGTACTTGGAAAAAATATTTAAGTTTAGTAATAAAAAATATATTTTTAACAGGTACAGAGGGGTGAGGATGCAAACATGGTGACCGTCTTCTTGGCCACCCATCGCAAGGACAAAAATCTCATTGATGAGAGGGCCTCACAGACCTATGTAAGTATTACTTTACTTTGTGTTTATTTTAATATAACTTAGGCAATTATTGAGTTTCCAAACCTTTTCTAGGTCGAGTATCTTAGGCTTCGTGAGCGGGCGACTGCTAGTGCACCTACACCTGGAGAGGCTGGTGCTTCGTCGCAGCCCGGTCCATCTCCGTCGGCGGACGACCTGTGGGTGACCGCAGCTGGTAGTCTCCAGAGGGGTACGTACTACGGTACGGGCTCCTATGACGCCCTGGTTGCGACGCAGTCATCTAGGGCCTCCCTGACAGTTGTGCATTCCACACACCCCTCGCAGTCGCAGCCCTCGCAGTCGTCGGCCAGAGTCCAGGAGGCCGTCCAGGAGGCCGTTGACCGTCAGATTGCGTCTCTCCGTGATGACTTGCTGCGAAGTATGGAGGACCAGTCCCGGTCCCAGCCGCAGGCGGACGATCCGATGCTCATCGCACGATTGGATAAGCTCGACCGCAGCATAACGGAGCTACGAGAATTGACAAATGATATTAGAGCCTCCAATGATCACAACATCATGGAGCTGCAGGCGTCACAGCTATCGATGGACGAGAAGCTGACGAGGATGCAGGCGTCACAGCTATCGATGGGCGAGAACCTGACGAGGATGTAGGATTCAATGGGTGATAGCAGTACGAGACTGTTATCTACCCTGGATTCTTACAACCAGCGACTCGCAGACTTGGAGCGGGCACGGCCTCCACCGACGTCACTGCCTTCTCCATCGACATCGGTGTCAATTCCACGGGACGAGTATGAGGAGTTGTTATCCTTCAAGCGCGTCGCTGGTCAGCCTCCTGCAGATCCGTAGTAGTATAGTTATTTTTATTATTATTTATGAATTATTGATACTTCAACAATAGACATGATGTATGATGCTTCTTGTGGTCTTTAATTTTTTAGTTAATTTAATTGGATTATATAGTTATCCATATTTAATTGGATTGATGCTTCTTGTGGTCTTTAATTTAATTGGATTATATAGTTAACTAGATTGAATCATGTTGGTGTGTATGATGAAGATGATGTAAAACTGCAGGGAATCACCAATGTTTGCTTCTGCACATTATTTTTTTATATATATTTTTTAAAATTAGCGACGTTATTAGCGACGTTTAGCGACGTTAATTTACGTCGCTAATTACGTCGCTACTTAGCGACGCTGTAAAATATCGCTAAGGACGTCGCTAATGACGTCGCTAAACGTCGCCAATTGCTGACATGGCAGTATAGCCAGGTCATTAAAGACGTCGGTGTAACGTCGCGATAGACGTCGCTAATCAGCGACGTTTAGCGACTTTTCTAAACGTCGCTATTTAGAGACTTGGCGTCGCAAAACGTCGCTAAATTTAGCGACACATTAAAGTCGCTAAAAAACGTCGGCATAGCGACGTTTAGCGACGTTTTTTGTTTTAGCGACTTGGTGTTTTCCGACTGCTTTAAAACGTCGCTAATTACGTCGCTAAACCTAATTAGCGACGATTTTTGGTTATTTAGCGACAGTTTTAGACGTCGCTAATTTGACTTTTTCTGGTAGTGTCCTAAACTTATTACTTGCACTCTCGTGCACTAGAAGTAATAGGTCCACAAAAAATTCCCCTGTGGAATGCCCGTAATGGAAAACGAAATGTCCATGTCCATATTACCTCTGAACTATCCTCATTTTCCCAGCGAAGAAAGCGTCAGTCCCTATTCATCCCTACAGAGTCATATTTTATCGCACCTATATTACCTCTGGCAGGGCTTGTCTCAAACCTATTATTTGCACTAATGTGCGCAAAAAGTAATGGGGTCCACTAAAAATCCTCCAGTGGGATATCCTCAACAAATATGGTATCATACTACATCCATATTACCTCTAGTATGATGTCTAAAATTCACGCAAACAATCATAAAAAATGAGGGGGGCTTGTATGATTGCAAATGGTGCTTACAGATTGGCCAAGTCTAATGGATTTTTTTTTTTGCTACTATCAACCGTAAATTTCCAGGAAAAATACTATACTTAACCTCCTTCACTCAAACGGAGTATGACGAAGATCTTATTCTGACGATACCATGCACAAAGGTTAGCTGGATCATATTCTATCAGGTTCATGTGACCTCCGAATAGATATCCTTAACTAATTTCTAAGCCTATCATATTCATATTACCTCTGATAGTGTTTAGTATACAAATTTAGTTGGATTATATTCTTTCAGGTTCATGTTAACTCTGAATAGATTTACATTCAGCGAAACCTTAACGAAAGTATGTCAAGTTAATGATACCTCTGATATCACTTTCACCCTAACCTGTCATTCATATTCCAAAATGATAGGTCCACCAAAGTCAGATAAAATTTCTTTATTATCTCCCGGAGGAGAAAAATCACATATAAAGGCAAAAAAAAGGTACATCATTTGGGAGGAGCAGCCAAATCACGGATCTGCTGCGCCAGTGCGGCCATCTTCTCATTCCTGGAGCTCAGAACGGTAGCGCGAGCTTGCTCCAACCTTGCCTCCTCATTGTTCAAGGCAGACATTTTAGACCAATGGCGTACATAATCCGCGTGGATGACACCTGCACGTGTCAGGTTTTGCTGAGACGTTTCCAGTCGGTTCTTCAACATGTCTCTAGCTGCTGATGAAGCGAGAACCCTCTCCTCCGCTTGAGCGAGTTCATCTTTCAACTTGCGGACCCTCGCTACATCTTCCTCATATTCGGCCTCGCACGTGGCCAGCTGGGGAATGACATACTCCAATACGGTATGCTCTTCATTCATCTCTTTCTGCTGAGGCTCGATGGACTTGCTCAGAGTTTCCATCTCCCCAACAAACCTCGCAGTCAAAGAGTCATATTCAGCCTGGACCAGGTCATCAATGTTTCCCTGGGATAGTTACAAATAATTGTTAATGGGTTATTCTAAACCATTAATTATCTGCTCCAGTGTATCAGCTCTCCCAGCGTCATTGAAATCTCTGATCGACGCTATCATAAACTGGGAGGACCTCCTCAGAGCCTCAAAACCTAGATTCTTCTCCAGCATCATTGATATCAGCGTTTTCAAAGTGGTGTAGAAGATACTAGTATATTGCTCAATCAGCATGGCAAAATCAGATTGGGTGCTGGGAGTGGCTGCGATATCGGCAAATCCCCTTCCAGGAACGACTGCAGAGGGTGTCGTCACAGTCGTCACTTCAGTAGAGGGCGTGACAAAGGTAGAGGCACCTACAATGGCCGAAGTGGCTGGCGTACTCAAAGGAGGCATAGTCGTAATGACAGGCTCATCCTCCTCTCGAAATATCGGAGCTGTTGCGGGCGAGCCGGCATCCGAAAATGTTTCCTCTTCGAAGTCGGGCACCTCCACGTCATCGGCAGGAGCGGCAACAAAGCCAAAAGTTGCGTCGACATTGCCCTCCCTGTAGATGTCTTCCCCTGAAAAGAAGACAAGAGAAAGTTAATATCAACATGATGTTAATTTTTTTAAAAGAGGCATAAAGACGATATTTACCCATGGATGATGGTATATATGTCGCGTCGGCAGCCAGTACAGCTAAATCATTTCTTAATGATGCTAAGCGAGCTGTCATACCTGGAGAAGGGGGTGTGCCAACTGACACTGGCAGGTACTCCTCCAGGTTTTCACCAAGATCCACTCGAGGCTCATCGGGTGGAATCTTGCTGGATGTACTTACAGACGCAGCAGGGGTTACTCCTGTTACTGGTCTGGATAAAGATATTCTTATTTCGCTTGGCCTCGAAGGCAATCTCGTACCACTACCTGAAGCGGTAGCAGCGACAGCAGTTTCGAGCAAAGAATCTCCAGCACTGTCAGCCGAAACTGTGGAGGTTCCGTCTCTAATAAGCGAAGGACCTCTAGTCAAAAATTTATCCCCAACAGGGGAAATAACAGGTTCACTCCTAGGAACCTCAGGACGGGAAGTCCTGACAGGACCACTCACAGTCTTCTTTTTCTTATGAGGGGAAGCCTCCTTCAGAATAGGAGCCCGTCTCTTTCCAGAGATAACAAGAGGCTCTACAGGCGGAGGTATTATACCTCTCGGTACTGTCATCAAAAACTCATCTGTACCGACAGCGTCTTCACCTTCGTCAGAGGAGACTGATGGGAGATCCTCTCTTCCGGAAGACTTATAAGTGGGCATCCTAAAACTTCTACGCATATCAAAATTGCGATGGAAGGTATTGATGGCCACATAAAACTGGGCATACGAATGGAGGATGCGCAACTCCATGGAGAGAGAAGTCGCGGGTATAGTAAAGGCCGCTCCAGTACAACCCATTATGAAGTACAGCCATCCTCTCGCTCCGTCAATAAGTCCACCCCTGGACTTGAAGCTGGTGATGGCGTTTCCCACGTGCAACTGGTCATACCCGAACTGCCTGGCGAACCGACTAGGCAGGTAGGGCTCCAAGAAGCAATGGTCTTCAGTTCTATACAATAAATGGGAGGGTCTAATACAGACCAACCAATAAAAAGCTTCAGGAGAAAGAACGGTCTTCCCTTCACCTAAATCCTGAAGTTTCGTCCCCTGTTAATTGATATGTACAGTGGGAACGGTGCAGAAGAGCTTCCAACTGTGAGCAAAATTCAACGCTCGCCGACAGTCTACGACTGTGACCACGTTCCAAGTGGAGTTCTTGTAATTCAACAAGAAATTACTCCCCGAACTACTGCCAAAGCTGGGAGACATCACCCTAGGGTTATGGAGAATTAACCATCCCATCAAATATAGGAACGATAATTCTACCCTAGGAAAGCTGTCACGTCGTGTTTCATCGGCAAGCAGCCCATCAGTAATGACCCTCAGGCCAGCTTGTATGTGGCATACCATGGCAGGGAGCAGGCCCAGTCTTGCCCCAAATACCAGACGCACTGTAGGCCATAAGGTGTTACAGTGAATACGATCCGAAGATGCAATCCCAGGTACTACCAGTCGGCGTAGCCATACAGAGAGGAAGCCAGCCAGTTGAGCTTCCCTCGATAGAGGCCTGCGGCAATGCCTCATATAACTGTAGGCTTTAGTGCCTGCAGGATAACTCCCTATCTCTTCATCAAGAACCTGATCTGAAGCCCCAGCATCTTCGATAAGATCATCGACTACCTGAGCATTAAGCACACTCAGAAGGATCAGAGGCTTATCCCTGCTATCCACGACTTTGTCTGGCTTAGCATCCCTGGCCTGATGAAAGAAGAGATATGACGTCCACTTGTTGGTATGAGCCAAATCAGAGGGCTCATTATAAAAGGTGGTACAAGCAAGATAGTGGCACATTAGCTCCTGGTACACTGCCACCATCCGAGGGTCTGTATCCCCTAGCTCCCTGTTTGTGGGAACATACTCTTTATAAGGAGTATCCCCCATTGGCAGTCTTGAAATCTCTGCCATCTCATGGAGGGCCAATCCCAACTCCCCTAGCAGAGTGGAAAAAGTCTTAGTGAGCGAGATATATCGCTCCATCAGAGCCAAAAATAGGTTGGGATTGGGAGGCAGCCCAACACTGGTAGGACTCACAGCAGCGAACAGACCAATGCTCTCCAGCTCAGTCTGAAAATGCTTCAGGGCTCAGGCAGCCAAACGAGCCCATCGAAGATTTATAGGGGTAAGCCACCCATTGGTCCTAAGATTAACCTTGGGGTATACTCCTCCTTGTCCCATGAAGTTATTGCAGAAAGTCGACAACTGGACTGGTTGGAGCAATGAAGTGTCTTCACTCGGAACACTACCCGAAAACAATCCCCTGAAGGGCATTACAGAGCCGGAAGGGCGGCTTACAAATAACCCTTGCTCCGATCCTTTCTGGTAAAATATCTTCCCCGGCTGGCCGTGAAGATTGGGAGTCAGAGTCCATGACATCTTCCTCGGATGCGTGGCATGGAAGAATGCCGAGATGGGATAATCTCTCGGCATCCTGGGCAGGTGCATGACCATGCCCCCAGTAGTGAAAACCCAGTCTTCCTTCTTGGGCTTCGTTTGGGATTGTTTGTCAATCATATCCTCGAAGAGGAAAGCTGGTTTTATATATTTGGCCCCATCTATATACATCAGGGGCTCCCCGTTGATCATGCTCAACAGCATTCGCTCTCCTTGAGACAATATCAGATTTCCCCCTTCCTTCAGGATACTGAGGTCCGAAAATAGGAAATATCACATGGGACAAATCCTCCAGGTAATTGGAGTTCAGCATCCCAGCAGCAGAACCCATCACCTCAGCCAACGGAGGTATCTGCAAGTTAACTACAAAGTGCAAGAAAAAGATGTCAGTTTCTATACTAGACCTCACAGTCTTGCAGCTTATGCCAAAGATCAACAGTCTGTGCTTTTAAGCCAAGACTGTAAAAACTTGATTTTTTATGCTGGAATCCTATTACCCAGGCGTAAAATTCAAGTTTGGCAGTATACACAAAATTCTGACAGTCTGTGTTTTTACGCCAGACTGCCAAAATTTGAGGTTATTACGCCGGAATTTTCATCCAGAGCGTAACACCGAAAATTTGTAGTATACGCCAAATTTCGACAGTCAAAGCTTTTAAGCCAGAATGCAAAAATATGGAGTTTTTACGCTGACACATTAGAAATATGGGCATAAAAGATGAAACATCTCTGTGCATCATCTTCCTCGAAGAGGCGTTCAGCACAAAAGATGACCTAGCGCATCCACGTACAATATGTGCGAAGGGTTTTCTTCGTTTTTGTCGTCCCAAAAGCTTTACCTATAACGCCCGGTGCACAGCTTGTCGGTGGGATACTTTGTTCAGAGCGAGGTTCGCTCTGCCCGATGGGAGTCGCTCTTGCTTGGGCAGAGGAGCGAGAAGAGGAGGCAGCCTTCTTTCCCTTAGAGGTGGAGATTGGTTTTGGTGCCATTTCTAAAAACTCAGAATGCTCAGAGAAAAAATGAAGGAGATTTCTCAAAGAGACGAAGGTTTTTTTTCTTTTGCAAAAGACAGGTGAAGAGTTTTCTCTCTGAAGGCCTTGGGGTATTTATAGAGTACAGATGGACTCCTCGAATCTCTAACCAAATCCGATATTTAATATTCGGTTATGATTCGAGAACACGTCAGCCTATCATTTAGGGAAGACGGAAAGTCAGCGAATTCAAAAGTTTTTCGTGCAGAGCAGATTCGTGATTTTACGTCAAGGAGCTTTTTACGCTCGGGAAGCTACAAATCTACGGTTTTACGCTCAGAGGCTATAAGTCTATGGTTTTACGCCCGGATGCTTTTACGCTCGGTAGCTTTTACGCTCGAGAGGCTACAAACCTACAACTTCACGCTCAGAGGCTACAAATCTATGATTTCACGTTCAGAAGCTTTTTACGCTCAGAGGCGACAAATCTACGACTTCACGCTCGGAAGTTTTCTTTTCAGAGGCTATAAATCTATAGTTTTACGCCCGAATGCTCTTATGCTCAGCAGCTTTTACGCTCGAGAGGCTACAAACTTACGATTTTATGCTCATCCACACTACGGATCCATGACTTTCCGCATACCTTAAAAAATACGCAGGCCAAAGTATGCGTATATCTGAACAATTCTCAAGGCGGCCAATTACAAGGGATTTTTTTCTCGAAAGATACTCCTTCTTGGCCTCGAAATATCCCAAGTACCCAAAGCATAACAGATTTTAGCATTGAAAATGACTCTTCTCCTTGGGTCGATCGAAATCCAGTCAGAATATTTTCTCGACAGTTCAAGCATGGTCAGTTTTGACAGCCATTTCTCGTCCTATTTCAAGGGATTTTTGAGAAATCATTCTTGAAGATGATGGTCTGAATAAGAATTCTTCTTATCAGAAGTGACAGTTCAGAATTCTACGCAACTCCTCGTTCAAAACAGCAGGACAGTTCGAATATTCGACTTAAATGCTAAGCAGCTTTCTGCGCATCTTCAGTTATGCGTAAAAGACAGGACGGGACTAGATACTCTTTTTATCAGAGTCGGCGTAAAGTTATTCAGACATGTCGAAGCTACACATATTCAGACTTCATCACAACAAAAAAAATGGCAAATCATCGGATGCGTAAAAGAAGACGATTTTATTAATCATGATTACATATGAGGGAAATCCAGTCTACAAAGGGTTTTTCATCTTCATGATTACATATGAGGGAAATCTCGTCTATAAAGGATTTTCTATCTTCATTTAAAGATCACGCCCAGAATCTGTTCTGCCAGGTTCTCATATTGGTGGAGATATTTTTCCGTCTTCTTCAGCAGTTAATCGGCTTCCGCGGCCGATTAACAAAAAAATGATTAATGGCAGGAGGATACAAAACTGGGCATGTTTGAATTATTCAAGAGCCCATCCTCCATACGCCATGACAGATTGAGTTGAGGTGTTGGACCCAACTCAATACTGGAAGACAGGGCTAGTTTGTCTGCCCTCGTCTACCAACGGCGGGAAAAAATATAGCTTGCAAGCTGTATGGTCGAATGTGACCCTTCCTCTCTCCTGAACGAATTGCCATATGAAGTTGCTGATTATCCCGAGCAAAGGAAGCTATGATATCCTTCCATGATCCATCGTTGCAGAGGACACTTGCTCGAAGATGCCTTCTTTTTTGGCTCCTTACATGCTGGAAGAACATGGTCTTCTTCTTCCTTAAGACGACCCGACGAACTTCGACAATCATCTCTGTGTGGTGAAGGAAATGTGAAAAGAACAGGTTAACTCATCAGCCTTTATATAGGCAAAAGAGAACACACCGAATCCCAATAAATCCCCAAGAATCCGCCAAGAAATCAGCCTCGAGGAACGAGTCAGACTTGACCGTTTCATTCTTCATTCAAAGTGCTTCAAATTACGAGAAATTTAAAAACTTTGAAGGGGCTCTTGTAGAAGCATGAAAAATACGCTGCAGAGTTATACGTAGTATTTCAGTGCTGTGTGACGTAAGACGTGACTTCAGAGCCATCGGCGTACAAACAGAGCCTTATCGCCAGTACAACGTAAAATATAGCTCCAGAACAGCCCGCGTAATACAATATTTCCAGGCTGCTCCGGCGTAAAAAGGTTGTTACATCGCCACTTTGGCGAAAAACCTACTCGCTTTTAATGCAGTGGGAAGTCGTACGGAGAACTCTTCGTATTCCTCGAATGAACCTGTCAGATCATGCAGTAAACCTGACTCCTGACAAAGAGTACTGCACAACTATCCAGACGACGGCTGTAATGATGGTGCGGCACAGAAACCCAAACCGTCGTTTAGTGACATTTCCTTGATACAAAGTGCTTTTACGCATACAAGGGAATACGCTGCCTAGTTTTATACAGGCAGATATGAGCTTTTACGCTCAGCAGAAGACAAAACGAACCGCCACGTCAAAAGCTGCTCTTCGTACAGAGCTCGAGGCGCGTCTCGGCAGTTAATGCGCGTGATGGGGCAGATCTCTGCATTTAATACACGAGATTTGGTTCTATTTTCAAAGACTGGGTGAGCCATAATTACGGCTAATACGTCCACATCATCACCTCTGCATATTACGCCGTTTGGCTATTTTCAGCTATAGGAGCACGCTGTACGCTACCTCCTTAAAATACACCGACCTGGCTATTTTCAACCATAGGAGTACGCCGTATGCTATCTCCTCGAATACGCCAACTCAGGCTATATTTGTATTGGTGCGTAATAGGGCTATTTGGTCCAGAATTAGCTCAAGACCTCAGTCAAGAAAGGAGGGTCGGCTATCTTTTATACTAGCTACCTATCCATGCAGCATCAGACTTCTACGCCTACTGAGCTTCTACGCCAGTTTGATAACTATTTGGCTTCTACGCCATGGTGACAGTTATTGGCTTCTTCGCCAACCTTTTCTACGCGAGGGACAGCTACCTACGTGGCTTGCATGCCGTGATCTTCACAGCAGTTATACGCATTATCTTATAATGGGACACGCGTCACACGCAGATTCAGAAGATCATCTATACGTGGGTGCAGTTATTGTAACCGTCACGTAAAAAGTGCCATACTCTCCACTATCCGACTTCTACCCCGACTGGACGGTTACTGTCACTAAAACCCTATAAATAGAGACCTCTATTGACAGAGGTCGAAAGGTCGAAGACTCCAAGGCCAAGGTCGGAAAAAGGTCAACAAGATCGAAGAACAGAGAGAGTATAGCTCAGACAAAGAGTAGTGATCGACGATTTTGGCATCGAGCATCCACTCCCCTTTTGTAATCTTTGAAGCTTCTCCGTCTTCTACAGCGCTTCTTCATCATCGTGTGGTCCAAGGGACAAAGTGATCGACTGCAGATCATACTCCTATAGCAATATTTACCCAGATTAAAATTTGTACTTGACATCCTCGTATAGGATTAATTGTACTTCTTGTTTGTAAACCAAAGAGAGGGTTTCGTATAAATCTTGTTTTATTTCTTTCGTTTATTACCAAACAGCGTGCGCACGCGGTGGGGGGAGGACCTGCGGCGGCTGCTGCTGCTTCTCGCGCGCAGCTGCGTTGCGGGCGACGTGGGGCGGTCGGCGGGGCTGCGGCGGTCGGCGGCTCCGGTGGGTGGTGTAGGTGGTGTAGGCGTAGGTGATGGTTGAGGTGGTGTGGGATTAGGGTTATGGCTTGTTGTAGATGCATATATATAGAAGATATATATAGGAGGGGGTGGTTCCTGTATGCTGGTTGGGTAGTTTAGAGTTTAGGTTTTGGTTTAGTTAGGTTAACTGGTAGGGTTAGGGTTAATGGGTTTGGGTTTAATTTCTATTTCTTTTTTTTCTTTTTTTCTTTTTTTATTTTTCAATAATTAAATACAGAAAATTTCCAAAAATAGTTAGGAACTTGAAAAAATTCTAGAAAATTTATATTTCCTCCAATAAATAATCTACAACCAAATTTATATTAATTAAAAAGGTATTTACTAAATATTAATGAATATTAAATTAATTAAATAAATTATAAATTCTATTTTCTACTTAATATTATATTGGGAGCATGCATGGGGTTAGAATAACGCAACTCGAGTGTCATGTGCATAATATGACCAGTTAGGCTCATATCATGGATTTAGTTGGAAGCAATGGGTTGGTATGACGTGTGCATAATAACGCAACTCGTATGCCACGACAAAAGGGTTAATTAATCATTATTTTCTCGTAATTGTGTCGCGAAAGTTGTGCGACCAAAATAAGGCATTGGATTACAAATTTGTGAGGGACAGTTATGGCATGAGCCTAATTTGACTCATCTAAGTCGAGCAGGCTAGGTTGGTTGGAAGGGAAAGGCTAGTGTTTCACTCAAGATCTTAAAACCATGGTGGTTGGTTTCCAAAGTTCAATTAGATTATCGAATAAATATTAAAATAAATTTTTTATATTAATTATCGAACTAACCCTATATAAAAATTAGGGTGCTCACACACGTACGTCCACTGAGAGGAATGACTTGTGGGTACAAGCTGTTGGGAGAGGAAAGAGCGGCATCATGTATGGTACATGGTCATTTTTATTGCAACCGTTGATATACTTCAGAGCTCTTCCACTTGCACAATGAGTCATCGTCTCTCCACCTACACAGTCTACTCCTTCTACTGGCATTTTCAATATGGAGCAGATGACCACCATGATGTTCGATTTTCAAAGACTACATAGACATATTATGGAGATGTTGTCTACTACTATGCTCCTCATGGTACCACTTCTCCTTCTGGTACTCCGACTGTTCCTCTTACTACTGCTACTCCTTGGTTACTCATGCTGATGCTCCTTCTGTTGCTCCTCAGGGTACTTTTCCATACGTTCCTCTTCTTGCTACTTCTCCATCTGCGGCTCCTTTGGCTACTTTTCCAGCTTCTGTTATTTCGGACATCACGCAACAAGCATTGACTACATTTATCATGCTTTATTCACAGCCAACAACCACCTTTGGCATGATTTTTTATGCTTATTGTATTATTTTGTCACCTTAGTGTTGTAACAGTTTGTACTTATTGTATTAGTTTGTATTTGTTGTATTACTTTGTGTGTACTATATGGATGGTGTTACTTTGGTTGATGGATGGAGATGACTTTGTGATATATTTATTAGTTATTATGTTGATATTAAATTTATGTGTGTTTATTATTTTGGCTTTATCTATTTCTAGATTATTATTATGGCCCTAAAGTATTTTGTAATATATTTAAGTGTGTTGTGGATTGGTTCATTTTGCTATTAATCTATCACAGGGTTTCATTAAAACTGAAAAAAATTAACTAAGTAGCGATGGACTAGCGACTAACGAGCGAATGAAAAGCGACGAATCAACAACGAAATATTGAAAATTTTTATCTAGGCGACGAACCAGCGACAAATTACTGACGAATAACGACAAACCAGAAACAAAAATTTCCATTGCTAATTTAAGTATTAGATACCCAGAGTATCAGAGATCGTCGCTGGGTAGTCGCTACATCCGTCGCTACACTAGCAACGGTTTGGTTAGTCGCTATCTAGTCGCTATATTTTCGTCGCTAAGTCGTCGACACACCTATTTCTTAGCAACAAAAAATGAACATCGACATTGTTCTCAACGAAGTTTTTTACTCGCCATTCCGTCGCTATTTTGTCTTAGTGATTTAATATGCAATTTTAGAGACAAAAATTTTCTTCGTTAATTAGCTATTTTTTATAGTGTAGAAGCTCCTCCACCGATCCACAATAATCACCAGAACACTTTAATGAATGAAAAAAGATCATAACGAGTATAAAAAAGATTACAGATGACGAGGAAGAACCAATAAAGAACTTTTTGAAATATCTCTCTTCGAAACAACTCCCCAAACTCCAATCTCCCTCTTCTCTTTAGAAAGTTGCAAAAACTTTGAGAAAGCTTTCACATTTTATCTGTTGATTTAGATGATAATGGATCAGGGTTAGGAAAGTCCTATTTAAAGTCCTGAGGCCAATCTCGAAAACATCTATATCGTTGATCACGATCAAACGATGTAAATAAAATATTCAATTTCGGCATTCTGCCCAAACATTGGTATCCCGCAACGATATACCAGGGGTATACCGAAGAATGCCCAATATGAATCAGAATAGTTCTGCAACAAAAAAATGTCAGACTGTTACACCGGCGGTACATCGACAGCAGTATACCGGCGTTATACCGATGACTCTGATACTGGTTTTTCTAACTTGTCTGATAGGCGCTCAAATCGAGCCACCTTCGTTGCCTTCGACTTTATGATCTTCTCCGACACACTGAAGGTGCTCGTCGTACTCCGAAAAAGTTCTCCAAATAGGTTGGGAATCCCATCCAACACCAACACATTGCACATTCTTAACTCATGACCATTTAAATCCATAGCAGCTTATGACCATTTGATCTTCCCACATATGACTTTTAAAAAATTGACAATAATTTCTAATATATCTAACAGTCCCTGAGATGGTGACACATACCGTTTTCTAATATATCTCTAGCTGCAGGCTGCAGGCTGCAGCCTGGACTCTGTTACACCTATGTGATGGTTGCCTTGATGTTGACATGACTTGGTTTTAAATGGTCTCGTTAGGGTTAGGATTTGAATTGTTTCTCTTGCCACTAGGGATAGAGACGCGTGATTATATATATAAAATCTTTTTAAATATATATATAATAGAAGACTGAAACGAACAATTGCAGTTTTTATATCTCTCCAAAACTATTTACTTAGTAGCTTCTAGGAATTACTGTAGGAGACCCCTATCTTACTTCAGGTCCAAACTACACATTTAACACCCATAGACCCTAATTAAGTTTCATAATTTAATAAGAAAATTATGATTAATTTTAGAATTTACTTAATTAGACCAAAAGCTAATTAATAAATAGGTTAACCAAACTCGCAGGCCCCACACCCGGGGGTCATTGTCAGTCGGCGGAAGCGGTAGCGTAGGGCACATGCATCATCAAGCTGGGCTTCACTTGCATGCTCACCCGCCTGCACCCAGAATATCCACCACCTCTGTAACTCTGGCACACATGTCTGTAGGGGATAGGAGAGCTGCAGTGGCCCATTTGTCAGTGTCACGCACAACCTGCATCCTCTCCTCAACTGTTTGATCACGTTCATGATTCAATCTTGACTTTTCATTAGTTTACTAATATCTATATATATAAATCCTTTTAGGATTTTATATCTTTTTAGAAAATTAGAGTTTTTTAGTTGCTGCAAATTCCAGAACCTAGACATTCTTGCAATGACCATAACCGTAGAAGAATAAAAAGTATGCCTCCACAGAATGTTTAATTCAAGAGAGGGATGGTGCGCACTTTTAACAAAATGAACCAACAAGAGGAATGGCGCACTCTAGTAATGTTTCATAGGATGACACACTTCCTTAAAATAGAGCATAGGCGCGCTTTGGTCCAGTTTTATGAAGACAAGTGCACAATAATCACGTTACTTTCCCCATAACTAATGGAATGAACCTGATAGACTGGCACAACATACGAGGAAGTCATAATCATTATTACTGAAGATCTTCGACACATAGACCCATGTTGTCGTTTAGTGGACTGTTTGGCCAAACTCTAACAGAGTGCGCCATTGTGCCAATCTCTAACAGTGCGCCGTTGCAGCCACTTTCTCCAAGTCTCATCAAAGCGCACCAAAGTTGCTGAACTTATTCAATTGTGCGCCAAAGACCCTAACTAATAGTGAACAGTTACGATTATGTGGTTTTTATGCCATATTTCTTGTGAAACGTGCATAAATAATTGTCCTCACGATCTACGCTTCTCTCGTATAGGGGAGCCACATGTCAAGCAGGCAGTAAGTTATGAACCATTAATCAGAACGTGGAATGTTGTTTGTTTAAATGTGCGCGCACAAGAGCAAATACGGTACATATTGCTCGTTTGTACGCCACACCCCTGTAATCGTTCCTAAGTGCTATAAATACATGATCAATACATCCTTCTGTAGGGACACAGACAGACATAGGAAGTGTCACGTCACAGTCCCAAAATACATAGGACTAGGAATACGTGAGCATGCCAACCGTATGTATATGACAACTCTAATATATGAAAACTATAACACATACGTACGTTGTATTATGGATAATAATTCACTGCTGGTATATAATGTCACAAGTCACATGCAATACTAATCTCATCCACAAAACCAATAGAAACAAATAACCAAGTATGGCAGTGTTTGATAATAAACGAAAGAAATGAAACTAGTTTTATACGAAACCCTTTCTTTGGTTTACAAACAAGAAAAAGAAGTACAATTAATCCTATACGAGGATGTTAAGTACAAAAGTTTAATTTTGGGAAAATATTGCTATAGGAGTCTGATCTGCGGTCGATCACTTTGTCCCTTGGACCACACGATGACGAAGAAGTGCTATAGAAGAAGGAGAAGCTTCAAAGATCGCAAGAGGGATTGGATGCTCGATGCCAAAGTCGTCAATCACTACTCTCTGTCTGTGCTCTGGACTCTTCTCTCTTAAAAATTTGATTTCTGACCTCTCAAAAATCTTTGACCCTTTTTTTCGACCTTTGACCTCCGTGGCCAGGGGTATACCGAAGAATGCCCAATATAAATCAGAATAGTTCTACGACAAAAAAATGTCAGACTGTTACACCGGCGGTACATCGATAGCAGTATACCGGCGTTATACCGATGACTCTGATACTGGTTTTTCTAACTTGTCTGATAGGCGCTCAAATCGAGCCACCTTCGTTGCCTTCGACTTTATGATCTTCTCCGACACACTGAAGGCGCTCGTCGTACTCCGAGAAAGTTCTCCAAATAGGTTGGGAATCCCATCTAACACCAACACATTGCACATTCTTAACTCATGACCATTTAAATCCATAGCAGCTTATGACCATTTGATCTTCCCACATATGACTTTTAAAAACTAGTAAGTCATGAGAATAAAATCAAGGAATGCAAATTGACAATAATTTTAATTTCTAACAGTCCCTGAGATGGTGACACATACCGTTTTCTAATATATCTCTAGCTGCAGGCTGCAGCCTGCAGCCTGGACTCTCTGTTACACCTATGTGATGGTTGCCTTGCTGTAGCCATGACTTGGTTTTAAATGGTCTCGTTAGGGTTAGGATTTGAATTGTTTCTCTTGTCACTAGGGATAGAGACGCGTGATTATATATATAAAAGCTTTCTAAATATATATAATAGAAGACTGAAACGAACAATTGCAGTTTTTGAATCTCTCCAAAACTCTTGAATAGAAGACTGAAAATTTTATCTATATATACTAAGCTTGTAACTATACAGAAGAACATAAGCAAAAAAAAAGAAAAAAAAAAGAGAGCGAGAAAATGTGGCTAACGATAATAGTGCTTGTTGTAGCAACAACTTGCTTTCTTCTTCTTCTTCTTCTTCGTCTGAGAAGAAACGGGAAGTCGAGTTCCGTTCCGCCTGGATACATGAGCATGCCTCTCTTTGGAGAAACCTTCTCCTTTCTCAGGCCTCAATTGTCCATTGTGTTGGGTGAATTCATGGCCCACCGCATCTCCAGGTCGACCATATCTAATTTTTCAACAATATCATAATTTTTTTTTTCTAAGTTGTGACTAGTATATATATATATATATATATATATATAAACACTGAATTTAAATGCTCGATCTAAAAATGTTATTACACAATGTTCTTGTGTTGTTACTTTAAAAAGATTGAAACTTATATTCATTGATCAACATTATATATATATATATCACAAATGAACATATATGCATGGTTCCTACAGGTTTGGGAAGATATTCTCGATCAATTTGATGGGAACTCGAACTATAGTCTCCGCGGACCCGGAGCTGACCCAATTCGTATATAGAAACGAGCTGAGGTTTTTCAAGCCGATTCTCGCGCCTGCCAAAATGATCGGTGCGTCTTTGGCTAATTGTTTTGCAAGTGCAGATGAAAAAAAGCAGTTGAGATCCATCATTTTGAGCTTTTTCAACGGAGAAAATCTTCGTACGAATATTATAGCGGACGTCAACCAGTTGGCTTCCCTCGTAGTAAATTCCTGGAAGGACGATGTTGTGTTCTCTGCTGAAGAAGAGGCAATTAAAGTAAGAGCATCGACCGGTTTACTTAATCATGCATATTAACGCTTTGTTTCATCATAAATGTTAATATATTTAGTGATGACTTTCTTTTTTCAAGGACATAATATGGTTGATACTGTAAATATATAGTGTCAATATATGTATAACCCTAGGTATCAGAGCAACCTTCTTTCAATATCTCTGGCATGCATTTCTTAATGGATTCTACAAAAATTTAACCCATAAAATACATGAGAGTTGAATTACTTGCAAAGATGATAATGTAGATATATAACCATCACCCCGCACCCAGACTCATAGAGTTTTTGGTCGAATGGCAAGATCTTTAAAAAAAAAGTTTTATTAGCTAATGAAAAATTGTTGCAGTTTGCTTTATACATCATATTGAAGAAGACCTTAAGCATGAGTCACGAGGAGCCTGAAATTGAACAACTACAAAGAGGATATGAAACAATCAGAAAAGGAATGTTTTCTCTTCGTCTCGATATTCCTGGAACTACATATTGGAAGGCTTTGAAGGTATTAAAGTTTCTTTTTTTTTTTTGGTAATAAAGTTAATTAATTGTTCATGCATAATCTAATCTTATTGTTATAAGTCACTATCACCATTGTCTTCTTTTTTCATCCATAAATCCTAGACCATACCATCTTCTTACTCCTCCTTGTTGGGAAGGCGGTGTGACCCGAATTGGAGTTGGACCATGAGGTTACGATATTCGACTAGGTCCATATGTCGTAAAAGAGAATTCTCATATAAGGCCTGAACCAATTCCAAGTATCTAAACTTCATTATCCCACTCCTTACATTATGTGGAACTAGCTAATTTGTCAACTCCATTAATTGTCACTACATTTAAGCGTTCAACTGAATATGAGATACAATCCAACAAACTCCACTTTAGCTCGTTTCCACTAGGAGAACAACCAAGCACCCCGGCTACCTTTGCCATTTCCCACCAGCCGAGCATCCATGAGATCCAACATATTGTCATCTCGATCTGTTCGACCACAGAACCAAAACGATACGTTCATCCACACCATCATTGTGTGTCGACCACAACGTCTTGCTCCACCTTGTTTGTGTCGGAATCACCTTTGAAGTCAATCCGTGTAGTTGCCTCCAACATTAGGTTTGATCCGTCTTGTTGCGAATGTCTCACACCCAGACCGCCTTATGGAGGATATGCTCCTAACTCCACTCCACCTTGAGAAGAGAGCCCGCATAATCCGATTATACGCATGAACGTTAAGCACAGCCTGTCTCGAACCAATTAGAGCCATCCAAACCAGTCCTGTAACCACCACTTGTAGGGAATGTGGTGTGATCCGAACTCTGGTTGGTCCATGAGGTATGATATTGGACTGGTCTCATATGCCATTATTTTCTCTCTCTTCTTGTTGGTACCACCATTGACCTCCCTCCTTCCTCGTGTTATGCTGAGCATCTCTCCCCACCTCCTCTACTACCGCCATCTTCTTTACTGTAATAGGGGTATAAATGATGTTTTATTTTCTTTTTATCAAATTTTTTATGGAATTCGATAAAATTTAAGTTATAGAATAAAGTGTAGGGTATAGATGTGAAAAAAAAAAAATCTTTGGAAGAAAAACGAAAATAGGACAAACTTGAGATTTTAAGAGAAAATAAGCCTCATTTGATTTGACTGAAAGATAATAATATCCTTCTTGATTTCTTATTTTTTGTTATCATGAAGTCAAGGGAATGCTTACATGAATCATCATGCAAACCATTGGAGAGAGGATGGAGAATAAGAAGGATGAAAATAAGACGATTCAAAGAGACGACTTTCTTGACATGCTAATGATGAAAACCGACTACTCGGCATAATTGATGGGTGATATTTTACTGTCGGTGATCTTGGCAGGGTATGATGGTAGTGCAAGAATAATAACAGCTTCTATCTATTTTCTTCATGGTTGCCCCAAGGCAATCGAGCAACTAAGGGTACGTTGATAAAAAAAAATCTTCCATATACTCAAGTTTCAACTTCTAAAAGAAATTGTGTAGATGTACTTAAGCTAATTTAGTTGCTAACAAATGTTACATTTTAATTGTTTTTCTTCTTCTTTTGTTTGAATTTCAACCCTAGTCCCACATTATATAAACAAAATTAATCCAAAACCAACTCGGTTGTATGAGTTTTCTTTGTAAACCATTTAATCCATGCTTCTATAATCTATCGTTTTATATTTATTGCCATTTCATGTGTAGATTATCTTCCAATCATAGATTATATCTTGTTTACATCAAGAATCAAGATTGCTATGAAAGTTCAGTTTTTCTAAGAAATATGAAATTTTATGTGTTCAATACCATAATAGTAAGATGAACTCTCTAAAAAACACTTTCTGAGGTGTAATTTTCTAATAGTTAGAATAAGATGATTTAGTCTTTCTTCTAATTATATATATACACCATCAATTTGAGGTGATTCGAATCATTAGCTCCCCGCAAATTTTGTGTAATCAGGAAGAGCACCTTCGAATTCGTAAGTCAATGGAGCAGAGAGGGGAGAGAACACCCAATTGGGATGACTACATGACGATGGACTTCACTAAATGCGTAAGCCTATATAAACCGAAACTTTACCCGTGTCATCAAGGTATCCGAGCATGATTTCATCCTTTCCTATCTTTTCCAAAGGTTATTGAAGAGACCCTCCGGCTTGCCAATATTTCCAGCATTTCTCAAAAGAGGGTGGTCAAAGACGTCGAATTCAAAGGTACGATCGAATAAAAAAAAAAAAAAAAATTCTACCATCATCGATCCGTTACATCCATTAGAAATACTCGTGCTTGTGTCTGTTCAGGATACATCATCCCGAAGGGAGACAATGTTATGCTCCACTACAAAGCTGTGCATTTGGATCGTCTATAAAGGATTTTCTATCTTCATTTAAAGATCACGCCCAGAATCTGTTCTGCCAGGTTCTCATATTGGTGGAGATATTTTTCCGTCTTCTTCAGCAGTTAATCGGCTTCCGCGGCCGATTAACAAAAAAATGATTAATGGCAGGAGGATACAAAACTGGGCATGTTTGAATTATTCAAGAGCCCATCCTCCATACGCCATGACAGATTGAGTTGAGGTGTTGGACCCAACTCAATACTGGAAGACAGGGCTAGTTTGTCTGCCCTCGTCTACCAACGGCGGGAAAAAATATAGCTTGCAAGCTGTATGGTCAAATGTGACCCTTCCTCTCTCCTGAACGAATTGCCATATGAAGTTGCTGATTATCCCGAGCAAATGAAGCTATGATATCCTTCCATGATCCATCGTTGCAGAGGACACTTGCTCGAAGACGCCTTCTTTTTTGGCTCCTTACATGCTGGAAGAACATGGTCTTCTTCTTCCTTAAGACGACCCGACGAACTTCGACAATCATCTCTGTGTGGTGAAGGAAATGTGGAAAGAACAGGTTAACTCATCAGCCTTTATATAGGCAAAAGAGAACACACCGAATCCCAACAAATCCCCAAGAATCCGCCAAGAAATCAGCCTCGAGGAACGAGTCAGACTTGACCGTTTCATTCTTCATTCAAAGTGCTTCAAATTACGAGAAATTTGAAAACTTTGAAGGGGGTCTTGTAGAAGCATGAAAAATACGCTGCAGAGTTATACGTAGTATTTCAGTGCTGTGTGGCGTAAGACGTGACTTCAGAGCCATCGGCGTACAAACAGAGCCTTATCGCCAGTACAACGTAAAATATAGCTCCAGAACAGCCCGCGTAATACAATATTTCCAGGCTGCTCCGGCGTAAAAAGGTTGTTACATCGCCACTTTGGCGAAAAACCTACTCGCTTTTAATGCAGTGGGAAGTCGTACGGAGAACTCTTCGTATTCCTCGAATGAACCTGTCAGATCATGCAGTGAACCTGACTCCTGACAAAGAGTACTGCACAACTATCCAGACGACGGCTGTAATGATGGTGCGGCACAGAAACCCAAACCGTCGTTTAGTGACATTTCCTTGATACAAAGTGCTTTTACGCATACAAGGGAATACGCTGCCTAGTTTTATACAGGCAGATATGAGCTTTTACGCTCAGCAGAAGACAAAACGAACCGCCACGTCAAAAGCTGCTCTTCGTACAGAGCTCGAGGCGCGTCTCGGCAGTTAATGCGCGTGATGGGGCAGATCTCTGCATTTAATATACGAGATTTGGTTCTATTTTCAAAGACTGGGTGAGCCATAATTACGGCTAATACGTCCACATCATCACCTCTGCATATTACGCCGTCTGGCTATTTTCAGCTATAGGAGCACGCTGTACGCTACCTCCTTAAAATACACCGACCTGGCTATTTTCAACCATAGGAGTACGCCGTATGCTATCTCCTCGAATACGCCAACTCAGGCTATATTTGTATTGGTGCGTAATAGGGCTATTTGGTCCAGAATTAGCTCAAGACCTCAGTCAAGAAAGGAGGGTCGGCTATCTTTTATACTAGCTACCTATCCATGCAGCATCAGACTTCTACGCCTACTGAGCTTCTACGCCAGTTTGATAACTATTTGGCTTCTACGCCATGGTGACAGTTATTGGCTTCTTCGCCAACCTTTTCTACGCGAGGAACAGCTACCTACGTGGCTTGCATGCCGTGATCTTCACAGCAGTTATACGCATTATCTTATAATGGGACACGCGTCACACGCAGATTCAGAAGATCATCTATACGTGGGTGCAGTTATTGTAACCGTCACGTAAAAAGTGCCATACTCTCCACTATCCGACTTCTACCCCGACTGGACGGTTACTGTCACTAAAACCCTATAAATAGAGACCTCTATTGACAGAGGTCGAAAGGTCGAAGACTCCAAGGCCAAGGTCGGAAAAAGGTCAACAAGATCGAAGAACAGAGAGAGTATAGCTCAGACAAAGAGTAGTGATCGACGATTTTGGCATCGAGCATCCACTCCCCTTTTGCAATCTTTGAAGCTTCTCCGTCTTCTACAGCGCTTCTTCATCATCGTGTGGTCCAAGGGACAAAGTGATCGACTGCAGATCATACTCCTATAGCAATATTTACCCAGATTAAAATTTGTACTTGACATCCTCGTATAGGATTAATTGTACTTCTTGTTTGTAAACCAAAGAGAGGGTTTCGTATAAATCTTGTTTTATTTCTTTCGTTTATTACCAAACAGCGTGCGCACGCGGTGGGGGGAGGACCTGCGGCGGCTGCTGCTGCTTCTCGCGCGCAGCTGCGTTGCGGGCGACGTGGGGCGGTCGGCGGGGCTGCGGCGGTCGGCGGCTCCGGTGGGTGGTGTAGGTGGTGTAGGCGTAGGTGATGGTTGAGGTGGTGTGGGATTAGGGTTATGGCTTGTTGTAGATGCATATATATAGAAGATATATATAGGAGGGGGTGGTTCCTGTATGCTGGTTGGGTAGTTTAGAGTTTAGGTTTTGGTTTAGTTAGGTTAACTGGTAGGGTTAGGGTTAATGGGTTTGGGTTTAATTTCTATTTCTTTTTTTTCTTTTTTTCTTTTTTTATTTTTCAATAATTAAATACAGAAAATTTCCAAAAATAGTTAGGAACTTGAAAAAATTCTAGAAAATTTATATTTCCTCCAATAAATAATCTACAACCAAATTTATATTAATTAAAAAGGTATTTACTAAATATTAATGAATATTAAATTAATTAAATAAATTATAAATTCTATTTTCTACTTAATATTATATTGGGAGCATGCATGGGGTTAGAATAACGCAACTCGAGTGTCATGTGCATAATATGACCAGTTAGGCTCATATCATGGATTTAGTTGGAAGCAATGGGTTGGTATGACGTGTGCATAATAACGCAACTCGTATGCCACGACAAAAGGGTTAATTAATCATTATTTTCTCGTAATTGTGTCGCGAAAGTTGTGCGACCAAAATAAGGCATTGGATTACAAATTTGTGAGGGACAGTTATGGCATGAGCCTTAATTTGACTCATCTAAGTCGAGCAGGCTAGGTTGGTTGGAAGGGAAAGGCTAGTGTTTCACTCAAGATCTTAAAACCATGGTGGTTGGTTTCCAAAGTTCAATTAGATTATCGAATAAATATTAAAATAAATTTTTTATATTAATTATCGAACTAACCCTATATAAAAATTAGGGTGCTCACACACGTACGTCCACTGAGAGGAATGACTTGTGGGTACAAGCTGTTGGGAGAGGAAAGAGCGGCATCATGTATGGTACATGGTCATTTTTATTGCAACCGTTGATATACTTCAGAGCTCTTCCACTTGCACAATGAGTCATCGTCTCTCCACCTACACAGTCTACTCCTTCTACTGGCATTTTCAATATGGAGCAGATGACCACCATGATGTTCGATTTTCAAAGACTACGTAGACATATTATGGAGATGTTGTCTACTACTATGCTCCTCATGGTACCACTTCTCCTTCTGGTACTCCGACTGTTCCTCTTACTACTGCTACTCCTTGGTTACTCATGCTGATGCTCCTTCTGTTGCTCCTCAGGGTACTTTTCCATACGTTCCTCTTCTTGCTACTTCTCCATCTGCGGCTCCTTTGGCTACTTTTCCAGCTTCTGTTATTTCGGACATTACGCAACAAGCATTGACTACATTTATCATGCTTTATTCACAGCCAACAACCACCTTTGGCATGATTTTTTATGCTTATTGTATTATTTTGTCACCTTAGTGTTGTAACAGTTTGTACTTATTGTATTAGTTTGTATTTGTTGTATTACTTTGTGTGTACTATATGGATGGTGTTACTTTGGTTGATGGATGGAGATGACTTTGTGATATATTTATTAGTTATTATGTTGATATTAAATTTATGTGTGTTTATTATTTTGGCTTTATCTATTTCTAGATTATTATTATGGCCCTAAAGTATTTTGTAATATATTTAAGTGTGTTGTGGATTGGTTCATTTTGCTATTAATCTATCGCAGGGTTTCATTAAAACTGAAAAAAATTAACTAAGTAGCGATGGACTAGCGACTAACGAGCGAATGAAAAGCGACGAATCAACAACGAAATATTGAAAATTTTTATCTAGGCGACGAACCAGCGACAAATTACTGACGAATAACGACAAACCAGAAACAAAAATTTCCATTGCTAATTTAAGTATTAGATACCCAGAGTATCAGAGATCGTCGCTGGGTAGTCGCTACATCCGTCGCTACACTAGCAACGGTTTGGTTAGTCGCTATCTAGTCGCTATATTTTCGTCGCTAAGTCGTCGACACACCTATTTCTTAGCAACGAAAAATGAACATCGACATTGTTCTCAACGAAGTTTTTTACTCGCCATTCCGTCGCTATTTTGTCTTAGTGATTTAATATGCAATTTTAGAGACAAAAATTTTCTTCGTTAATTAGCTATTTTTTATAGTGTAGAAGCTCCTCCACCGATCCACAATAATCACCAGAACACTTTAATGAATGAAAAAAGATCATAACGAGTATAAAAAAGATTACAGATGACGAGGAAGAACCAATAAAGAACTTTTTGAAATATCTCTCTTCGAAACAACTCCCCAAACTCCAATCTCCCTCTTCTCTTTAGAAAGTTGCAAAAACTTTGAGAAAGCTTTCACATTTTATCTGTTGATTTAGATGATAATGGATCAGGGTTAGGAAAGTCCTATTTAAAGTCCTGAGGCCAATCTCGAAAACATCTATATCGTTGATCACGATCAAACGATGTAAATAAAATATTCAATTTCGGCATTCTGCCCAAACATTGGTATCCCGCAACGATATACCAGGGGTATACCGAAGAATGCCCAATATGAATCAGAATAGTTCTGCAACAAAAAAATGTCAGACTGTTACACCGGCGGTACATCGACAGCAGTATACCGGCGTTATACCGATGACTCTGATACTGGTTTTTCTAACTTGTCTGATAGGCGCTCAAATCGAGCCACCTTCGTTGCCTTCGACTTTATGATCTTCTCCGACACACTGAAGGTGCTCGTCGTACTCCGAAAAAGTTCTCCAAATAGGTTGGGAATCCCATCCAACACCAACACATTGCACATTCTTAACTCATGACCATTTAAATCCATAGCAGCTTATGACCATTTGATCTTCCCACATATGACTTTTAAAAAATTGACAATAATTTCTAATATATCTAACAGTCCCTGAGATGGTGACACATACCGTTTTCTAATATATCTCTAGCTGCAGGCTGCAGGCTGCAGCCTGGACTCTGTTACACCTATGTGATGGTTGCCTTGATGTTGACATGACTTGGTTTTAAATGGTCTCGTTAGGGTTAGGATTTGAATTATTTCTCTTGCCACTAGGGATAGAGACGCGTGATTATATATATAAAATCTTTTTAAATATATATATAATAGAAGACTGAAACGAACAATTGCAGTTTTTATATCTCTCCAAAACTATTTACTTAGTAGCTTCTAGGAATTACTGTAGGAGACCCCTATCTTACTTCAGGTCCAAACTACACATTTAACACCCATAGACCCTAATTAAGTTTCATAATTTAATAAGAAAATTATGATTAATTTTAGAATTTACTTAATTAGACCAAAAGCTAATTAATAAATAGGTTAACCAAACTCGCAGGCCCCACACCCGGGGGTCATTGTCAGTCGGCGGAAGCGGTAGCGTAGGGCACATGCATCATCAAGCTGGGCTTCACTTGCATGCTCACCCGCCTGCACCCAGAATATCCACCACCTCTGTAACTCTGGCACACATGTCTGTAGGGGATAGGAGAGCTGCAGTGGCCCATTTGTCAGTGTCACGCACAACCTGCATCCTCTCCTCAACTGTTTGATCACGTTCATGATTCAATCTTGACTTTTCATTAGTTTACTAATATCTATATATATAAATCCTTTTAGGATTTTATATCTTTTTAGAAAATTAGAGTTTTTTAGTTGCTGCAAATTCCAGAACCTAGACATTCTTGCAATGACCATAACCGTAGAAGAATAAAAAGTATGCCTCCACAGAATGTTTAATTCAAGAGAGGGATGGTGCGCACTTTTAACAAAATGAACCAACAAGAGGAATGGCGCACTCTAGTAATGTTTCATAGGATGACACACTTCCTTAAAATAGAGCATAGGCGCGCTTTGGTCCAGTTTTATGAAGACAAGTGCACAATAATCACGTTACTTTCCCCATAACTAATGGAATGAACCTGATAGACTGGCACAACATACGAGGAAGTCATAATCATTATTACTGAAGATCTTCGACACATAGACCCATGTTGTCGTTTAGTGGACTGTTTGGCCAAACTCTAACAGAGTGCGCCATTGTGCCAATCTCTAACAGTGCGCCGTTGCAGCCACTTTCTCCAAGTCTCATCAAAGCGCACCAAAGTTGCTGAACTTATTCAATTGTGCGCCAAAGACCCTAACTAATAGTGAACAGTTACGATTATGTGGTTTTTATGCCATATTTCTTGTGAAACGTGCATAAATAATTGTCCTCACGATCTACGCTTCTCTCGTATAGGGGAGCCACATGTCAAGCAGGCAGTAAGTTATGAACCATTAATCAGAACGTGGAATGTTGTTTGTTTAAATGTGCGCGCACAAGAGCAAATACGGTACATATTGCTCGTTTGTACGCCACACCCCTGTAATCGTTCCTAAGTGCTATAAATACATGATCAATACATCCTTCTGTAGGGACACAGACAGACATAGGAAGTGTCACGTCACAGTCCCAAAATACATAGGACTAGGAATACGTGAGCATGCCAACCGTATGTATATGACAACTCTAATATATGAAAACTATAACACATACGTACGTTGTATTATGGATAATAATTCACTGCTGGTATATAATGTCACAAGTCACATGCAATACTAATCTCATCCACAAAATCAATAGAAACAAATAACCAAGTATGGCAGTGTTTGATAATAAACGAAAGAAATGAAACTAGTTTTATACGAAACCCTTTCTTTGGTTTACAAACAAGAAAAAGAAGTACAATTAATCCTATACGAGGATGTTAAGTACAAAAGTTTAATTTTGGGAAAATATTGCTATAGGAGTCTGATCTGCGGTCGATCACTTTGTCCCTTGGACCACACGATGACGAAGAAGTGCTATAGAAGAAGGAGAAGCTTCAAAGATCGCAAGAGGGATTGGATGCTCGATGCCAAAGTCGTCAATCACTACTCTCTGTCTGTGCTCTGGACTCTTCTCTCTTAAAAATTTGATTTCTGACCTCTCAAAAATCTTTGACCCTTTTTTTCGACCTTTGACCTCCGTGGCCAGGGGTATACCGAAGAATGCCCAATATAAATCAGAATAGTTCTACGACAAAAAATGTCAGACTGTTACACCGGCGGTACATCGATAGCAGTATACCGGCGTTATACCGATGACTCTGATACTGGTTTTTCTAACTTGTCTGATAGGCGCTCAAATCGAGCCACCTTCGTTGCCTTCGACTTTATGATCTTCTCCGACACACTGAAGGCGCTCGTCGTACTCCGAGAAAGTTCTCCAAATAGGTTGGGAATCCCATCTAACACCAACACATTGCACATTCTTAACTCATGACCATTTAAATCCATAGCAGCTTATGACCATTTGATCTTCCCACATATGACTTTTAAAAACTAGTAAGTCATGAGAATAAAATCAAGGAATGCAAATTGACAATAATTTTAATTTCTAACAGTCCCTGAGATGGTGACACATACCGTTTTCTAATATATCTCTAGCTGCAGGCTGCAGCCTGCAGCCTGGACTCTCTGTTACACCTATGTGATGGTTGCCTTGCTGTAGCCATGACTTGGTTTTAAATGGTCTCGTTAGGGTTAGGATTTGAATTGTTTCTCTTGTCACTAGGGATAGAGACGCGTGATTATATATATAAAAGCTTTCTAAATATATATAATAGAAGACTGAAACGAACAATTGCAGTTTTTGAATCTCTCCAAAACTCTTGAATAGAAGACTGAAAATTTTATCTATATATACTAAGCTTGTAACTATACAGAAGAACATAAGCAAAAAAAAAGAAAAAAAAAAGAGAGCGAGAAAATGTGGCTAACGATAATAGTGCTTGTTGTAGCAACAACTTGCTTTCTTCTTCTTCTTCTTCTTCGTCTGAGAAGAAACGGGAAGTCGAGTTCCGTTCCGCCTGGATACATGAGCATGCCTCTCTTTGGAGAAACCTTCTCCTTTCTCAGGCCTCAATTGTCCATTGTGTTGGGTGAATTCATGGCCCACCGCATCTCCAGGTCGACCATATCTAATTTTTCAACAATATCATAATTTTTTTTTTTCTAAGTTGTGACTAGTATATATATATATATATATATATATATATATAAACACTGAATTTAAATGCTCGATCTAAAAATGTTATTACACAATGTTCTTGTGTTGTTACTTTAAAAAGATTGAAACTTATATTCATTGATCAACATTATATATATATATATCACAAATGAACATATATGCATGGTTCCTACAGGTTTGGGAAGATATTCTCGATCAATTTGATGGGAACTCGAACTATAGTCTCCGCGGACCCGGAGCTGACCCAATTCGTATATAGAAACGAGCTGAGGTTTTTCAAGCCGATTCTCGCGCCTGCCAAAATGATCGGTGCGTCTTTGGCTAATTGTTTTGCAAGTGCAGATGAAAAAAAGCAGTTGAGATCCATCATTTTGAGCTTTTTCAACGGAGAAAATCTTCGTACGAATATTATAGCGGACGTCAACCAGTTGGCTTCCCTCGTAGTAAATTCCTGGAAGGACGATGTTGTGTTCTCTGCTGAAGAAGAGGCAATTAAAGTAAGAGCATCGACCGGTTTACTTAATCATGCATATTAACGCTTTGTTTCATCATAAATGTTAATATATTTAGTGATGACTTTCTTTTTTCAAGGACATAATATGGTTGATACTGTAAATATATAGTGTCAATATATGTATAACCCTAGGTATCAGAGCAACCTTCTTTCAATATCTCTGGCATGCATTTCTTAATGGATTCTACAAAAATTTAACCCATAAAATACATGAGAGTTGAATTACTTGCAAAGATGATAATGTAGATATATAACCATCACCCCGCACCCAGACTCATAGAGTTTTTGGTCGAATGGCAAGATCTTTAAAAAAAAAGTTTTATTAGCTAATGAAAAATTGTTGCAGTTTGCTTTATACATCATATTGAAGAAGACCTTAAGCATGAGTCACGAGGAGCCTGAAATTGAACAACTACAAAGAGGATATGAAACAATCAGAAAAGGAATGTTTTCTCTTCGTCTCGATATTCCTGGAACTACATATTGGAAGGCTTTGAAGGTATTAAAGTTTCTTTTTTTTTTTTGGTAATAAAGTTAATTAATTGTTCATGCATAATCTAATCTTATTGTTATAAGTCACTATCACCATTGTCTTCTTTTTTCATCCATAAATCCTAGACCATACCATCTTCTTACTCCTCCTTGTTGGGAAGGCGGTGTGACCCGAATTGGAGTTGGACCATGAGGTTACGATATTCGACTAGGTCCATATGTCGTAAAAGAGAATTCTCATATAAGGCCTGAACCAATTCCAAGTATCTAAACTTCATTATCCCACTCCTTACATTATGTGGAACTAGCTAATTTGTCAACTCCATTAATTGTCACTACATTTGAGCGTTCAACTGAATATGAGATACAATCCAACAAACTCCACTTTAGCTCGTTTCCACTAGGAGAACAACCAAGCACCCCGGCTACCTTTGCCATTTCCCACCAGCCGAGCATCCATGAGATCCAACATATTGTCATCTCGATCTGTTCGACCACAGAACCAAAACGATACGTTCATCCACACCATCATTGTGTGTCGACCACAACGTCTTGCTCCACCTTGTTTGTGTCGGAATCACCTTTGAAGTTAATCCGTGTATTTGACTCCAACATTAGGTTTGATCCGTCTTGTTGCGAATGTCTCACACCCAGACCGCCTTATGGAGGATATGCTCCTAACTCCACCCCACCTTGAGAAGGAAGCCCGTATAATCCGATTATACGCATGAACGTTAAGCACAGTCTGTCTCGAACCAATTAGAGCCATCCAAACCAGTTATGTAACCACCACTTGTTGGGAACGCGGTGTGATCCGAACTTAGGTTAGTCCATGAGGTGTGATATTGGACTGATCTCATATGCCATTATTTTCTCTCTTCTTGTTGGTACCACCATTGGCCTCTCTCCTTCCTCGTGTTATGTTGAGCATCTCTCCCCACCTCCTCCACTACCGCCATCTTCTTTACTGTAATAGGGGTATAAATAATGTTTTATTTTCTTTTTGTCAAATTTTTTATGGAATTCGATAATATTTAAGTTATAGAATAAATTGTATTTTCTTTTTGTCAAATTTTTTATGGAATTCGTAATATTTTTTATGGAATTCGATAATATTTAAGTTATAAATAATGTTTTTTCTTTTTTTCTTCTCTTTGGAAGAAAAACGAAAATAGCACAAACTTGAGATTTTAAGAGAAAATAAGCCTCATTTGATTTGACTGAAAGATAGTAATATCCTTCTTGATTTCTTATTTTTTGTTATCATGAAGTCAAGGGAATGCTTACATGAATCATCATGCGAACCATTGGAGAGAGGATGGAGAATAAGAAGGATGAAAATAAGACGATTCAAAGAGACGACTTTCTTGACATGCTAATGATGAAAACCGACTACTCGGCAGAATTGATGGGTGATATTTTACTGTCGGTGATCTTGGCAGGGTATGATGGTAGTGCAAGAACAATAACAGCTTCTATCTATTTTCTTCATGGTTGCCCCAAGGCAATCGAGCAACTAAGGGTACGTTGATAAAAAAAAATCTTCCATATACTCAAGTTTCAACTTCTAAAAGAAATTGTGTCGATGTACTTAAGCTAATTTAGTTGCTAACAAATGTTACATTTTAAATGTTTTTCTTCTCCTTCTTTTGTTTGAATTTCAACCCTAGTCCCACATTATATAAACAAAATTAATCCAAAACCAACTCGGTTGTATGAGTTTTCTTTGTAAACCATTTAATCCATGCTTCTATAATCTATCGTTTTATATTTATTGCCATTTCATGTGTAGATTATCTTCCAATCATAGATTACATCTTATTTACATCAAGAATCAAGATTGTTATGAAAGTTCAGTTTTTCTAAGAAATATGAAATTTTATGTGTGCTCAATACCATAATAGTAAGATGAACTCTCTAAAAAACACTTTCTGAGGTGTAATTTGCTAATAGTTAGAATGAGATGATTAAGTCTTTCTTCTAATTATATATGTGTGTGTATGTACACATATATATATATATACATGTTTAATCCATGGAGGTGGCTGGTGAGCCCTTACTTTGGAACGAGGTAAAAATAATATATAATGCATTGGATGACTAAGAGGAGCTCAATGTTCTTCTGTGTAGGGACCATCTAACAGAAAAATGGTCAGTAACTTGGTGGCATTTGGAGGTGGAGTGAGATCGTGCCCCGGGTCAGAGATGGCGAGGTTGGAGTCAGCCGTCTTCCTTCACCACCTCGTACTCAAGTATGACTGGAATGTAATGGAGCCTGATCATCCTATGAATACGCCTGCACTTCGATTCCCCAAAGCTCTACCAATCAAGGTCCGAGCATCTTCAAGGTCCGAGTACTGAATCAATTTTGGCGATCATAAAGGAATCTGTCACTCCTAGCATGTAATGAGGAAATTAGAGTACAACATGTTAACACTCAAGAAATCAATGCACGACAGAATTTTATTCTACCCAGGACTGAACTTAAAACATCGTAACTTAAAAAAAAAAAAAAAAAAAAAAAATAATGTTGTGTCAATATCGTCATGTCCATATCTCATCGTATCCATACCGTATCGTGTCTGACCAATGAAGAACCGTGTCCAATATACTAAAAAAAATAAAAATTTGACACAAATAATTCCATTTATCCGTGTTCTTTCTATAAGTAGGTCCGATCAACTACAAATCATGAGTGAAACCGTTCAACATAATGCATGGTTGGCCTAGTCTGCATTATATATATATATATATATATATATATATATATATATATATATATATATATATATATATATATATGTGTGTGTGTGTGTGTGTGTGTGTGATGTGATTATTATTTTTATAGTGAGGAATGCCATGGACTATATACAAGTAATTAAAAGCTACAGAAAAAGATCTTGTTGTAAACAAATTGCAGGAAGAGCTCTTATAGTGACCAAAAACTAAATTTAGTCCACCCTAGTTAAAAAACAGCAATGTGTATCATACTCTTCAAAAATATTTTAGACACTGGTCGAAGACTATCGTCGGTTCAAACTGAACAATGTACGCGGGAAAGCCAAAGCACATCACGAACTCATATTTCTTCGTCAAGAAATATTACAACCCTTCAAAAGTATATAAATAATAGGTTGAGACCTCGAATCCTCGTATCTACAACAAGCAGCAAGCAACTGAGAAACAACAACTTCAAAAATTACAATTGAGATCTCAAATTTTATATTCCAAATTTGTAAATAACAAAATAATTGCTAGTTGTTACTATATACTCGCATAACAGTTAATCTAAATATTGACCATAAGCTCAAAAAAATTAACTTGAAAATATTTTGGGTGGGCACTCCTTTTTTAAAATAAATAAATAAAAGTTAATGGAAAGGGTTAGAGCGATAAAATATGATGGCTCAAAATTTAGACCGAATGACATATGTGCAACAACAACAACAACAACAACAAAAAAAGGTAGCTCAAAATTTGGGATGGGCTGGAGCCCACCTCAGCCAACTAATGGCTCCGTCCATGAATGTTCCTATGCATATAACTAATAACAAGTAACCAATAGTCTATAATATAATTGGTTACCCTAAGAGCACAAAATAGTTTAATTTACACAAATTTAGCATTACAGGTTTTTGGGAAATTTTAAAAAATTATTAATAATTTTTTATCTAAGGAAAATTATTTACTAACGAGCAATTGGAATCATTGTAGCGAATCATCTAGCATTCACTATCGAGCAACCCTAATTAAAAACTAATTGTTTATGAAATAGAGAAAAATGGCAGCATATTAGTTTAGGGTTATCAGGATGACGTCCTAAGCATATGACTCTAAGAGTTGAGTCATAAATCTCAAGTAGTGAACTAGAGATTAAAATAGTTTGGAATACATAGCATTCTAGAATGTATGTGATTTTATATGATGTTTAAGAATTAAATATTAATTTACCCTAGAAACTATTTACTTAGTAGCTTCTAGGAATTACTGTAGGAGACCCCTATCTTACTTCAGGTCCAAACTACACATTTAACACCCATAGACCCTAATTAAGTTTCATAATTTAATAAGAAAATTTTGATTAATTTTAGAATTTACTTAATTAGACCAAAAGCTAATTAATAAATAGGTTAACCAAACTCGCAGGCCCCACACCCGGGGGTCATTGTCAGTCGACGGAGGCGGTAGCGTAGGGCACATGCATCATCAAGTTGGGCTTCACTTGCATGCGCACCCGCCTGCACCCAGAATATCCACCACCTCTGTAACTCTGGCACACATGTCTGTAGGGGATAGGAGAGCTGCAGTGGCCCATTTGTCAGTGTCACACACAACCTGCATCCTCTCCTCAACTGTTCGATCACGTTCATGATTCAATCTTGACTTTTCATTAGTTTACTAATATCTATATATATAAATCCTTTTAGGGTTTTATATGTTTTTAGAAAATTAGCGTTTTTTAGTTGCTGCAAATTCCAGAACCTAGACATTCTTACAATGACCATAACCGTAGAAGAATAAAAAGTATGCCTCCACAGAATGTTTAATTCAAGAGAGGGATGGTGCGCACTTTTAACAAAATGAACCAACAAGAGGAATGACGCACTCTAGTAATGTTTCATAGGATGACACACTTAAACTGGCCTTCAAGGGAAAAGGGGATATAACTCGTATCGAGGTGAGGGTACATGTTACGCAATTTGAAAACTAAGGGATAATCATCAGGTTGTAATCTACAAGAATAACTTAAACTGTCAAGTTCTAATTACCAATCACATAATTCAAAATTCAAGAGTAACAACCAAAATCTTAGCAAGCTATATATCCTAACGTAGAATAAAATCACTTGTCTATAATCAGAGGTGTCAGGTGGCACGAGTTGAAAGATGAAGAAAAGAAGAACATAATTTAGTCGTCGTGCAATTAACGAACGTTAAGGTCGCAGAGGAATAACATATGAAATTAAAATAGAGGGCTCTAGATAGCATCATGGTTTTCTAAGGGGGAGTGGTATGCTAGTTGCTATGTTCGAGGTATGATCAAGGAAAAGTGTTAATTACATTCCTCTAGGCTTCCTAAGGTGCTGTCTACTAATAATAAGACAATGATCTAAGTTTGTAGTTCTCCAATACTATCTAACTATGAAGGTTAGGTTCAGTCCTAATATTCAATTTTGATTTTCTATTGGTTCCTCAATACTAGGGTCAAACATTATGGTAAAACTTCTAACTAACTCTAGTAGTGTCTATACTACTCTCAAGTCCTCATAATACATCAAGGGGTAATGGTAAACCAATCTATAGATAAGGAATTCTAGGGTTCATTAGATATTCTAAACTTAGTGGTGTGTCAACACTCTAGTTGTACTCTTAATAGGAAGGTTATCCTACTTATCATCTAACAACAGGGACTTCTATATTCTAGGAGGGGGCTATACTCAAGGAACTATTAGGGAAGCACATGAAATAAGTAGGATGCAATTATTCAAATAAAACAGATTAGAAGAAATACGAGTCATAGTCAATTGTGGATGAGATCCTATACTCTAATCATATTTGCAGGCTTGTTCGGTACAGTAACGCAACCGAGACAATATGCTCTCGACCTGCATGGGCCACCACTAAAAATATGTCACGCCCAGTCCCAAAATACGTAGGACTAGGAATACGTAACACGCCAGCCGTATGTATACGAACTCCAATATATGGAAACCATATACACATGTACGTTGTACATGAATATCCAATTCACAGTGGTAATATACTGTCATAACAAGTCACAGGCAATTCTATATCTCATCCACAGCACAAATAATAGATAAATGGAAATCAATAACTGAATATTAAATAAGCAGTCTCAAAGTATGATAGTCGGATGGAAACAAATCCACTGTAAATCGACTATAACCAAAACTACTAAAGAGAGAAGAGAATAAACTCTAATATAAGAATAAATATCTCAAGAAGAGTAGCAAATATAAGCTCTAAACAGCTGCAATTGATCATATATAATCCGAAGGTAAGATCTCCTCAGACTGATAGGTAGCGTCAGGTCCAGGTCCATACTCCTGCGGGTACTCCTGCTCATCTATATCTGAAAATGGACCAGGTCCTCAGAGGGACGTAACAAGATACAAAAAATACATGCCAATAAAGTACTGAAATATAAACATCCAATGGGGTCGCCTAACCATCTATGTGAATGCAGTTTGAGAACAACTTTCCACCAAGTGGGCTATCTGGCTGAAAACTGGGATTGGCATGACTCTCTCGGAGAACCAGGGGCCTCAAAGGCACGTCGTCTTTTGAACGGCGGAGGCCCGCCAAGTAGTATAGGGGTCATCACCGCCCGTATCTCCAACGGAGCTTCCGAGTTACAGAAAAAAAAGTGTAAAGGAGCCCAAATGCCTTACTTGTTGTTCTCTCCACCCAATGCTCTAAGCATGTCATGTCCATGACACGATAAAACCTCTAATAACTGCCAGATCTACTAGCATGCAAAGTTTCTATTGGCAGTTATCCCTATCCGTCGTACGACCTATACGTACCGGTGGCCAGCCGAGTACGCAAGTCCGTGTCCTACATGTGACTCACACTCGTGTAAGAATAGTGTCATGGCCAATGAAACATAAATGCCTCATGAAGATGGGGTAGTCTCATAAATTAGGTCCAATGCATATACATAAATAAAAATATAGTACGACGACACCGTCGTTGCACCCAAGTTTCCTTGGATGCGCAGTTTATATAGCAGTTAAAATAAATGAACTAAAATAAGCAAAAATAAACATGCATGCATCATATGGAATGTAAATACAATACAATGGCAAGGTATACCTGCCTTCTCTGAAAAAGGATGAAGTCACAACTCAAGGCGTCGTCCGATCTTCCCGTCACATAAATTAAACAAGTTAGGTTACAAAAGTGGGTGAATAGGTTCCTCCATTTGAATTAATTTTTAATTCTGAATAAATAACCTAAAATAGTATTTTTAATCTTATTATAATCTGATTTTATTATTAAACCCTAATTTTGGTCCAAAGAAAGTCAACTTTACGGATTTATGATCTATGGTACGCAAATCGAGGCAATCCGTTGACCAAAAAGTCAACCAACTCAAATCCTAGATTTGTGTGTGGAATCCTATAGATTTTAACGCTACATGATTGCTGGAATCGACAATTTCATAAAATCATAAGTCGGTAAAGAGTTATGGCCACAATGGCGCAAAGATGACAGTTTTCGGTGGTTTCCTATTTACGTCTACGTTGCACAAATTTTACAGTAGAATAAAATTATGTTTTAAATTCTGTAAAAATACTTTTCTAGAATTTCATCATGTCATCTTTTCGAAACTTTAAACGGTTCATAATTCCGAGTTCGGGATCTCCCAAAATCTCGAAAATACGAAAATGCGTCTGATTTCGGACAACTGGCACTTTCAGAATATTCTGGAAAAATAGGTTCTAAAATTACTAAAATAATTTATATATTCAGAAAATTAACCTTGATATGATTCTAACAAAAAAATTGGAGCGCGTTTGGAGTCCGGAGCTAGGAGATATCGTCTTTTTAAGTCGTCATAACTACTAGAAAATGAGGCTGAATTTATGACGAATTTTGACTATTTTTGGACGAAAAAGAGAGGAGTTTGGGGATAAAAAATATGAAAGATGAGTTTATTCCATAATTCTAATAGATATTTATAATGGTAAAGATTGTTTAATTGAATAAGAATAGGATGGGCTAATTTGGATATGATTATGATCAGTTTAAATAAGGATAGGATAGACATGAAGTTGTTTTCCTAGTAGGCTCGGGATTTGAATTAATTTAAAATAGAGTTTGAGTTCATCTCAATAATTTATAATCTTAAATAGAATTAAAGATAATACAAATAATTTATATATAATCTTATTAATATCTATTAACACTAAATTAGCTCTATCTAATATTAAGACTTTATATATCCAAATAAATCCTCAATAATTCCAAAAATCCAATAATTACTTAAAATTTTAAATAAATTACAGAAAATATATTTAAATATTTTAACTCTAAAATAAATGTTTAGTAGTAACAACATTCAAGTATGGTCTCATAGTAAATCATGGAAGTCCTAAAAATTTATGTTTCCTAAGTTTTAATTACCAAAAATTCTAGAAAATCTCCAAAATCTAAAATAACCTAAAATAATTCTAAATAAATATTTATATAAGTAAATATACTAAAAAATTATTTTCTAATTAACTTAAGAGAATACTCTAAAGAAATTCAATATTTAGAATAAATATAAAATACACACAAAATACCTATTTTGGGTGAGGGAGTTTACACCGTTGCAGCCACTTTCTCCAAGTCTCATCAAAACGCACCAAAGTTGCTGAACTTCTTCAATTGCGTGCCAAAGACCCTAACTAATAGTGAACAGTTACGATTACGTAGTTTTTATGCCATGTTTCTTGTAAAACGTGTATAAATAATTGTCCTCACGATCTACGCTTCTCTCGTATAGGGGAGCCACATATCAAGCTGGCAGTAAATTGTGAACTCATTAATCAGAATGTGGGATGTTGTTTGTTCAAATGTGCGCACACAAGAGCAAATACGGTACATATTGCTCGTTTGTACGCCACACCACTGTAATCGTTCCTAAGTACTATAAATACAGGATCAGTACATCCTTCTGTAGGGACACAAACAGACATAGAAAGTGTCACGTCACAGTCCCAAAATACGTATGACTAGGAATACGTGAGCATGCCAACCGTATGTATATGATAACTCCAATATATGAAAACTATAACACATACGTAAGCTGTATTATGGATAATAATTCACTGCTGGTATATAATTTCACAAGTCACATGCAATACTAATCCCATCCACAAAATTAATAGAAATAAATAACCAAATATGACAATAAACCAAGTATGAAATAGTCGAGAAGACCAATGGTTTGGTTGAGATAAATCAACTACCAAGCTAGAATATGAAAAAATAATAATAAGTACACCATCTAATAATCAGAGAGGCTCGAAGGGAAGACCTCCTCGAAAGAGAATTGAGTAGCAAGTTCTGATCCATGCTCCTACGAATAGTCATGATCATCTACACTTGAAAAAGGATCAGGTCCTCAGAGGGACGTAACAAGATATAGAAAATAACATGCCAATTAAATACAGTAAAACAAACATGCAAGAGAGACAAAGAAATAAACATAAAAGAAACAACTAAGTCACAAGAAAGTACTACATCTAAGACGTTGGCATGCCATAGAAAAAAGTGATACTAGACATGGCTAACAAATAAATCAAATAATTCTATAGAGTGTAGTTGTCACGCCCCAGTCCCAAAATACGTAGGACCAGGAATACATAAGCATGCCAGCCGTATGTATATGGCAACTCCAATATATAGATACCATAATACACACGTATGCTGTAATATGAATAATAACTCACATGTGGTATATATATATATATATATTCACAAGTCACAGGGCATAACTAGATCTCATCCACATAATCAAATAACCAATCAACTATATAACTGAATCAAGTATAAAATGCTTGATAAGAACAAGTAGTTGGGTGGAGACAAATCCACTACCAACTAGGATATAAGAGAAACCACATAAGAACATCTAATGAACAATGAGAACTCGAAGAGAGACCTCCTCAAAAGGGAATGGAGTAGCAAGTCCTGATTCGTACTCCTATGAATAGTCAAGATCGTCTACACCTGGAAAGGGACCAGGTTCTCAGAGGGACGTAACAAGATACATAGAAGCATGCCAATTGAATACAGTAAACATGCATAATAGACAGAAATATATAAGTACGTTGTACAAGACAATCTATATGAATATGCATAATGTGGACAACCTCATGGGTAAGCTACTCTATCTAATCTCATAACTCACACACACGTCTAGAATATCAGAAATCGACATACCTCGAGGGTAGCGACCAGCGCGACTCCAGAAATCGACATACCTCGAGGTTAGCGACCAGCGTGACACACTACCGTAGTGCGTACTAGATACTATGATTTATCAGAGTGGTTATAGCCCATACGCTTACTGATTGTCCTTCCCTCCCATGATATTATGTGTCTAGTGTGTATCAACATATATATATTATATAATTATGACTGAAATAAAATACATATGCAATGAATATATAAAAATATAACAAGCATGCAAACTACTGTAAGCAATTTGGCAAGGTAACTTGCCTGCTCTAAAAAAGAATGAAGTCCCAACTCAAGGCATCGTCCGAGCTACCCGTCACATAAATTAAACAAGTTAGATTATAAAAGTAGGTGAATAGTTTCCACCATTTTAATATATTTAATTTTGAATAAAATAACCTAAATTAGTATTTTAATCTTATTATAATCTAATTTTATTCCTAAACCCTAATTTTGGTCCAAAGAGAGTCAACTTTACGAATTTGTAATTCGTGGCATACAAATTGAGGCAATCCGTTGACCAAAAAGTCAACCAACTCAAATCCTAGATTTGTGTGTGAAATCCTATAGATTTTAGCACTACATGAATGCCGGAATCTACGGTTTCATAAAATCATAAGTCGGTAAAGAATTATGGCCACAAGGGTGCATAGATAACAGTTTTCAGTAATTTTCTATTTACGTCTACGTTGCACGAATTTTACAGTAGATTAAACTTGTATGTTAAATTCTGGAAAAATAATTTTATGGTCAGATTTTTGAAACTTCAAATGGCTTGTAATTCCGAGTTCGGGATCTCCCAAAATCTCGAAAACACAAAAACGCGTCTGATTTTAGACAGCTGACACTTTTAGAATTTTCTGAAAAAATAGGTTCATAAATTATTAAAATAATTTATATAATCAGAAAACTAACCTTGATACAGTTCTAACAAAAAAAATAGGAGCACGTTTGGAGTCCGGAGTTAGGAGATATCGTCTTTTTTAAGTCGTCATAACTACTTGAAAATGAGGCTGAATTTATGACGAATTTTGACTGTTTTTGGACGAAAAATAGAGGAGTTTGGGAAAAAAAATTGAAAGATGAGTTTATTCCATAAGTCTAATAAGTATTTATAATGGTGGTGACTACTTAATTGAATACGATTATGATTGGCTATTTTGGATATGATTAGGATGAGTTTAAATAAGGATAGGATATGCATTGAGTTGTTTTCCTAGTAGGCTCAGGATTTGAATTAATTTAAAATAGAGTTTGAGTTTATCTCAATAATTTATAATATTAAATATAATTAAAGATAATACAAATAATTTATATATAATCTTATTAATATCTATTAACACTAGATTAGTATCTATCTAATATTAAGACTATATATATCCAAATAAATCCTAAATAATTTTAAAAAATTCAAATAAATTTCTTAAAATTCTATATAAATTACAGAAAAATATAATTAAATATTTTAACCTAAAATAAATATTTGGTAGGAACAATATACAAGTATGGTCTCATAGTAAATCATGAAAGTCCTAAAAATTTACGTTTTTTATGTTTTAATTACCCAAAAATTCTAAAAAAATCTTCAAAAATCTAAAATAGCCTAAAAATAATTCTAAATAAATATTTATATAAGTAAATATATCAAGAAATTTAATTTTTAATTAACTAAGAGAATACTCTAAAAAATTTAATATTTAAAATAATCTATAATAATATAAAATACACACAAAATATCTATTTTGGGTGAGGGGGTTTACAATCTACCCAACTTACAAAAAATTTGTCCTTGAAATTAAAACTAAAAAATGATTTGTTATATCTTTCAAATTCGTATCCAAGGCAAGTCAACCGTAATCTTCTTAAAAAATTTAAATAACAAAATCTTTTCAAATCCATCATAATCTCTTCAAAATTAAAATAACCACTGTTTAAATTAAAATTTAACCTATCATAATCTCTTCTATATTTTTAAATAATCAATATCTAAATTTAATTCAAATCTATATAACATCTTGAAGATTTAAATAACCCACATCAAATTTTATATTACGATTTTCAACTATCATAATCTCCTATAGATTTTAAACAATTCTAATCAAATTTTATTCCTATATTTTAACTTAACATTTTTGTACTCTTCAAATTTTAAATTTAATTTCTATTATCAACATTTTAAATAGGTGATCCAATAATCAAAATTCAAATCATCAAATCATAAAATTTTGAATTCAATCAATTAATGTTCATGTTTAAAGTTCTATTTTTTTCTCAAGATTTAAATCGTTAATTCAATATCCAATATTCAAAATTTAAATCATGTGCTCAAATTATAAATATTTGGTCTATAATATCAAAATTTTAAATTTTATTCTATAAGGCATTCTTATCTTTAAAGTTAGGTCCTCATCTTCTAAATCATTCTTCTAAAAATTCTCAAAATGAAAATGACTTTAATCTCTCAATCTAATCTTAGTAGATTATAATCTAATTTTTTTTTTAACCTCAAGTTGACAATGCAACTTCTACCCAACTTAGAATTTACTGATCTATCACATAGGCTACATTTAAGAAAAAATTTCTCAAATTATTTAATCGTGTTATTCAATCCATAAAATATCTTACATGTTTTATGCCCTTAATTACAAAAAATAGTCACCAAGTAATATGATTGGCCTATGGGATATATCTAGTACTATCCGTATATCAAACTTATATCAAGCACGAACGTTCGTCTTTCCGAAATAGGAGAAGACAAAAAACAATAATAAAGAATTCAAAGAGGAGGTGATAGAATACAAGTACGGGGTTCAAGGCAATTTAAAGAATTCAAAAAGAGAGTTGTCAGGACAGATGTGGATTAAAATCTTATTTTGGTAAATTTCTATTTGCATGCTCATATCAGTACAGTTATATAACAGATAAGATATGCTCGGACATGTCTAGAGGGCAAGTATATTCATCTAACATGCTGAGTCAACTATATCTCAATCCACGTAAAGTATTCATGCGAAGAGCGAACCAAGTGCATTAAGGTTGATCAGACCATAATACACTAATTCTGATTTAGACAATGTATTAGTAGGCGTCCCCAATAACACATATATCATGAACAAGCTCGATAAAAGAATAAGCTTACAAAACTAGGCTATAAATTAGAAGCATAAGCGAAGGTAGTCCAGAAAATATAAGTACGCTGGATTATGATGAAGGAAGGTACAAAATAATTCAAGTTCACAAGAAGATAAGACTTGTCCGGTGTTGAAGGTACAAAATAATTCAAGTTCACAAGAAGATAAGACTTGTCCGGTGTTGTGCCTCTACAGTTGTCATACTAACTTCTTGTCTAAGTCTCTGGTCGACCAAATGGGGGTATGACCTCTAAGTTCTACAGTCTGGATAAATACTATCTTCTTATGCAAGCCTATAGTTGGTGTCATTCAATTATACTTCATTAATGGGTCAAAAGGACTATGTGATACTAGGTTATGAGGCATACTACCAAACTTACAAGAATTTAATTAATAGTGTTATTGAATATTAGAGTGGATATACTTAGTACAAGTCATATTCCTAACCCCTGTCAAGCACGAAAGAAAAGAAAAGATTGACGTTGTGGAAGGATCAAGCAAGATGCAATACAAGCAATCAAATAAGAATGCAAAATGGAATCAAGGGAGGTGATTAAATAAATGGATGAGATCCTATACTCTAATCATATTTGTAGGCTTGCTCGGTACAGTAACGTAACCAAGACAATATGCTCTCGACCTGTATGGGCCACCACAAAAATATGTCACGCCCCAGTCCCAAAATACGTAGGACTAGGAATACGTAAGCATGACAGTCGTATGTATATGGCAACTCCAATATATGGATACCATAATACACATGTACGCTGTAACATGAATAATAACTCACATGTGGTATATATATTTTCATAAGTCACAGGGCATAACTAGATCTCATCTACAGAATCAAATAACCAATCAACTATATAACTGAATTATGTATAAAATACTTGATAAGAACAAGTAGTTGGGTGGAGACAAATCCACTACCAACTAGGATATAAGAGAAACCACATAAGAATATCTAATGAACAATGAGACTCGAAGAGAGACCTCCTCAAAAGGGAATAAAGTAGCAAGTCTTGATCCGTGCTTCTGCGAATAGTCAAGATCGTCTACACCTGGAAAGGGACCATGTTCTCAGAGGGACGTAACAAGATATATAGAAGCATGCCAATTGAATACAGTAAACATGCACAATAGACAGAAAATATATAAGTACGCTGTACAAGACAATCTATATGAATATGCATAATGAGGACAATATTTTAACGTATGGGCATGGATAGGCTACTCTATCTAATCTCACAACTCACACACACATCTACAACATCAAAAATTGACATACCTCGAGGGTAGCGACCAGCGTGACTCCAAAAATCTATATACCTCGAGGGTAGCGACCAGCGCGACACACTACCGTAGTACGTACTAGATACTATGGTTTACCAGAGTGGTTATAGCCCATACACCTATTGATTATCCTCCTCTTCCATGATACTATGTGTCAAGTGTGTGTCAACATATATATAGTATATAATTATGACTGAAAGAAAATACACATAAAATAAATATATAAAAATATAATAAGTATGTAAAGTACTGTAAGCAATTTGACAAGGTATCTTGCCTGCTCTGAAAAAGAATGAAGTCACAACTCAAGGCATCATCCGATCTACCCGTCACATAAATTAAACAAGTTAGGTTACAAAAGTGGATGAATAATTTCCACCATTTTAATATATTTTAACTCTGAATAAAATAACTTAAAATAGTATTTTAATCTTATTATAATCTAATTTTATGTTAAACCCTAATTTCGGTCCATAGAAAGTCAACTTTACGGATTTGTGATTCGTGGCACGCAAATTGAGGTAATTCGTTGACCAAAAAGTTAACTGACTAAAATACTAGATTTATGTGTGAAATCCTATAGATTTTAGTGCTACATGAATGCCGGAATCTACGGTTTTATAAAATCACAAGTCGGTAAAGAATTATGGCCACAAGGGCGCATAGATAACAGTTTTCGATAATTTTTTGTTTACGTTGCACAATAGCAGATTAAACTTGTATCTTAAATTCTGAAAAAATAATTTTATGGAAGTTCATCATGTCATATTTTTGATACTTCAAACGTCTCATAATTCCGAGTTCGGGATCTCCCAAAATCTCAAAAACATAAAAACGCATCTGATTTCGGACAGCTGGCACTTTTAGAATTTTCTGTAAAGATAAGTTCATAAATTATTAAAATAATTTATATAATCAGAAAACTAACCTTGATACGGTTCTAACAAAAAAAACTGGAGAATGTTTGGAGCCCGGAGCTAGGAGATATCTTCTTTTTAAATCGTCATAACTACTAGAAAATGAGGCTGAATTTATGACGAATTTTGACTGTTTTTGGACGAAAAAGAGAGGAGTTTGGGGAAGAAAAATATAAATAATGAGTTTATTTCATAACTATAATAGGTATTTATAATGGTGGAGACTACTTAATTGAATACGATTATGTCATGACCCGCACCCGGTATAGGGGCACGAGTGCGTGGGTACGTTCAGCCTACGCCGCAGCATCGGCGGTAGAACATTGTTTAGGTCACAATACTAGCTAATCACTCTCACATAAATATCTAACTCCATAAGGAGACATAGATATCACAATATAATATGGAATACTCAATCACATAAACTAGAGCATGATGATATATCGAAGAAAGCAAATAAAATACAAGACAAGTCTAAACAACAATAATAGTCTAACCTGCAATCAATAGCATTCAGTCTCCAAGTGTGCTGGAAATAAGTCCTCTAAGTCATAGTCTGAAAAAAATATCCAGTCAAGATTGGAGCAAAGTACAAGTACTAACAGCAGTTCCATGTATATTGACAAAAACTATAATACAGTATAAAGAAATACAAGATGGATATAAATACTGACAATAAGAAATACTAGAAATAGAAATACTTGAGCATATGGCATATCAATGGTACAACTAGCAATAAACAAGAATACAAGTACATGCTAGAACAATGAACTGGTATATAAGTGAATGCTAGAACCATGACTAAAACAAAAGGAATGCTAGATCAATATACTAGAGATACATGTCAAGAACATCTAGCTAAGTGTGTGAAACATCAGCATATCATGTGATCGGATTGGGAATAATCAGGCTTGCTATGTATGACTAGCTATAATGCATGTAAGGTTAGGCTAACCATCCGGATAACTATGATGCAAGCAATAGTTAGGCTAATCATACATAACAGGCTATAAGGCATGTAATGGTCAGGCTGCACAGACGTGAGGTTTGGGTGAGCTATGATTCATGTAGAGTTGGGTATGATCACATAATCTACTAATATTTCTCCGTTTCCCCAGCTAGCACGATGAATTTCAAATCATGACTCCTCGTAACAGGTCTCAATGATGCCAACTCGTGTAAACAACAGTGTCAGAATCATGTACGCTATATAACTAGAATTATAGAGATAATCAACATAATAAAAACTGTTAGAGAATGTACTCGCCTGTGGTCCTTAGCTGGCAATACCAATGTCCGATTTTCGAGGTCTTATCTGAATGATCCAACAGTCCTATAGACATATCATGTAATACAATATTGCATCAGATATTACACTAACACACATAATCAAAGCATAATAAACTCAGAGACTATACTAGGGGTGCTACTTGCCCTTTAACAGGGTCAAGTGTGCGTCTAGTTGCACGACTGTCATGTATGTAATTGCTGTACATAACAGACAGTCAATAATACGGGTCTTGCCAGTACGTCGGTGTACATATGGCAGTCTGCTAACATATTACATAGTCACAGGTCAATGTAACTATGGGGTATCCGTAATTACACTCGGGTCACCTAGTATATATATAATATACATATTATTAACTAGCATATAATATTAATACTTATAATATATATGTATATCAATTAATTATATATATAATATATATGTATTTACACTAATTAAATTTATACTATATGTATATATGTATACATATACATGTCAAGCATATATTAATGGAATACATATACAATACGTATACATATGTATATATATACTAACTGAGTTCATATACTATATATATATATATATATATATATGTGTGTGTGTGTGTGTGTGTGTGTGTGTGTGTGTGTGTGTGTGTGTATATATATATATATACCAATTATATATTAAACACATACTAAATACATATACTAATACATACACTAAGTACATACGCCCATATACCAAACTTACAATACGCGTATATTAAACATAGCTAAAATACGTATGCATACTAATGATAAAACGTATATGCGTGTACGTGTACATATACCTAAGCAGTCAAAAACGGTTATATATCGGTTATATAACCGATATATAATGGTATCGGTCCTGGACCGATATTTTTTCCAGAAATATCGGTAAAATATTGGAACCGATATTATCGGCCGATATGGCGGATATTGTTCGAAATATCGGTTTACAAAAAAATAATTTCTCACGGTTTTGGTTTTGCTACAGAAAAATCGATATTGAATGATATGACATTCTAGTTTTGCTACGGAAAAACCGATATTGAATGATATGACATTCACATCAATGGAGAATGGAGATTACATCTTGTGCCATCAAAATCTTCATGCATCAAACTTATTCAGAGATGTAGTTCCTTAACTGATCTCCTTTATCTTGGATCTCTTAAATTTCTCGACAATATGTATACTTTCTACATTTTATAATAGAAAACTATTAAGTGTATTGTTCATATATAAAAATTGTGTTAAAAATGCAAACCGATATTTACCGATATATCGGTGATATATCTATAACTCTACTAGACCGTTATCATGAAAATACCGTTATTAACTGCATAGACATATATGCAAGAGAGAACTCGAACCTGTGTACGCTGGATGAGACGTTCGTGTCGAGGTCGTCGCGAAGGGGGCGCTCGGTTCAGTCAAACGGGTTAAACTCTAGCATGTGCAGGTGATCATCGATCAGTAGACAGCGACTTCAGGCGCATCTCCGGTCGGTTCAGTATGTTCTGGCCGGTCAGCGAGGTACAGCAGGGTTCGAAGTCGACGTGGGCTTCAGTAGGTTCTGGCGGTCTCCAGTGTGTCTCGGGTGCTGTGCAGGCGTCGCGTGCTTAGACGCAGCGGTCCGTCGTCGGCTGGCGAATTCAGGTGGGTTGGCGAGTCGCTCCGGTCGTGACGAGAGTGGCCGGATGGGTCAGACGAGGCCTCCGACGAGGTTCAGCATCGTGTAGTGGTCGACGAGGTCAGGCAGGTTGGCAGCGGGTTTCTGCTCGACGTGGAGGCGGAGATGGCAACTTCTCCGGTCGAGTGGCTCGGCGAGGGGTTCGTCCAACGGGGGTAGTTCCGACGATCGAAGGATGGGGGTTGATGGGAATATGGAAGATGGGAACAGGGAAGATGGGAACAGTCAACTGTACTCTTTTTAGGTTTTAGGTTAAGAAAAAGAGAAAAGGAACAAGTAAATGATATATATATATATATATATATATATATATATATATATATATATATATATATATATATATATATATATTATTGGGTTGACCTAGAATTTGGGCTTGGTCAAACCCTTGGGAAAAGGGCTTGTCATGGATATATTTCAAGGGATATGATTCAAATGGATTCAAAATGAAAGGCTAGGATTCCATTGGGTTCAAAGTTTGGAGGCTATGGTTTAAGGAGGTTGATGTTGCATTACACACTCCTAAAAATTATAGAAAAATATACATGAAGGAGAAATGGATTTCTTCACGTGTCGTATCCAACGGGGTGGATACCTTAATGCACTTTTGCATAAAAATGCCCAATAATTAAAAAATTGTACAAAGTTAGATTTATGGTTTAATTTAATTAAAATAAATGTAACAGGTGTTCTAAAATTAATTAGAAGTACATGGGACTAAAATTAAGTGGGACACAAGTGTCATGAATAAAGTAGCTCAGAATAGAATATTATCCTAATTTGGGTTGCTCAAAATATGTCAAGATTGTGTCTCTAATTTCGATTGGAACGCACAAGGATACAAAGTTGGATTTATTTAGAATTAAATATAATTGGTTGCGACGAATATTGTGAGACTAAAATGAAGCACATCAAGGCATAATTATGAGTCACACAAAGATCAGAATAAAAGACTGGGACGTCTAGGACAAAGGTGTAAAATCTGTTAGAAGAAAAAGGCTAGTGTAGTGCTCTAATTATCGAAGCAATGATGAAGTACAACAATCAAATAAAATCACAACAATTAAATATAATTAAATATTGTGCAATCATTTACACATTAAATTATGAAAAGACAAAAATACCCCAATCTGAAATATGGGAGTGATAAGTCTACCCTCCTTAAAAGAATTTCGTCCTCAAAATTTAAGATCCTCAATAGTTTTATTTATTCATTATATTATTTTACCATCAAAATTAAATTCATCAAATCATATAATCATGAAGTAATCTATATTGTTATTTCACAAAATTTTCTAATTTCTATAAATATCATATTCCTGAAAATCTTCAAGTTTAAAATCAAATTCCATTCTTGTCACAATCTCCTCCAAAAATTTTAAGTTAATAATTAATACTCAAAATTTAATATCCAATCCTTTAATTTAAATCCAATCAATGCATATTTATAAAATCTAAAATCTTATCCTAAAATTTGAATTCAAACACTAATCCATTAATGATCTTACTCCTCGATTCTTTTTTTACATCATACTCAAACAATATAATACTTACGAAATCTTCAAATGCAATATTCAAAATAAATCTATATCCGCTAATAATGAGGGTTCACTCGTTGTTTCCTCATCCCCAGTCTGTGACTTGGTACATACCAATCTTTTATCCCCAATTTATAACTCAGTGGATACTAATTTTAACCACGCCAGCATGCTAACTAGGGGGAATAAATTGTGATACCCTCTCCACAACAACCGGGAGTTGAACCAATCCTTCCTTGGCAGAGAAAATTACTACAATGCCAAGAGGATTGTTCATCCTTGTGCTACCCAGTTCACACAAGCTCAGTGCAACGAGTACGACAGATCCAATAGGGGCTCTGTGTAAAACCCCCTTCCTAGAAAATCGTATATACCTTTTTATTTATTAATTATTAATTAAATTGTAGTAATTAGAGCTAAATAGGAGAAATAGATTTTTATAATTTTTATGTTAGGTGTTCGGACCCTTAGATGACTTGTGGGACCATCAGGAATTTTTCGGAATTTATTCCATGTAGGAGACCCCTTGAGCAGTTGCTAGCCTAACGATGTGCAATACCCTAATCTATAAATTTTCTTATGAGTATAAATATATATATATGTATATACATATATATATATGTATATATATATTTTATTTAAAGAAAGGAAAAGAAAAGAAAAGAAAATAAGTATATAATAATAATACTAATAAAAATAACAATAATAATAATATAATAAAAGTTACTACTATTTGAATTAAGTTCCTTAGGAACTTTGCAATCTTTCAACAGCATCACTTCTTCCCACGTTGACCCCTCCCTTCAGCGGATGGACGTGGACCCCCTTGCTTCAGCGCCCAAGTCAGCGACCAATTCACCCTTCACCCGACCCTTTACTTCACCTTCGCCCGCCTCAAATTAATCAACCCCCTCTCTATTCTAATATATATAATATATATATATATATATTAGCTCTCCAAAACCCTAACTTAAAACTCCAGACTTTTCCTTCCCATCTAGAGCCGTCACCGCAGCCAGAGAAGCCTCCCCAAGCCATCCAACCATCCCGTCGACGCCGACATCGCGAACTGCAGTCTCCCACTCGAGGCACCTTCGCTCCGGCGTGATTTTCTGTCGACTCGCTATACCAAATGCCGTTCCGTTTTCATAGGTATGATCTTCCCTTAACCCTCTCCAATACTTGTTTTATAGTCAACCTCGGATAACGTGTGCCCCTAGGTCAAAAACAGCGCCCAAGTCAGCCGAGCAGACAGAATTCTGCAATCGCAGAATTCCAGAATGACCACCCGTATTGTCGAGTTCGTATCTCCCACCACAGAGATCCGAATTCGATGATTCTTTTTGATACCTGTAGATTACATGACCTAGTTTATTTTTTGTATAATAACTTTGTGCTATTAGTTGCTGTGGACAAAATTGTAGTCGTCACAAAACTGCGAGCACCCACTTTTCCGGTTTTCTAAAAAGTGGAGATCGGAGCGCGCCCCGCCAAATGGGACCGCCCCGCCGTGTGTCAAGTGTACCGAATGGTGCACACAGCATAATCGGACACGTGAAAATTCGTGGAGACTGATTTGGACGCGTGTGCGCGCCGGAATCAGGCCGTATCCGCGGACACATTCTGTGTCGCCACTTTTGTGGAACTCGCGAGTATTTTGTGCACGCTTGTCAGATTGCGACAAAACTTGCGCCACTGGACTCGTGGTAACACGCTGGTCCTGTGACCCAATTTTCACGCATTTCTGAGACGGTTGACCAGATCGCCAATTGGCGGGCCCCACTGTTGACTTTTTGGACCAAATTATGTTCGGCTCATCGGAATCCAAATTTGGATATACCGTTGGGATCGTATTGACATTTAGAGTTGTTTGACCCATAGTTTGTCCCATTTAGAGACTGTTACCCTCGGCACGCTTTTCGGTGCAAAGTGCACCTATGGAACCCGCTTTGGCCCAAAAATGACCTTTTTGCCCCTGTGTCCAAATTGGACGTAAGGACAGGCATTTCCAGCTATTTGACATCTTCTGAGACTGTTGGTGATGTTTATTACAGCTTTTGGAGTAGTCCCTACCGGATCCACTGATACAGGGACAATTGTTGATATTCGGACATCAGGCAAGTGTACCTTGCCAAACTCTGCAGCTTAGTTATCTATTTTCCTTGCTTTATATATATTGCTGTGCATGCTCAACCTAGGACCGTGTGACGTACTTAGCGTCCGATTATCAGTCGGGTGCCGACACTGTACGCAGTGTTGGGTACGGTCATCTAGAGATGGACATCCGTGACACTTTATATTCTCGTACTTGTCTTATCAAGTACCCTATGACCCAGGACACTTGACACTATTCATGAGACAGGATTGTCCCGAGATATTCGTGGTGATTCTGTATAGGATACAGGATATGGACAGTATATCCTTAGATACTTTATGACTTGTTGCATTTAGCTATGATCGCGCTTGACATGGACATGAGACGTTATGGACATGATATGCGTGGTTACATTGGGTGGGGAGAGACACACAGGCTACAGGCTGATTATATATATATAAAATATAGTAAACACATAGTAAAATACATAGTTATTGCTGCTACCGGCTCCCCGACACAGAGCTTGTAGTGGTCTCAGCCTGAGTACCCGTGATGCTCTCACTTGCATTTTTACATAGATGGTTACATACTTACCCTATTTATTTCATTATCTGCTGCACTGCATTATTTATTTTGGCATGAGCTTTCTTGTACCTTACTATGTCCCCTGAGGACCTGGATCCGGATTTTGTCCCCAGATTTTGCAGACGAGGTTTATCCCGAGGTTTACGGGACCGGAGCAGGAGCTGATCCAGGAGCTGTACCACCATCCGAGGATGAGGTCTTAGCTGAAGACTTCTCTTGAGCATCCATGTTCATGCTCAGCTTTTATTATTTATTTCAGTCTTTTCTTTCTGGTCTGTGGAACCATTGTACTAGATATTTATCGGGTTATTCCCCGAAGTACTTTGTGAGACTTGCTGATGATTTACATTCCTTATTTATTCTGTGGATCATATTTTATATCTTGTGTGGATGAGATTAGTTGTGCCATGATTGTCGTAGACTTGTTTTACAGCTTAAGTATGCCCTGATGGATCCATATTATATTGAGTTGGTCCATCGGTGCGTACTGCTGGCCATTGCCACGTGTCTAGTCCCACGGTATTTTGGGACTGTGGCGTGACATAGTTTTTGTGGTGGCCCATGCAGGTCTACGACTAAATTGTTCGGTTTCAACTTAGGGACCGGACCAGCCTGCCCTAAGGATAGTATAAACTATAGGATCTCATCCATCATTTAACCATTTGTTGAACTCTATATCGAACTCGAAATTTGTTACTTGAACTGCATCCTGTATTGATTCCTCTGAGCGTTCTCATAGTTTATCTTTGATTTCAGAGCAATGGATTCCGGGAACAGAGATGATATCCCTTTGGATACACCACACGACGCTGTGGTTACTTATGGAGACGAAGTGACACCAGGGGATGGTAGACAAGCATCGCAGAGTGATCAAACCGGACAGCCTAATCCAAGGTTCCGGAGAGATGATATTCCACCACCACCTCAGTTCACTCCCCAGATGCCAGTATTCCCGCCAGGACAAGCCATGGACGGGCAACAAATGTTCCAGATGATGTATGCTATGATGCAAGCACAGCAACAGATTCAGCAAGAGGCCCATCGGCAGGAGGCCGAGTATCTGAGGACCAGCCTGGTATCCGCATTGGAGCAGGCTAATCCAGCAGCGAGGCGAACATCGACGGGATCTATCACCGACTTCCGTCATCTCAAGCCTCGCACATTTTCTGGTAAAGAAGGGCCAACGGAAGTTCATGAGTGGCTCACAAACCTTCAGCATCAGCTGGAAGCCGCTGAACTTCCAAGAGAGAAGTGGATGACTGCAGTCAGAATGCAGTTAACTGATAATGCGCACCACTGGTGGTTAGCAGAAGAAAGGAGACTTGGACAGGACAGAGTCACATGGGAAGAGTTCTCCAGACTCTTCCAAGAGATGTACATCCCGGCAGTTGCACGGTCAGAGCTCAGAGATAAGTTCAACCGCCTCATCCAGGGCAGCATGACAGTGGAAGAATACAATGCAGAATTCATTCGTCTAAGTCGCTTCGCCCCAACCTTGATCCCGACAGAAGAAGAAAAGGCTAAGAAGTTCTTCGACGGACTAAACTTGGAGCTACAGAAACTAATTGGATCCGTTGCACCTACATCCTACTCAGACGTCCTTGCAGCAGCCCGACGCATGGAACGCGTCACTAGGAGAGAGACCAGTCTGAAACGGTCTTCCACATCAGCCAAAGTACTACAAGAAGAAGCTGCAAAGAGACCTCACCTACACCAGCCACCCAGAGCCTCTCCGCAGATATCACCCACATGTCAATACTGTGACAAGGTAGGCCATATTGAGAGGGACTGCAGACGCAAGTTAGGATTATGCTTGATCTGCGGAACCAACCAACACTTAGCCAAGGATTGTCCTCATCATCGAGAGAGAGCACCAATATTAAACAGACAAGCTCTCCCAGCGCCAGGAGGGTATCAACCAAGGCCACCCATGGCTCCACAGGCAGCACTCTTCCAGCAAGCCCAACAGTAACAGCAGAGGAATCCACCGCAAGGACGCGGATAAGCTTTTGCTATAACTTTGGAGGACGCGCAGAATAATGGAGTAGCTAATGCGCGTAAGTTTTTATAGTCTTCTGCTTTTAGATTTGCTTAGTTTTGCATGTAGATTCGTGACCTAGCCTTAACCTAGTAATTAATTTGAACTTGCTAAAAAATTTATAACCTAGAATGTTTTTATAATTAATGACTGTAGAGATTGTAGAGTCTGTTATTATTATGGTTGCTTGTTTATTTTGTTTTATGAACTTGAATATTTGGTACCTCCTTTCATCATCATCTAACGTACTTAAATTTGCTGTACTGGACTTATGCTGCTATTCTATAGCCTAGTTTTGCAAGCTCATTCTTTATCGAGCTTGTTCATGACATATGTATTAGTGGACATGTACACTAATACGTTTCAGAATCAGTGTATTAAGGTCTAGCTAACCTTGGTGCGCTTGGTTCGCCCTTCGCATGATTACTTGACATGGATTGAGATATATAGCTGACTAGTATACCTACCTCTAGACACATCAGAGCATATCATATCGGGCACATAACCGTTCCAATATGAACATGCGAATAGGAATTTACCAATAGGATTTCAATCCATAAACTGCCCGGACAACTCTCCTATTTTGAATTCTTTAATCTCCTTGAACCTCGTACTTGTCTTATGTTACCATTCCTTTGAACTCTTTACTAATGATCTCTGTCTTCCCTTATTTCGGAAAGACGAACCTCGTGCCTAGTATAAGGTTGACACGCAGAAAGTACTAGATATACACCATAGGCCAATTATACTACTAGATGACTGCCTTTATAGCTGATTGAGGACATATCATAGATGATATGTTGGTGTTAAAAACTTTGAGGATTCAACGACATAATTTGGGGTATAGCTTTCTTAGATGTATAGCCTTAGATGATAGATGGGTAAAATCTAAGTTGGGTAAAGACCGCAATGTTCACTTGAGAGGAACCCTTTAGACTGTAATCAAATGAGATTTGATAGAGAGACCCTAACCCATTTTTAATTTCGAGGACAAAATTTTTATAAGTTGGGTAGAATGTAAAACCCCCTTCCTAGAAAATCGTATATACCTTTTTATTTATTAATTATTAATTAAATTGTAGTAATTAGAGCTAAATAGGAGAAATAGATTTTTATAATTTTTATGTTAGGTGTTCGGACCCTTAGATGACTTGTGGGACCATCAGGAATTTTTCAGAATTTATTCCATGTATGAGACCCCTTGAGCAGTTGCTAGCCTAACGATGTGCAATACCCTAATCTATAAATTTTCTTATGAGTATAAATATATATATATGTATATACATATATATATATATATGTATATATATATTTTATTTAAAGAAAGGAAAAGAAAAGAAAAGAAAAGAAAATAAGTATATAATAATAATACTAATAAAAATAACAATAATAATAATATAATAAAAGTTACTACTATTTGAATTAAGTTCCTTAGGAACTTTGCAATCTTTCAACAGCATCACTTCTTCCCACGTTGACCCCTCCCTTCAGCGGATGGACGTGGACCCCCTTGCTTCAGCGCCCAAGTCAGCGACCAATTCACCCTTCACCCGACCCTTTACTTCACCTTCACCCGCCTCCAATTAATCAACCCCCTCTCTATTCTAATATATATATAATATATATATATATATATATATATATATATATTAGCTCTCCAAAACCCTAACCTAAAACTCCAGACTTTCCCTTCCCATCTAGAGCCGTCACCGCAGCCAGAGAAGCCTCCCCAAGCCATCCAACCATCCCGTCGACGCCGACATCGCGAACTGCAGTCTCCCACTCGAGGCACCTTCGCTCCGGCGTGATTTTCTGTCGACCGCTCGACCAAACGCCATTCCGTTTTCATAGGTATGATCTTCCCTTAACCCTCTCCAATACTTGTTTTATAGTCAACCTCGGATAACGTGTGTCCCTAGGTCAAAAACAGCGCCCAAGTCAGCCGAGCAGACAGAATTTTACAATCGCAGAATTCCAGAATGACCATCCGTATTGTCGAGTTCGTATCTCCCACCACAGAGATCCGAATTCGATGATTCTTTTTGATACCTGTAGATTACATGACCTAGTTTATTTTCTGTATAATAACTTTGTGCTATTAGTTGCTGTGGACAAAATTGTAGTCGTCAAAAAACTGCGAGCACCCACTTTTCCGGTTTTCTAAAAAGTGGAGATCGGAGCGCGCCCCGCCAAACGGGACCGCCCCGCCGTGTGTCAAGTGTACCGAATGGTGCATGCAGCATAATTGAACACGTGAAAATTCGTGGAGACTGATTTGAACGCGTGTGCGCGCCGGAATCAGGCCGTATCCGCGGACACATTCCGTGTCGCCACTTTTGTGGAACTCACGAGTATTTTGTGCACGCTTGTCAGATTGCGACAAAACTTACGCCACTGGACTCGTGGTAACACGCTGGTCCTGTGACCCAATTTTTACGCATTTCTGAGACGGTTGACCAGATCGCCAATTGGCGGGCCCCACAGTTGACTTTTTGGACCAAATTATGTTCGGCTCATCGGAATCCAAATTTGGACCTACCGTTGGGATCGTATTGACATTTAGAGTTGTTTGACCCATAGTTTATCCCATTTAGAGACTGTTATCCTCGGCACGCTTTTCGGTGCAAAGTGCACCTATGGAACCCGCTTTGGCCCGAAAATGACCTTTTTGCCCCTGTGTCCAAATTGGACGTAAGGACATGCATTTCCAGCTATTTGACATCTTCTGAGACTGTTGGTGATGTTTATTACAGCTTTTGGAGTAGTCCCTACCGGATCCACTGATACAGGGACAGTTGTTGATATTCGGACATCAGGCAAGTGTACCTTGCCAAACTCTGCAGCTTAGTTATCTATTTTCCTTGCTTTATATATATTGCTGTGCATGCTCAACCTAGGACCGTGTGACGTACTTAGCGTCCGATTATCAGTCGGGTGTCGACACTGTACGCAGTGTTGGGTACGGTCATCTAGAGATGGACATCCGTGACACTTTATATTCTCGTACTTGTCTTATCAAGTACCCTATGACCCAGGACACTTGACACTATTCATGAGACAGGATTGTCCCGAGATATTCGTGGTGATTCTGTATAGGATACAGGACATGGACAGTATATCCTTAGATACTTTATGACTTGTTGCATTTAGCTATTATCGCGCTTGACATGAACATGAGACGTTATGGACATGATATGCGTGGTTACATTGGGTGGGTAGAGACACACAGGCTACAGGCTAATTATATATATATAAAACATAGTAAACACATAGTAAAATACATAGTTATTGCTGCTACCGGCTCCCCGACATAGAGCTTGTAGTGGTCTCAGCCTGAGTACCCGTGATGCTCTCACTTGCATTTTCATATAGATGGTTACATACTTACCCTATTTATTTCATTATCTGCTGTACTGCATTATTTATTTTGGCATGAGCTTTCTTGTACCTTGCTATGTCCCCTGAGGACCTGGATCCGGATTTTGTCCCCAGATTTTGCAGACGAGGTTTATCCCGAGGTTTACGGGACCGGAGCAGGAGCTGATCCAGGAGCTGTACCACCATCCGAGGACGAGGTCTTAGCTGAAGACTTCTCTTGAGCATCCATGTTCATGCTCAGCTTTTATTATTTATTTCAGTCTTTTCTTTCTGGTCTGTGGAACCATTGTACTAGATATTTATCGGGTTGTTCCCCGAAGTACTTTGTGAGACTTGCTGATGATTTACATTCCTTATTTATTCTGTGGATCATATTTTATATCTTGTGTGGATGAGATTAGTTGTGCCATGATTGTCGTAGACTTATTTTACAGCTTAAGTATGCCCTGATGGATCCATATTATATTGAGTTGGTCCATCGGTGCGTACTGCTAGCCATTGCCACGTGTCTAGTCCCACGGTATTTTGGGACTGGGGCGTGACACTCTGTTGCTCAACTCGCTCTACAAGATATTGGCGCTCCTTCTACCACATCTAACTCACTTGGCAAAAAAGTTGTTCAACAACCGCGCCATCCAAGGAAGGACTTCTTGTACGTATAAAATGAGCCTAAGAAGAAGATTCCTCTGCTGCCAAAGATTAAAATTATACGTATAACAGAAGGAAATTTATGTGCCACTAGTTCTGAAAATCAACATGGTGTACCCAAAGTGCAAGATCTACGTACAAAATTGAGTGGACAAAGATATAAGATGCGAACTTCAGAAGAATGCGTCATTCAAGCCAGTGCTTCACTCTATACATAGGGTACCAAAAATGTGGGTGCAAAGTACAATGTAAAAAATATAAAATATAAGACTCTGTCTACTTCTTCTTCTATCCCTTCTCACTCTGACTTATGTAAAATTCTTGTACATAACCGTAAGGATAGAGAACCTTCTCTGCCTACAAAGGTGCCTACAAAATAGTATCATTATGGTTGCCATCCAATTGTAATCAACTATAGTTGTACCAAAATAGTTGAATCTTCTTCTAAATTGTCTGTATTTGACCGTTTGATTTACACCTTGCCCACCAAACAACATTCTCGAAAGCAAGTTAACAAACAAGAAGATGATAAGGAATTACTACTAGCTCCCATATATATGGCTTCAAGAATCCCTCAAAGAGGAAGAAGTTCAGGACGAGACACGTCAAGAATACCTAGTCAGATAAGGTTCGATCAGTTGGTCTACCAAAATATCCATTCTCGGAGGCGAGACCTCTCTATCATAGAAAGTGGCCACTCTTCAGGATCTGAAGGTGACTTTCCTGGGGGTAGCAATTCCCCTGGATTTGAAACCGACAGTGTAGATTCCAATTACATAATATAATCCACTAGCCCCTCTATCGTCTATAGAGAGGTTAGTACATATGCTATTGGTGATGATCTAGACGCTTCTCTGTCAGGGAGCATAGAACAACGTCTTAACTTATTGGAGGCTGCGTTCAAAGATATGCATGCTATGATGTATAATATGCATCAAATGATGATGGTTTAGCATACCGCGACAATAACACCTGTACAGGCCACATCATCTATATATATATAACCATCTCCATATATGGCACAGCCTCTAGGCGGTATAAATTCTGATGTCACTCCTAATCAAGAGTCGACGACCCCGTCTTTCAACTCTCCTAATGTTGGGGGTGTTCCTCTACCTATACTGGTACATGTCCAACTAACATCCTTTTAGTCAGCTATATCACAACAGCTCGATGAGACACAACATGTCACGCCCTCGGCCCGGTAGGGTCGGAACGTCCTCGCTTGGGCATGATGTCGCTCAAGCCTGAGTTACGCTCGGACAAGGTCAGGTCTAAATATGTGTTTGATTTGCTTATGCCATATAGTCGTCATAGCAGAAGTATTGAATAAACATAAGTATGGAATAAAATTAAAAAAAATTATTGATAATCAAGAAATATTACAAGTGGCACTAGGCCGAGATTACAAGTCGCTCATGCTCTCTCTCTCAAAATAATAAAATGTTCCAAGAGGCTTACAACTGTAGAATGATAACTTAGGCGATATTCCAATACATTATGTCCTATATATGTGCTTCAGCTCCGGATGCAATGCTCCAAGACTCCAGAGTTTACTCCAAGCCTTAGCGCGTACGAGGGGATACTCCGTACTGAACGATTGTTCTCCCGCACCCTGCAAGCAACCTGGTGGGTTATCAGTACATTGACTGCACTTATAGGGAGGCTTCTCATCCGCTCAACAAAATCCAAACATGTATATTAGTTATGTGCACCATCTATTAAGTTGTCTTTCTATTCGTGCCTTAGGATCAATTTAATGGCATAAGATATAAGCCTAACTTGTGTAGCATTGTACCATACAATATAAGAGGAAAACACAGAGACTTACCAACTTACCATTCGCCCTTCCTTGTCCAAAGATAAAACCAAGTTAACTATCTCGAATATCTACGAAATCAAAGATCATATTAGCAAACACAAGCGTTATTTCTGACCCAGGGACACGAGTTATTCAGGTTACTTAAATATGTTATATTAGAATGTACCGTTGCTTACTCAGACGATTCAGATGTGTTACTCAGATTCTTAGGTTATTTAAATTATTCATTTTAATGCAATAACTCGCATGCTGATAGCCGTAATCGAGCCAACTAAATATATATGAACAGAAGTTCACTGACATAGCCATAAATGACATATTTTTGTCTTTGGTCGGATGGGTGCAACACTGGGTCCCGGACTTTAGGTTGCACTCATCCCGCACCAAGAAATGTTCCGTTTGGATCGAATCGGGTCCGGTACGACCGGTGGCCGTCCACAAAAACCAAAAATACCCTGTGTACAGGTTGTTCGTGACCGCGGCTTATTCTTTTCTTTTATAATACTTAACCGGCTCCCAAATCCATTTTTCTTCTTTTTACACAACGGGCTCCCACAGCCATAACGAATTATCAACTGGGTTGGCGGCTCCATGCAGCGCGGGTAGCGAGCGCCGCTGCACGTCCCCGTCATACCTGTCTATAATCATACTTTCTTGCCTTTCTTTTATTCTCTTTACTTTACTTTCTTTACTTTACATTTATTTTATTATGTATTTTTTGGTACGGGGACAGCCTTAGCGACCTTATGGTCCTAAAGCCTTTCTATGTTTTTATTACTTAGCTCAGAACGACTATTTTGATAGTCTTCCTATCTGAACAGAGTGAATCATTTCAAGTGAAGTATTTCAAACCGTGACACTTTCTATGTGATGTGCATCGCAATAGTGCGTAGGTAAAACTACTGAGGCATAAGTAAAACTTCTACTTGTACAATAAAACATAAAATAAACTTTATATCTTCTAGCAGTAGGTTAACTTTTGCAAGTTCTATGCAAGTAATACGAGATGAGATTATTCCCTTATCTAGGTGTGTTGAACTCTTTATTAGCATACAATAGGTGATTCACCTAGCGACTAGCATGTATCGTCCGTATTTTTAGATGTACATGCTAAGAAAAGACATGTTCATCGTAGCCACCCACCTTAGCGATAATTCATATTTGCCGAAAAAGACTCTGAATGCTCCTTTGAAAGTCTAAGTTTGGACTCCTGAAGTGTCACAACCCGTACCCAGAATTTGGACACGAGTTGTAGGTACATCCAGCCTACACTGCAGCATCGGCAGTAGAACATTGTCTAAGTCACGATACTTTCTATCACAGCTCACAATAATAAATATAACTTGTCAATGATCTTAACTCTATAAGGAGGACAAGATGAATATAAATATGATGACAATATTAATATTCAATCACATAATTCTATAAGCAAAAGAAATGGCACGATAATGATATAAAGGAAAAGAGAAGTCTAAAAATATATATACATCATACATCAATGAGTCTAGAGTCTAAATAACAATATATGTATCCAAATAAAATATACAACTCAGAGTATCACAAGTCTATAATCCAACTACAAAATGAATGCTAGACTATAAGTCTCTACTAATGGATCCAATACTAGAATGGGATCCTCCTGATGCTCCTGGGTAAAATCCTCGTCTACTCCGGGTCCGTAATAAGTGGGGTAGAAAGCCTTGAGATCCACTAAAAAATATTATCCTGTCAGGATTGGAGCGAAGCACATAAACTAACAGTAGTTCCATTAATTTAACAAAGACTATAAAACAGTAAGCAATAAAAATACAAGATAGAAAAAATACTCGACAATAAGAAACTGGTACGCAGATAATCTTATCACATGTAATAATAAACTATAAATAAACTAGGAATAACTATATCAGCAGGTGTAAACTGGAAAAGCGATAAATAATTACTAAGTGCCTTAAAATATTAATTATTATGTGATCAGCTTGGGACGGATCAGGCTCTACCATATATGATTGGTTATGCACAAGTACAGTAAGGGATCAGGTTAATCAAGTATGATTGACTATGCACAAGTACAGGTAAGGGGATAAAGCCAATCATATACGGGAAGCTATGCACAAGTAATAAGATCAGTCTACACCCTTGTGTAGTGAGGGTGAGCTATGCACATGTAGGTGGTGTATGCTTACATAATCAACTAATACTTCCCCATCCCCAGTTAGTACAATGGATTCAATCATGACTCCTCGTGACCTGCATCTATGATACTAACCCATGTGTCCACTGTGCTGGGAATCAAGCATAACACTACATACTAGAATCATAGTAATCATTAAATAAGGAAACTGTCAAAAAATTTACTCGCCTGTGGTCCTGAGCAAGGTTTGAGGATCGATGTCCAAAATGGAATCACAAAGACTAAATATCAAGTATTATTGTTAAATGGTGAATTAAAGGATGAGCATGATTGATTAACTAAAAAAATGAGGCTTCTAGATCATGTCTCAGTCCAAACTAGGTTAACTAGGTCCACTAATCACTTTCTACATAATAGTCTATAATAGATAATAACTACTAACACTAGTCTAGACAATAACTACTAACACTAGTCAAAATTAGTTATATTAGATATTAGTAATAATATATCTATATACTAGTTTATAACTATGAGTTATAACCATATAGCAATAGCTTAGCTATATACATACTACCTTAGTACTTATTTAATACCTATTTGGTATGTAACCCTTCTAACTATATATATGATACTAATTAACCAATACTAATACTAACTAGATGTGATACCACTTAAGTGATTGATACAACTATATAACTGATTTTATATCTCATAATGCACTACTAGAATTAGGGCAACTGATAACAATGTCAGTCCCCAACTAGCTAAATATTCCCATTCTACTTACTGCTAACTGATACCAGCTCTACTGTTTCAGTGAACACTTCACATGTGCACCACCCTTCCTCATATTTGCCATTACATAGTTGTACTTAGGATCATAATACAGATACTTCAACATATGATACTTGAACCAAGTTGCTAGCAAGTGGCAACTGGCCACTGCTGCTATTCCTACCAGTTATCTCCCTTCTATATCAGACCACATACTAATATCAATCACTTGATACTCACCTATCTCAAATACTCTACACCTCACTACTTCACCCAACTACTACCCAGGTAAACTGCCTACATCTGTACACTGTCTTAAGTAGTATACACTTGCTCATTGCCTGCCAATCTACCCAGGAACCTGACTTCAATTAGTATACATAGCATACTCATTGCTATGTACTACTCCAGGAATATCCCCCTAGCTACTGATACATCAATGTATCAATACACTGATACAACCCCTCTTTACCAATTCACTCATAATCTAATCCACAATGCAGTATCAACTACCTGGCATAATATATGAGGATACCCTGAATACCTGCAGAAACTCTATCCCTCAGTGCAAGGCACTGCACTGACTGAGATGGATGCAGTTCCTTGTTCAACTCATGCTTGCTCGTGTTGTTGCACTGCAGTATAGTGCAAGGCCTGCACTGCTTCACTACTCCCAAATCACTGACAGTAGTAGTAATTTTATCCCCGTGCATCAAAGTATTGATGTCTCCTCCAACTGCACTTACACTCACACACAACAAGACTCATCTCAGTGCACACTGATACCACACTTAGGACTGAACCACGGTGCTCGAGCACAAAACACATCTATCACTCGAGCACTACACTTCTCCCACATGCCACTATAACCCATGAACAATAGTATATAGTTCAAAACATTAATCATATAGTATAGTATATACTAACACATCTAGATTCATATCTAATACCCATCTAACCCCACTACACATAGCATATAATTACCATATTTAAATCTACCCATACCAAGGTTAATATAACAAACACTAGATGAACAACTCATGATACACCATCAACTAATGTGTCAAAACCCACAATATCCAATTATAACAACATACACATGCCAAATATAATTATATATAACTATTATAACTTGTTATAATATAAATTAGGGTAAAATATACTAATATGTACAAAATCCCTAAATTAGAGCCCTGTATCATACTGTATCATACTGTATCATGACACGGCCTACCTTTATCCAATTATGGACACGTATCCACTCCCACATGACCAATCTATCTCAAATTTTGTCTACCAAACCTAATGACAAATACTTGGTATTCTATTCTCAGATTTTTCCTAAAATGGACACCAAACCCATTGTAGAAATCTCAATAAGGGTCAATAAAAGCTCAAACTTCTCCCTATGGGTAGCCCTAATGCATGGGTACTTTCTAAATGCTCTAAAATACTAGATGGAACTAATTAGTGAAGGAATTTCATAATTTACCTATTGGAAGATGGTTTTCTAATAAAATAAATAATATGACACGATTTGGACACAAGCACCAAGCCAAACTTCTTCTTCTCCAACCTTCTTGCAACTACTAGCTTTTAATCTCCTTAGATGGTAAGGATAAGGAAATTTAAGATAAAAATTGGGGTAGAATTGATGGTGGGGTAAACTATTGGAGAAGAACACTAATGAGGAATTACTTGAGGATGAAGAATGAGAGGAGAGAGAATTTTCTCCCTAAAAACTAGGGTTGACCCCCTCTTCCTTCTTCCTCAAGGAATATAGAATGTCCTAATTACCCCTATTGGGTTGTCATGAAGGAATTAATTAGTAGAAGTTTCTAATCCTAATGTGGGTTCAATCTAATTTATAATTAATAGAAGCGTTAACTTAGATTGAGTCTATTGTGACTAGTCCAATAAGTTGGTTAAGTTGTCATGTCTAGTTGGTTAGGTCCACTAGGGGCTTGTCTAACTAAATAATCTAATCCCTAACCAATACTAATATTAATCACAAAATATGGCATTCATATTTATATAAATAGAATATAACTACATTATTTATGATAATACATAAGAACAGAAATACCCCTATTCTAGAAATGTGGTAGTGACATGAAGGGCCAAGTTTGAATTCTTTTGTATTAAGAGAGTCATTTCACTAAGCAAGATGGGATGGGTTGCTGCTCTTGCATATTTTAATCCGCTCTCCGTGCTGAGCGGAGTGAGTCGTTACATTATACACCACTCTGAAAAAAATTCTTCCTTGAGACTTCTTGAGAGCAAACTGTTCTATCGCACACTATCTAATCTAACTCAAGCATATTACTTTGTGTCATTAGACCCGTTCAAACATAACTTCCTATTTATTTTCCTCATTTAGTGTCGCATGTATGCTTAGTCTATTTTATTGAATGACTCTATCACTCAATTCAAGTTAACAATATCCACTCGGTCATCGTGTTCACTAACTCAGTCTCTATTGTGCCTCAGTGTAAAACATATATCACTTAACATGGGGTATGATCTACTGTGTACAAAGATCTTAGGTTAAGGCTATCTTAACCAAATTGTTATGCTCGACCACGTGAATCTAACATATTCACTTGCAACTGCATTCGAGTTCAGCATATCATTGAGTCTGGATTGTACACATATTCTAGGTATCCCCGAAATACAAGTATTTCAACCAAGCTTAGCGATAGCGAATTCGGACAAGTTACTGGTGAAGGTGTCACATATCTATCAAAACTCTTCAAGTTGAATCCTAAATAGTCTTTCAATTTGATAAACTCCAAGTCTGATTCATCGTCCAAGTATTCTCGTCCTAAGAATTTACCATGTTACCTCAAAAGGGGTCAATCAAAATCTACACCAATTAAAATACAATTCAAACCAAACATTGTACTACCATCAAGCATGATCTATCCAGTCTAACGACTAGCGTCCATGTCCTATCGTCCATTCTGTTCATTTCAAACATCAACTTTCTAGCGAACACTTATCTTCCCAAGCCCAACTCTAAGTTTTGTTTCTCTAGTTCTATGGCTTACCCAAGCAATACTCTAAAGTCGGTCACACAAGTTGTCTCTCGGCATAGGGTCGTTTGCCTAACCACTAGATCAGCTCACAAGGTCATAGGTTCAGTCTAAGTTCATGATTCATATTGTGTAATTCATTGCACAAAACTTGCCCTAATTTCTAAGGTCAAACCATTATTCATTCGTATGAGATATTCTACCCAAGCTCGCTTCACTCAGATTTTTAAACATCAAGCAGTGATCATCCTACTTTTATCATACATTCGTTGTACGGGGTTCAAGTCCGTTCAGCAAAGCCATTCCTAAGGTAAGTTTGTTCAGCCAAATCCATAATATATATCCATGTCGCGTGTCAAGCCTAGTGATTTGTATCGTCTATCTTCTCAAACACATAATAAAATTTGCATATCCATTCTTTTCTAAGTCTAGACCACTAAGTCATAATTTAATTTTTAAATCTTTGATCACAAATATAACTCTAAGTCATCCAACACAATTCACATATTCGTTCACAAATCCACCTAGCGTAACTTTGCTTCAATTCTAGACTTACTCATCCTCGAAATACTTTCGATTCACTTGCATCCTGAAACTCGTCTTATCGTATCGAACCATAAGTCAAAATAATCATCCAATTGTCACACTCTAATCTTCTGCAAGTTTGATCATCCCCAATGGACGTAATATAACCACGCTAACGCTTTCGTGGGATAATCGTCCTAATCCGAGCATGACGGATATGCGAGCTTGGAGTTGCGCTCGTACAAGACAAGAATGTTAAACGTTATAGTTATCATCAAAATGACCAATATACCTTATCATTATAATTTATTTCATCCAAGTTATATATTAATCCATCAAGTCTTGTTTATCTAATAACCGTTAATGTCATGATCATAATTCGCCTAACCAACTCGTCCAAACTTCAATATTATCATTCGATTAATCCGTAGTCTACTTCTAGCATTCCTCAAACAACTAAGTTTGAATCCTCTAGCCAAAGTCTATTCACCTTTGTTGCATTCTATTTCATCGAGTTTGTCTACATAATCATTGAATATATTAGCCCTGATCTCCCGAGAGTTCGATCATCCCCGCTGGACGTGAAATCATCATGTCAATGCTCCTACGGGATAATCGTTCTCATTTGGGCCTGATATCGAGTGCTATATTTCGAACTAGATTCAAGATCGTTCGTCCAAATTCAAGATTAAGTCCATTATTACCTACCTTAATTATCGAACCATAAATTCTTTAACTTATATCAATCAGTGCCATCTCCCAACTATCGATATCGTATTAAATCTTATTCAAATTTGAAATAACAACGTTCATACTCAAGCTAAATTATATCGAGCGATATCCTACTAAATAAAAAATTTCCATGCGCCCTATCCTTCGTTCGTGCGATCATTCCTATTAGGCTAACTTCGATCGCATTCTCGAGTATTGAATCTCAAACATAAGTTTCAATCCATTTGATTCAATTAAGAATCACACGTAGTATCTACTAAGTTTTCTCGACCAAGATATTAATTATATTACTCTGAATCCCTATCCATTATAAGGCTTATCACTTGCTCAACAAATTCTCAATCGTTCGACCCAAATCTCATATGAGACCTTTGAATTCACTACTAGCTAGGCATTACTTATATTGAGGCTTTGTAAAATCATGTTGCTTCCTGACAGACTCATTGCTACCCCAAAATTCTTGATTCGCTAGAATATTTCTAAGATGATCCATACACCACTCAAGGTTCGAGCTATACTCTACGAATCTTCAAAACTCACTCTTTCCTCAAGTCACTTATTCGTTCTGTGATATCGCATATACTACTCAGGAATCGAGTCATCTAGATAAATTCTCAATCACGTTTGCATCATTCACTTGCTTATCTAATTAGTTCCTTAGAACTTTACCACGATCCCTATGTGTTGCATCTATAATCTTAGTCTCGCATATACTTCTATCGATAGTTATTGACACAAACTATATTTTGATTCCTATCTACCAGACACAAATAACCGTTCGAACTATTTCTCAAAATCCAAGCATGGTCCTCTATATTCGTCTTAGCGATAATTCGATAATATTTTTATCGATTTTCATTCTAAGCCTGACTTATACTTATCTGAACGATATACGATCTCACTCGCATACTCACTTGCACCCAAGGGTCTAGGTGCGAGATACCCTACACGACTTAGCCGAATGACTGTGTGCATAACTATCATGTTCGAATGACACTCTAGTCTCGCATACTAACACATTTTAGTATTTGCGTATAGGTATTCGGGTTCACACATAGCTTGTTAACTCCAGCATGAGTCTATTCCTACAAAGTCTGATACAGCTCGGCACAAAGGTCTTTCTATAACTATCTCGTTCAACCAATCATTCATATACACTTTTAAAAATATTTAAACTCATTGTATGTAATATTCCAACAGGACAACAAGAGAGATCTTTCACCTATTTACCCATGAACGAGCTTTCAAAACTGAGAGAATCGATACAAAGTCCAAGGACGTAAAGTCGTGCTCTGATACCATTATGTCATACCCCCGGACCGGCATGGCCAAATCATCATCGCTTGTGCATGATACCGCACGAGCCTGAGTTGCACTTGTATAAGGCCAGGTCCGAATAGGCGTTTGATTTGCTAATGCCATAGAGTCGTCATAGCGGAAGCATTGAATAAACACAAGTATGGAATAAAGTCAAAATTCTTTATTGAGAATCAAGAAACATTGCAAGCGGTGCTAGGCCGAGATTATAAGTTGCTCATGCTCTCTATCTCAAAACAATAAAATATGCCAATCGGCTTATAACTGTGGAATGATAACATAGGTCGATGCTTTCTTTGAATAACCGGAATTCATCAGTGGAAATATCTTGCAAATGCCTTTTTGACACTAGAATAGGATGCTAGGGATATTCCAAAACATTATGTCATGTATATGTGCTTCAGCTCCGGACTCAAAGCTCAAAGGCTCATGAGTTAGATCTACGCCTTAGCACGCACGAGAGGATACTCCGCACCGAACGATTATTCTTTCATACCCTGCAAGCAACCTGATGGGTTATCAGTACATTGAGTACTGGTAGGAAGTCTTCTCGTTTGCTAAACAAAATCCAAAAATGTATATTAGTTCTGTGCTCCTTCTATTAAGTTATCTTTTTAGTCTTGTCTTAGGATCAATTTTATGGAATAACATATAAGCCTAACTCATGTGGCAGTGCACCGTGCAATATAAGAGTAACATGACAAGACTTACAAACTTACCATTAGTCATTCCCTGTCCAAAGATAAAACCAAGTTAACCAACACGAATATATACGAAATCAAAGATCACATAAGCAAACATAATTGTTATTTCTGACTCAGGAACACGAGTTATTCAGGTTACTCAAATGTGTTATACTAGAATGTACCGTTACTTACTCAAACTATTCAAATGTGCTACTCAGATTCTTAGATTATTCAAATAACTTATTTTAATGCAATAACTCGTACACGGATAGCCGCAATAGAGCCAACTATATCTATATGAACAGAAGGTCACTGACATAGCCATAAAGAACGTGTTTCCGTCTCTGGTCGGCTGGGTGCAACGTCAGGGCCCGGACTTCAGGTTGCACTCATCCCGTACCGAGAAATATTCTGTCAGGATCGGATCGAGACCGGTGTGACCGACGGCCGTCCACAGGAACCCAAAATACCTTCTGCAGAGGTTGTCCATGACCACGGTTTATTCGTTCCTTTTATAATACTTAATGGGCTCCTAGAGCCATTTTCTTTTCTTTTTAAATAATGGGCTCCCAAAGCCATAACGAATTATTGACTGGGTTGGCGGCGCTCCATGCAGCACGGGTAGCGAGCCCCGCTGCTCGTCCCTGTCGTACCTATCTATAATCATACTTTTCTGCCTTTCTTTTATTCTCTTTACTTAACATTTATTTTATTATGCAGTTTCTGGTACGGGGACTGCCTTGGCAACCTTATGGTCCTGAAGCCTTTCTATGTTTCTATTACTTGGCTCGGAATGACTATGTTAATAGTCTTCCTGCCTGAACAGAGTAAATTATTTCAAGTGAAGTGTTTCAAACTGTAGCACATTCTATGTGATGTGCATCGCAACTATGTGCAGGTAAACTACTGAGGCATAAGGAAAACTTCTACTTGTATAATAAAACGTAAAATAAACTTTCTATCTTCTAGCAACAGGTTAACATTTTCATGTTCTGTGCAAGTAATACGAGATATGATTATTCACTTAGCTAGGTGCATTAAACTCTTTATTAGCATGCAATAGGTGATTCACCTAGCGACTAGCATATATCGTCCATATTTTTAGATATGCAGGCTAAGTAAAGGCATGTTCATCATAGCCACCCACCTTAGCGATAATTCACATTGGCCGAGTAAGACTCCGAACTCGCCTTTGAATGTCTAAGTCTGAACTCCCGAAGGGCCAAGTCTGAATTTTTTTGTATCAAACGAGTCATCTCACTGAGCAAGAAGGGATGGGCCTTTGCACTTTCGTCGTTTTAATCAGCTATCCACACTGAGCAAAGCGGGTTATTACACAGCAAGCCATTAAAGAATTGTGTGCTCAGTTCAATGCTATAACTAATCGAAACAAACTCCAGAAGCTTGGGATCAAATAACCTTTCCTTCCTGAATGGTGTAAAGTCTTTTACCCGCCTAAATTAAAACCTCTAATCATAACTCCCTTTGATGGGAAGACCTCACATGGGCAACATATGAACTACTTTGAGATGATTATAGGACAACTGCCACAGGACGATGCCCTGCTCACTGAATTATTTTTTGGAGTCTTGTACGGTATAGGCTATGATTGGTTTTGCAGTTTTCCTGATAATTGTATCTCATCATTTGAAGATTTATAGAGTCTCTTCCTCTTTCGATTTTATGAAGGAGGCATGGATATGATAATATCCAGTCTCATTGACACTAAGGAAAGAGAGAAGGAGCCTGCTCATGAATTCATTGAGTATTTTAGGCATGTAGCTCTGAATATGCCACCGAGTATTCCCGTAACCCATTTAATGGATACATGTAGAAAAAACTTCTTGTATGGACTAAAGTTCTGGATCGGCACGGTCCAATTTAAAGATTGGAAGTCTTTCACTATAAAAGCAGACGTTGCAGAGCAAAATGCGATGTCAACTTTGATTTTATGAAGTTTAAAGCCTCAGAGGATAAAGTTAAGTGCTCTTTTAGCCTCAACAACAACAACAATAACAATAGCAATCGTAACAACAAAGAAAATGAGGCCCTTGTCGTGAACCTATCCAAGCGACCTACTTCTCCACCAAAATAGAAAGCTCCAAAATATTCAAAGCCAAAAAAAGAGTACTCTTTTGACGAGAGTGACATAATCAGCATCTTTAACTTTCTGATGAAGAGCAACAAATTACAGTTGCCTGACATCAAGAGACCAGATAAAGCTGGCAAGATAGATGATATAAGGTATAGTTTGTACCACCGATACGTGCATCACCCCACTAGGGCTTGTTACGTATTAAAGAAGAAGATCTAGCAACTAATAGACTCTCAAGCTATCATAATTCACAATGATGAAAAGACGATCACTTCTAACCTGGTGTCTCTTCAGTTCGGGGGCTTCCCAGTGCAGGACGTTCTGCATAGTATTATACCAATATCGAGAGCGACAATGTAGATTGTCAATCTGTCACTGGCCCATGATCAAGCTGAAGGAATGGTGCCCCTCACTATTCATGTAAACCCACATAATTTAAAATTTAAAATTTAATTATTTTTTATTTATAATTATTTAATTGTTGGATTTCTTGATCTTACATAGCTAATTAGAAAAAAAAATCTTTAATTAATTAGCCTTTAAAAACATTTTATTATTGTCTCTATTATTTTAGTAATTGTAATATTTCACAAAAATATACTTTTGAGTGTAAATTTATTTAATAAAGAAATACATATTTTTCTATAATTTATTTCATTTACAAATTGATTTATTTCAGATTTTTACCATATATGCATATATCTATATATATATAATAGAATAAAGAAAAAAAATCCTAAAGCAGTTAACCCCAAAATATCCCAAACACGAACCCTTAACTAACCCTTAATTAAACTCTAACCATCCCCTAATCCAAAAACCTCTTATACTCAAACCCACTCCCTCTCGGTCCCTCTCTCTCGATATATATATATGGATAGGAAACCAAAACCCTAATTCCTAACCCTACCCCTACCCCCTAGATGGCGACCACCTGGCCTCTTTGGGTGTTATCAGGCGGGCCGCCGGCAGCAGCGACAGCAATAGTCGCAAGCAGTAACAACGACAATTACGTAGTAGCCCCCACGACCCCCTCTTCCAGGTACATTACCCCCTCATCTTCGATTATTTTCTTAAATGGTTTCTTCATACACGCTCACAACATAACACCCTAGGAATTCCTTCAAGTAGAATAATTTTTGGTGTCTTGGTTTGGAAGAAAAATTGACGTTAAGTCAAGGGAAAAACTGTATTGGAAGCAGTATAAAATTAATCCAAGTACCCATGTTTATACGCCATTTTCTTTCAAATCATGCAAAATTCTTAGAATCTATTTGAAGGCATTTATTGACAACGTATAGGACAACAAAAACCTTCTTTTAGTTTTAATCCACTCGATGTATTCATCGAATAAAACCTGTTCAAATTTGGCAAAAAAAACATATTTTCAAAAATTAAAATTTTGCATACAGAGTATGCCACGTCAAACAAGATAAACTCATCACTACCAATTGCACCGAAAGGTGTGAATGGTATATCCTAATATGTGAAATTTTACGAAAGTTAATTTGGACGTGTGTGCACACCGAAATCAACCCGTATCCATAAAAATTCTTCGTATCGGTATTTTGTAAATTTCTCTTTTAGTTTGTGTGCATTGGTGGGATCACCACGAAACTTATGCCATTGGACTCGCAGCATTTGACTTGTCCTGTGACCCGAGTTTTGTCTGATTTCGAGTCAGTCGACGATTCTTAGTCCTATGATAAGTGATTTTATGAACGGTTCACCGGACTCTAAAACTAGACATTCCGTTGAGTTCGTATCATCGATTATAATTTATTTGAGCTATAATTTATCCAATTTAGAGACCTTTGACTTTGACACATTTTTCGGTAAAAAATGGACCACTAGTGGACCCCGCTTTGGTCCAAAATTACCATTTTGCCTTTGTGTCCAAATTAGAAGAAAGTATAGTGATTAATGACTATCTCACTCATTCCAAAAATATTGGTGATATCTATTTTAGCATCCGGAGATGTTTACACTACTCCTTTATTTTTGTTTACACTGCTTTATACGTTTCAGCACCAGATCACCTCCTTTATTTTATTTACTTATTTACTTAGTTATTTATTTACTTTGTTATTTATTTACTTAGGTCAATATACATGTTTACACTGCTCCTTTTTTGTTACTTATTTACTTAGTTATTTTTTATAAAACTATGCTTCCAAGATAGACATGGGTGCAATGACGGATTACGTTGTCTTTATTTTGTTTACTATGTATATTGACCTAGGGTTATGTGACCACCCAATTTTTTTGACATATTCGTAAATCTCTATGACCTTGGCACATACTTTTTATATATGCGTATTTGTGATACACGTGTGAGGGCACAGACCATCGTATTTGGGCCGCTCCCATTACGTAAGGGACATGTGTCAACATAGTTCATATTTTGTTGTTTAGGTGCATTTATTGACTTAGTAGTGAGAAACTGGACGTGTCGTATCATGGATATAATTCGGACAGTCGTTTGGGTGGGGAGGATATACACGAGTCGTTTGGCCTACTTTATACATTTCTTTTGTAACTTGCACGCTCCGTCGAAGATGCGATGTGAGATAACCCTCATATTATTTATAGGCGGCCTCTGACGATCGAAAGACGTTAAGCTTTGTAGGCCACTCATTCTCTGAGAGAATTATGCCAGTCCAATTTTTAGCCAGACAACCCATTCGTGCGAAGGTTATCCTCAATTGCATTCACGTAGCTTAGTTAGTTTACCCAGTACATATGTTTATATTCAGTTTATGATTGGCATGCTTCTATGTATCTTGTTACATCCCTCTGAGGACCTGTACCCTTTCCAGGTATCGATGATCATGATTATTTGTAGGAATACGGAGATCAAGACTTGCTACTTCTTTCTCTTTCGAGAAAGTCTTCCCTTCGAGCCTCTCTAGTCATTAGATGTTGTACTTACTATATTTTCTTTCATATTTGTTTGGTACTGGATTTGTCTCCACCCAACTATTAGTTTGTTTCGAATATTTTATACTTTGCTCATTGTCATATTTGGTTATTTATTTCTATTTGGTTTATGGATGAGATTAGTATTGCTTGTGACTTGTGACATTATATACCACTTGTGAATTATTATTCATAATACAGCGTATGTATGTGTTATAGTTTTCATATATTGGAGTCGCCATATACATATGGTTAGCATGCTTACGTATTCCTAGTCCTACGTATTTTGGGACTGGGGCGTGACAATTCAATAGAGAGAAATTATGTGGATTTATCCTAATCTCTTGGAAGACGTAGAACGAGGAACAACGTATTCAATATTTAAATCTAAGAAGAGAAGTCATAAGGGCCGGTCATGCAACATGATATCCTTGGTACATAACTTTGACGAAGATCAAGCTCAACGTACGAATGATATTCTCTTGAGTTTAGACTCTAAGGTCTGAACTTATCTCTGGGAGCTTCAGCACAAGAGCCTTGTATGACTGACCAATAATCTTGTTGGTTAGGTAGTGTCCCTCTGTATAGAGTATACTACATATTCAACACAAGCCACAACAAATATGGTAGTACACAAATTGCCCCAGAAAAGCAAAGAAGAAGCACATAAAAAGGAAGGTTAAGTCATGTCATATGGTCATTCTTTCTCCAGTACATGAGGAGGTCATTGCCGGCACCAGGTCCGAAAAAGAATATCATAAGACTTATGAGCAACTCAGGAGCATGTTCCTCCTACCTCTTCTACTTCTTCCGATATTTCAACAATTATTGAACCTGGTCCTTCAAAGCCCACAGCAGCAGAAAAAGGAAAGAAAAATGAGATTCAGTTTGACAAAACTCTAAAAATAACTCATCTCAAGGGCTTGATTAGCCAAAGAATTTTGACATATTGGCATAGCTCGCCAATACACCTGCTCGAATTTTGATCTTCGACTTACTTCGCCTTTCAAAAAAAAACTCAGGACACTTTGAGTGAGGCACTCATACATGCTGACTCGTACTTGACCCTACTCAAGACTTCAACTAAAGATCTTGTGGAATGTCCTCACGGCCATAGTGTGATGGAAAAGATTCTTAACATTACTTTTATACAGGATGATATGTTGTTGAAAGATAATCGGCATGATAGGCTATTATACTACACTGGTTACTTGGTTCCGTTAAAGTAAGCCAGATTCATATTGACCCAGATTTATCACTCAGCATCATCCCAAGGAGTTTGCTATGAGCTTTGAAGATACCAATGCATAGCCTGTCAACCACTAACACTACCATTTTAGGCTTCAATGCTGGAAGGAGTCGTCCTCTTGAAAAGTTTTGCCTGAAAATTCAGATAGGCGATCTCAGGATAGAGATCACATAATATGTGATTTATTCAGAAGTATCCTATAACGTCTTTCTTGGGTAACTATGTATGCATGAAAACAAGATTGTGACTTACACTTTATATCAATACTTCAAATATATGGACAGCCAAGGGGAGGTCAAGACGGAGTTCGCAGAGATCAACCCGTTCAAGGGTATCGAATCATATTATTCTAACTCTGTGTTGTTCATACCAGAGTACATAAAATAAGAGGTTAATAAGGATGACAATGAAGAGGAGAATATTCCCAGTGAAGAACCTCTCAGAATCCTGGTCAAAGGGTATACTACCCGCCCAGATCCTCTAGAACCCCTCGTTATTAATCTCCGTAAGCCCACATACAAGGAGAAAGCCAAAGAACCATTGGTAATAGATCTCACTAAGAAGAAGAAGACTCTATTTGTAATTGACCTCCGTCGTAACAAGCAGCTGGTGCTAGCAAATCAGCCTTTGGTCATCAATCTCACCAAACCTTCTGTTTAGGCTAAACCTTCTGTTGCCTTATACGGTAGGAGAAAATCTTGTATTTTATGAATAAAGATGACACTCTTTTGTACTATATTGATGTTGATCCTCCTGCTAGAGAATTCTTAGAATTCATGTATGTTTACGAGCCTCTGTCCGTACTAGCGATGTCACTATTTCAAATAGTTACTTCATGTGATGGTGCTTGTTTTGTGGTCCTAGCGAGGCAAGATGAATAGCATTAGATAATCTTCAGCAAAGCCAAAAATAAGTGATTCACATATAATTGTGACCCAGAAGATGATAATGGGAAAATATAATTTCATCACTACAGTCGGCCGACTAAGAACATTATGCAGAAAATGGACTACAAGTTGAAGTCTAAAAAAGGCCTTAATTATGGAAAAGTTCAGCGAACTCCCTTACGCCACTTTTCTCTAAAAGGCAAACCTAAAACCTATTATCATAAAACATATTGTAGGTTGGGTTATATCACCCCTCCGACAACTCCTGAAAGTTCAGAATTAAGTAGAGAAACACATTCTCATTCTTCTGACTCATCATACTGGGATTCTAATAAAAACATAGGTGAAGTGCTCAAGCATGCTCTGTCTGTCAATATGGTGTCGGTCGACTCAGAATAAGAGGATGAATAATTGTTGGAACCCTATGAGAATGATCCATAGGAACAACAGATGGATTCACAATGGGAGCTTCGGTTTGAGCAACGTAAACCACCCACAGTAGATGAGATCATTTAGATCAATGTAGAAAAGAATTATCCCTAAAATCGATCTTTATTAGTAAAAGCCTTTCCGATAAAGATAAGCAAGCCCTGGTAGGGCTTATAAAGGAATATATTGATGTTTTTTGCTTGGAGCTATGAGGATATGTCTAGCATAGACCCACAGATGTCTACACACAAACTTAATATCCTTCCTAATGTTAAGCGATTGAAACAGCAACAACGACAATTTTGCCCAGATGTGATGGATGTGATCAAAACTGAAGTCAAAAAGCTGGTAGCATGTGGTTTGGTCTGAAAAGAGCAACATCCCAACTGGGTGGATAATATAGTTCCAATCATGAAAAAGAATAAAAAGATCCGAGTTTGCATTGATTACTAAGATCTAAATTTGACTTGCCCTAAGGATGAATTCTATCTGCCCATTACAAACGTCATGATTAACAATACTTGTGGTTTTGCGCAAATATCTTTCATGGATGGATTCTCTAGATATAATTAAATCAATATGTTCCCAGATAATGAAAAGCATACGGCATTCCGAATACCATTTGGAGTATACTGTTATACGATGATGCCTTTCGGTTTAAAGGACGCATGAGTAACGTACCAACAGGCCATGAGTATAATCTTCCATGAGCATCTAAGGAAGATGGTGGAGTGTTACGTGGACGAAATAGTAGTCAAAAGTTATTACAGGGATAATCACTTACAGGACCTCAGGATGGTGTTTAACCTGATACGCCAATATGAATTCAAGGTGAATCCGACTAAGTCTTTCTGGGAGTCTCCAATGGAAAATTCCTCGGGTTTATAATAACCTCTATGGGTATTCACCTCGACTAGATAAGGTCAAAGCTATCTTCGAGATGCGTCCTTTTTGCAACCTCAAAGAGCTTCGGGGATTGCAAGTACGACTAGCATACATCAGAAGGTTCATATCAAACCTTTCTGGTCGATGTCGACCATTTACTCAGTTAATAAAAAATAGAGTAACATTTATATGGTACGACGCATGCCAGCGAGCGCTTGACGATATCAAGCAGTACTTAACAAAGCCACCAGTATTGGTAGCCGCAATGATAGAAAGATATTTCTTGTTGTATGTTTGAGCAATGGACACTCTTTAGGCGCCATTCTAGCACAAAAGAGTGACGAGGGTCAAGAACAAGCCATCTACTATCTCAGTCGCATGGTGGTGGGGGATGAACATAGATACAACCTAGTGAAGAAAGAATGCCTCGCCTTGGTATTCGCTATTCAAAAGAAATGTCACTATGTGACCAGTCAAACAATCCATGTTATATCTAGAGTAAATCCCCTCTGGATACTTATGATTAAACCTAGTATACTTAATTCTCGCTTGGCTACTTGGTCAATGTTGTTGTCCCAATATGACATGGTATATGTCCCACAAAAGGCAGTATAGGGCCAAGCACTAGCCGTCTTCTTGGCAACTCATCCAGTACTAGAGACCTCCAAGTTATATGATGATATTTTCGATGAAGTATTAGATTCTAACATGGCAATGGGAGATGACACTTGGCAACTATTCTTTGATGAAACATCAAGAACATGAACTAAAGGCAATATTGTAGCCGGAGTTGGGATCATTCTTGTCTCTCCTGAAAAACAACTAATACATTGCGCATATTCTCTCAGATAACCGTATTCTAATAATGTGGCAGAGTACAACGCGTTGCTTATTGGTCTTCAATTAGCTAAGTAATTGGATATGCAATATCTTGAAGCTTACGAAGACTCTAAGTTGATAATTAATCAAGTTAGAGGTGAATATGAAGTGAGTCTGAAGACCTTATCCCTTATTATGAAGACACGATTGAGTTGGATTTAACTTGCAACTATTTCTACATCGACTATGTGCCCCGGCTACAAAATACGGAGGCAGGTGCACTTACCGAGCTAGTAGCTTCTTTAGCCATTCTACTAAGAAGACAATATTTGGTCACGGAAGGCTGTCGAGAGTTATTCTGTGCCAAGAATAATTTATACATCAAAAGCAGTTTCAACGCAAAGTCCATACCTAATTCTGAAGACTGGAGATTTTCTTTCATAGACTATGCAGCTTATAGAATTCTTCCAGACGATCCGAGAGATGATACCTCCATCAGAAGGCATTCACTTCAATTTTACTATGATGCAACATCCAGGACGTTGTATTATCACTCATACGATGAACTTTTACTACGATGTCTTTCAGAACTTAAAGCAAAATGGGCGCTCCGTGAAGCTCATAATAGTGTTTGGGGAGCACACCAACCCGGTCCTAAACTACAAGATAGGCTCAAAAGGCTAGGTTGCTACTGGCCTACCATGGTAGCTGATGTTGTAGATTACTCTCGTAAATACAGAGTATGTCAAATATATGTTGATTTCATCTACCAACCATCAGAATTCTTACATCTAACAGTAGCATCCTGGCCTTTTGAGGCTTAGGGAATTAATATCATTGGCCCTATCAGCCCTCCTTCATCAAGAGGTCATCATTTTATCATATCTATAACCGATTACTTCTCTAAATAGGCTGAAGCAATACCACTGATTGAAGTAAAAATATTAAATGTGATTAGCTTAGTCAAAAATTATGTCATTTATCGCTTCGGTGCTCTCTGCAGAATAATACATAACAATAGGCCAAAATTTGCTAGCCAGGCATTCTATCGATTCTGCGACAAGAATTAGATCTAGAATGTATCGTCTACTGCATACAATCTTGCAGCTAACAGTTTAGCTGAAGCATTCAACAAGACAATAATCAAACTTCTCAAGAAGTTTGTTTCGTCTAATAAATGTGATTGAAATATGAAACTAGGAGAATGTCTATGGTCTTACCGCATAACAGTACAGACTCCAACTGGTTGTACGCTATTCTCTCTAGTTTACGGATGTGAAGCGGTTCTTTCTCTTGAAATCCAGATTCTTTCTCCCAGGATATCTATTGCCAACAAATTAATAGTTGAGAATAATGATCGATTGCGACTTTAGAAATTAAAAGCATTAGATAAAAAATGCTTATATGCTCAACAACGTATTGAGTTATATCGAGCACATATCTCCAAAGATTTTAACAGAAAAGTCAAAGAAAGGATATTTCAAGTTGGTGATCTTGTCCTTACGGTGAGAAGACCAATGATCATGACCCACAAAAACAAAATAAAATTCTAGGCTAAATGGGAGGGCCCTTTCATGGTAGAAACGGTATATTCAAATGGTGCTTACAGGCTTGCAAAGCCTAATGGAGATTTGCTTATGATGCCTATCAATGGCAAATTCCTCAAAAATTGCTATGTCTAAACTGGAGTTATACTCTTTCTCCTCAGTAGGTCATGTATAAATATACAGCGTGACGTTTATACCCCCACCAGTGTATATCATACATACAATCAGAAAAGTTCTTTTTTATCTCAAACTATTACCTGTGTTCAAGAGTCTTAAATATGATATAGGTAATGGATCCTCAAAATTCCCCAATAGAGTCAGATCTACTAAAGAAAACGATCATGTCCATATTACCTCTACATTATTTTCTTCCTATATTGAAAATCTATCACGTTCATATTACATCTGATAATGTTTTATTTTTAAACTTGTTGCCCGTACTTGGTATACGTACGCCATGGGCATCAATTCCACTTAATTACCTCCACTAAATGTATTTTACCATATCCATATTATCTCTGAGAAAATGCATTTAATGGTTTCCTATCTTGAAAATCTATCACGTTAATATTACCTTTGATAGCGTTATTTTTATCCAACTTATTATCTGTATCTAATATTAGGTACACAAAGGATAATAAGTCCACAAAAGTCTTTTAAGTTTGTGGCGTTCTTGATATTATTATTTTAGTTCACAGAAAGAAAAAAAACTTCTTCATTGATAGAAAATGAGGAAGGAAGACGATAATACAAGTACTCAGAAGGAGGAAGAATCAAAGTCTTCCAAATTATTTACAAATATCGCAAGAGCATGTAAAACATAGACGTCTGACGATGCAAACAATTAACGTAAAGCCTCTGTTATGGCTTGTTCTTCTTCTCTCCCCGAGTCAGCAGAAGGATTGGGGGGATTGTTGATCTCGATCTGGGGTAGGGTAGATTCATCCAATGAAGGGCCAATAAGGTCCCGAAGAAAGTCTGCCCTACACAGCCTAGTGAAGGCTTCTTTCTTTTCCTCGGCAGGCGGCGGCAAAAGAATGCTAGAGGTTTGACCAGAGTTAGTCGTAACGAGTAAGAAAGTAGTTGGTTCTTAGGACCTTCTTGTCTTCTTTTTGGAGGTGTCTTGGGAAGTCATCAGAAAGTTCGGATGAATAATATTGAATTAAGTAACCTACTCCACTATTTATAAGAAGGAGAATGACGATTCAAATTCCCACACATGCACTACCAAAATAAGTCAAATTAGCGACTTATTTAGCGACTCCGGATGAAGACGTCGCTAATATTATAGATTTAAGCAACGTATTACACTACCAAAATAATATATATTAGCGATGTCAAAAAATATTGTTAATAGGTAAAATTGTCGCTAAAATATATTAGCGACGTAATTAGCGACGTTTTGGTGTTGTCACGCAATCCATGGTCGCTGACAAGAAATTTGTTGTAGCTCAAAATACTTGACATAACAGGCTGGAATGAGTTTAAAGTACTCAAAAAAATTTACTAAAAAGGCGTTGTTAAGCCCATCATGCTATTTTTTATTGACAAATAATTTAGCAGCTGTTGACGTTTTCCAAGAATTATTTGTAGACCTCTTAGAAATAAAAAATCTTTTTTTATGTAATTTCAAATGTAAAGTGAGTCTTGAAATTTATCACTATAGCGATGTATATTTGTGACCCGTACACGTCACTTTATTAGCAACGTTCAGCTACGCGATATTGGTATATTAGCGACATTATATATTGTTGCATAATATTTCCAAATCTGTGACATTATCATCGATATTTTGCTACACCAATGCTAACCTGGCAGAAATTGCCATTTTAGCCTTTTAAGTGATGTGTAGCAACATTTTGACACAGATTAGCGACATACCTGATATCAGTTAGTAACGTTTTAACATAATTTAATGATGCACTGTCATGTTGATAAACATTTTAACTACAGTTGTCATACAAACTTCTTGTCTAAGTCTCTAGTCGACCAAATGGAGGTATGGGCCTCTAAGTTTTACAGTCTGGGTAAACACTATCTTCTTATGCAAGCCTATAGTTGGAGTCATTCAATTATACTTCATTAATAGGTCAAAAAGACTATGTGATACTAGGTTATGAGGCATACTATCCAACTTACAAGAATTTAACTAATAGTGTTATTGAACAATAGAGTGTATATACCTAGTAGAAGTCACATTCCTGACCCTATCAATCACGAAAGAAAAGATAAGATTAACATTGTGAAAGGATCAAGCAAGATGCAATGCAAGCAATCAAATAAGAATACGAAATAAAATCAAGGAAGGTAATTAAATAAGTGGATGAGATCTATACTCTAATCCTATGCACAAGCTTGCTTGGTACAGTAAAGTAATCGAGACAATAGGCTCTCGACCTGCATGGGCCACCAAAAAAATATGTCATGCCCTAGTCCCAAAATACATAGGAATATGAATACGTAAGCATGCCAGCCGTATATATAAGACAACTCTAATATATGGAAACCATAACACATACGTACGTTGTATTATGAACAATAATTCATAAGTGGTATATACTTGTCATAAGTCACAGGGCATAACTAAATCTCATCCACAAAAATCATAAAGAAATAAATGATCAAATATGTCAATGAACCAACTATGAATTAGTCAAGAAGAACTAATAGTTGGATGGAGATAAATCCACTACCAAACTAGAATATAAAGGTAAATATAATAAGTACATCATCTAATGATCAGAGAGGCTCAAAGGAAAGATCTCCTCAAAAGATAATGAAGTAGCAAGTCCTGATCCATGCTCCTACGAATAGTCATGATCGTCTACACCTGGAAAGGGACCAGGTCCTTAGATGGACGTAACAAGATACATAGAAGCATGCCAATTGAATACAGTAAAATATACATAATAGACAAAAAATATACAAGTACACTGTACTAGACAATCTATATAAAAATGCATAATGAGGACAACTTTTTAACGTATGGGCAGGTGTAGGCGACTCTAAAACACATGCTATCTCACAACTCACACACACGTCCATGTACCATCAATCGACATACCTCGAGGGTAGCGACCATCGTGACACCATTAATCGACATACCTCGAGGGTAGCGACCATTATGACACAACTACCGTAGTGCGTCCTAGTACTGCGGTTTACCAGAGTAGGTAGCCCATACGCCTACTGACTGTTCTCTCCTTCCATAATACTATGTGTCAAGTGTGTGTCAACATATATAATATATATTTATAACTTAAAGAAAAAATATATATAATAAATATATGAAAATATGATAAGCATGTAAAGTACTGTAAATAATTTGGCAAGGTATACTTGCCTGCTCTGAAAAAGAAAGAAGTCCCAACTCAAGGCGTCGTCCGATCTACCCGTCACATAAATTAAACAAGTTAGGTTACAAAAGTGGGTGAATATGTTCCTCCATTTTAATATATTTTAATTCTAAATAAAATAACTTAAAATAGTATTTTTAATCTTATTATAATCTGATTTTATTGCTAAACCCTAATTTCGGTCTAAAGAAAGTCAACTTTAAGGATTTGGGATCCATAGCACGCAAATCGAGACGATCCGTTGACCAAAAAGTTAACCAACTCAAATTCTGGATTTGTGTATGGAATTCTATATATTTCAATGCTACATGAATGTCAGAATCGACGGTTTAAATCACAAGTCGGTAAAGAGTTATGGCTACAAGGGCGCACATATGACAGTTTTCGGTAGTTTTCTAATTACGTCTACGTTGTACGAATTTTACAGTAGATTAAACTTTTATATTAAATTATAGAAAATAATTTTTTGGAAGTTCATGATGTTAGATTTTTGAAACTTTAAACGGCTCATAATTTTGAGTTCGAAAACTCCCAAAAAACACGAAAACACAAAAATGCGTCTGATTTCAGACAATTGGCACTTTTAGAAATTTTTGAAAAAATAGGTTCATTATCCTTGATATGGTTCTAACAAAAAAATGGAGCGCATTTGGAGTTCGAAGTTAGGAGATATCGTCTTTTTAAGTCATCATAACTACTAGAAAATGAAGCTGAATTTATGACGAATTTTGACTATTTTTAGACGAAAAAAAGAGGAGTTTCGGGAAGAAAAATATGAAATATGAGTATATTTCATAAGTCTAATAGGTATTTATAATGTTGAAGACTACTTAATTGAATACGACTATGATTGGCTAATTTGGATATGATTATGATGAGTTTAAATATGGATAGGATATGCATGAAGTTGCTTTTCTAGTAGACTCAGGATTTGAATTAATTTAAAATAGAGTTTGAGTTTATCTTAATAATTTATAATCTTAAATATAATTAAATATAATTAAATATAATAAAAATAATTTACATAAAATCTTATTAATATCTATTAACACTAAATTAACATCTATCTAATATTAAGACTATATATATCCAAATAAATCTTAAATAATTTCAAAATTCTAAATAAAATTCTTAAAATTCTAAATAAATTACAGAAAAATATAATTAAATATTTTAACCTAAAATAAATATTTGGTAGGAACAATATTGGTCTCATAGTAAATCATGGAAGTCCTAAAAATTTAGATTTCCTATGTTTTAATTACCCAAAAATTCTAAAAAATCTCCAAAAATCTAAAATAGCCTAAAAATGATTCTAAATAAATATTTATATAAGTAAATTTATCAATAAATTTATTTTCTAATTAACTAAGAGAATACTCTAAAAAAAATTTAATATTAAAATAATCTATAATAAATATAATAATATAAAATATACATAAAATATTTATTTTGAGTGAGGGGGTTTACAATCTACCCAACTTACAAAAATTTCGTCCTCAAAATTAAAAATAAAGAATAATTTGTTAAATCTTTCACATTCATATCTAAGGCAAGTCAACCGCAATCTTCTTAAAAATTTAAATGACAAAATCTATTCAAATCCATCATAATCTCTTCAAAATTAAAATAACCACTGTTTAAATCAAAATTTAACCTATCATAATCTCTTCTAAATTTTTAAATAATCAACATCCAAATTTAATTCAAATCTATATGACATCTTGAAGATTTAAATTTTATATCACAATTTTCAACTATCATAATTTTCTCTAAATTTTAAACAATTCTAATCAAATCTTATTCCTATATTTCAACTTAAGAATTTTGTACCCTTCAAATTTTAAATTTAATTTATATTATCAATATTTCAAATCGGTGATCCAACAATCAAAATTCAACTTTTAATTCAAATCATCAAATTATAAAATTTTGAATTCAATCCATCAATGTTCATGTTTAGAGTTCTAATTTTTTCCTCAAGATTTAAATTATTAATTCAATCTCCAATATTCAAAATTTAAATCATGTGCTCAAATTATAAATATTTGGTCTGCAATATCAAAATTTTAAAATTCATTATTTAAGGCATTCTTATCTTTAAAGTTAAATCATCATAATCTAAATCATTCTTCTAAAAATTCTTAAAATTAAAATGACTTAAATCTCTCAATCTAATCTTACTTGATCACAATCTATAAAATTTTATCTAAAGTTCACAATGCAACTTCTACCCAACTTCGAATTTACCTATCTATCACATAGGCTATACATTTTAAGAAAAACTTCCTCAAATTATTTAATCGTGTTATTCAATCCATAAAATATCTCATATGTTTTATGCCCTTAATTACAAAAGATAGTCACCAAGTAATATGATTGGCCTATGGGGTACATCTAGTACTCTCCGTGTATCAAACTTATACCATGCACGAGCGTTCGTCTTTCCAAAATAGGGGAAGACAAAAAACAATAATAAAAAATTCAAGGAGGAGGTGATAGAATACAAGTAAGGGGTTCAAGGCGATTAAAGAATACAAAAAAAGAGTTGTCAAGGCAGTTGTGGATTAAAATCTTTTTTTTGGTTAATTCCTATTCACATGCTCATATCAGCACAGTTATGTATCCGATAAGATATGCTCGGACATGTCTAAAGGGCAAGTATATTCGTCTACTAGTCAATTATATATCTCAATCAACGTAAAGTAGTCATGCGAAGAGCGAACCAAGCGCATTTAGGTTAGCTAGACCATAATACACTGATTCTGATTTAGAAATATATTAGTGGGCGTCCCCAATAACACATATCTTATGAACAAGCTCGATAAAAGAATAAGCTTGCAAAACTAGGCTATAATAGAGCATAAGTCAAGGTAGTCCAGAAAATATAAGTACGCTGGATTAGGATGAAGGAAGGTACAAAATAATTTAAGTTCAAAAAGAAGATAAGACTCGTTCGGTCAGTTGCCATATTAACTTCTTGTCTCTGTCTCTAGTCGGCCAAATGGGGGTATGGGTCTCTAAGTTCTATAGTCTGGGTAAATACTATCTTCTTATACAAGCCTATAGTTGGTGTCATTCAATTATACTTCATTAATGGGTCAAAAGGACTATGTGATACTAGGTTATGAGGCATACTACCCAACTTACAAGAATTTAACTAATAGTGTTATTGAACAATAGAGTGTATATACCTAGTAGAAGTTACCTTCCTGACCCCTATCAATTACGAAAGAAAAGATAAGATTAACGTTGTGAAAGGATCAAGCAAGATGTAATACAAGCAATCAAATAAGAATACAAAATAAAAACAAGGGAGGTGATTAAATAAGTAGATGAGATCCTATACTCTAATACTATGCGCAGGCTTGCTCGGTACAGTAAAGTAACCGAGATAATATGCTCTCAACCTGCATGGGCCACCACAAAAATATGTCATGCCCCAGTCCAAAAATACGTAGGAATAGGAATACGTAAGCATGCCAGCCGTATGTATATGATAACTCCAATATATGAAAACCATAACACATACGTATGTTATATTATGAATAAAAATTCATAAGTGGTATATACTTGTCATAAGTCATATGGCATAACTAAATCTCATCCATAAAAATTATAAAGAAATAAATGATCAAATATGTCAATGAACCAACTATGAATTAGTCGAGAAGAACTAATAGTTGGATGGAGACAAATCCACTACCAAACTAGAATATAAAGGTAAATATAATAAGTACATCATCTAATGATCAGAGAGGCTCGAAGGAAAGACCTCCTCGAAAGATAACAAAGTAGAAAGTCCCGATTCGTGCTCCTACGAATAGTCATGATCATCTACACCTGAAAAGAGACCAGGTCCTCAGATGGACGTAATAAGATACATAGAAGTATGCCAATTGAATACAATAAAACATGCATAATAGACAGAAAATATACAAGTACGTTATACTATACAATCTATGTAAAAATGCATAATGAGGACAACTTTTCAACGTATGGGTAGGTGTAGGCTACTCTAAAACACATGATATCCCATAACTCACACACATGTCCATGTACCATCAATCGACATACCTCGAGGGTAGCGACCATCGTGACACCATCAATCGACATACCTCGAGGGTAGCGATCATCGTGACACAACTACCGTAGTGCGTCCTAGTACTGCGGTTTACCAGAGTAGGTAGCCCATACGCCTACTGACTGTCCTCCCCTCCCATGATACTTTGTGTCAAGTATGTGTCAATATATATATATATATATATATATATATATATATATATATATATATATATATATATATATATATATATATATATATATATATATATATAATTATGACTTAAAGAAAATATATATATAATGAATATATGAAAATATGATAAGCATGTAAAGTATTGCAAGCAATTTGGCAAGGTATACTTGCTTGTAAACTCCCTCGACCAGATTTCAGTATTTTAAAATTATTTTTAGCTAATTAGAATTATTGCAACTTTTTAAATTTATTTTTGCTTACATATCCTATTAATTTGTGCATCTGTCCATTACCCAATTAATTTGAGCATTACACTAGCTGTTATTCCCAAACAAAGTTCACATACCTGCCCTAGACATGTTAGACTATTTTCCTAATTTTTGTGCAACTCCCAGATGCTTTATTTTGAGCCTCGTTTGAGACGCACAAATATCGTTACAAACGTCCGTATTTATTTCCTATTTTATTTTCTGCTCTTTACCCATCTCTGTACCCCTAGAGATTTGAGGCCCAACCTGCACCTGTTTTGCCCAAACAAAAATACGATAATATTCTACTTTGAATATACTACAATTAGTATATTGACACCGTAGTAAAATTATGGCCCTACCTGCCTCTAAATAATTAGAGAACACTGTGCGCAGTATTTATTAAATAATAAATACGATGACCCGTATCACCCAGAAACCAGGCCCTGCCCCTGCCCAGACTCACCCCCCACCCCTCAGGACCCTCCCACAGCTTTTCCCTCTCAATTCTGAGCATTTTAGTATTTTCTGGGAACAGGGTATTTTATCAGATAAATTGCGCAATTTCCCAATTTTGGGACCTTTATGCAATTTATGAATTTACAGGGGTTTTTCTGCAAAATTCCCTGTGAGGTGTCAATACCTCATTGGCCGGTGATCGTGGACCGTCCATGTGGCATGGGTCCCACCTGGAAAATATCAGCCAAGATATTTTAAGTATTAAATTACCTAAATACCCCTCATTTTCAAACTAATTACAACAATGCCATTGGCCCAAAAACCTATATAAACACCCCAGCCCCCCCTCAACCCGAACTCACCCAGCTCCACCCTCCGACCACGACCACCCACCGGACCTCCGCCGGACGGTTCACCACCTCCCCGGCCTCCCCTCCGACCACTTCACCCCGCCCTAGACACCGCCGCCAGCCTCGGCCACACCACCATCACCAACAACAGCAGCATCACCACCCCCACCACCCGACGCCCTCAACCGCCACCACCCGCCGTCGTGGACCACCGCCACCACCCCCATCCGCTTCGTCACCCTCGCCTATACCGGACCACCCTACCCCCACCGCCCCACGACCACCGCAGCCACCGCCAGACCTCCCGCAGCTCCCCGTCGACCCACCCGACCACTGCCACCCGAGCCCCCCCGACCGCCTCGAACTGCCCCTCCGGCCAGCACTGACCACCGCCACCACCCCCGAACTGTTCGCCACCCCCTCCTCCACCATCCAGACCACCTGCACCGCCGCCTCCGTCGCCGGCTGCGCCGCTGCCGCCGCTGCAAGCTGCCGCTACAGCTGTCACTGCTAGCAGCCACTGCTGCGGTGGCCGCCGTCCCAGCCAGCCGTCGCTCGCTCCGCCACTGAGACTGTCTCAGGGCCTCAGTCTGTTGCCACTGGTTCTGCAACATAGTCTGAAGAAACTGCAACATTTGAGGTTGTCCCTCAAGTTATGGCATTAGGATTGGCAAGGCTGGAGGTGGTGGCAACGGTGTCTCCGCCTGCGGTGTTGTCTCCTCGCCAGAATTCTGGTGATTGGACGGGGTTCCTCGGACACTTGGCGAGGTGTTTGTGGCTTGGTCAGCCCCATCATTCGCAGGTTTCCCGGGTATGTCCATATTTCTGAAGAAAATAGAATAACTAAAAAAATACAAAGGAGATAATGAATAATAATCAAGCAGGATGCAATAAAGAATTATTTAAAGATGGTGTCAGTGTGGATGAGTCCTAGTATTCCTATCCTATTACAGGCTTGCTGGGCATGTAATCATACCACTAGCAATAAAAACTAGACCTGCATGGGCCACCACTAAAACTGTGTCACGCCCCAGTTCCAAAATGTCAGGAACTAGGCCACGTGTCACTGGCCAGCTGACACATCACTATGGGCTTAATCCACTTTGATGGACCCAAAGGGACGTGCTACGCTGTCCTAAAATACTACAAGTATAGAACAGGTAAAACTATCTCATCCACAATAATATGTCAGAAAAATAAGTGCTGAAATATATATAAAACTGAGTCTGATACAGTACACAACTGGTGAGAATACAAGTCTACTACAAAAACTGATAATAGCGCAGAAAAATCAGATAGACTAAGCAGTGTCTATCTGATCAAAACATCTCCATCTCCTGGTGGCAGGCCTCTAGGGTCAAGCATACTCTGAGAGCGTCTCCTCGAGCTCCTCCTCAGTAGCACATCTGGCCTCCTGATCAGGGCCGTACACAGTGGGGTAGAAAGCCTCGTCTAGATCTGGCAGGGAACCAGGTCCTCAGTGGGACATAACAAGATACAGGAAATGACATGCCATATATGTAAATACTGAATAAAGAAAATAAATACAGGGTGCTAACCATACTAAGTGAAAATGCAAGTAAAGATCCAGTAGTACGCATGGGAATGTGTGGCTAGACATACGCTGACGTAATTCACCAATCGTGGCGACTGGCTAGTATATGTGTCGTATCCCCCCTGACTCAAGGGCACTCTGCAATCGACCATCACTGGTACGAAGGTATAAAACATTATTGGTAGGGGTGTCCCATACGTCTACTAGTTATCTTTCCCATCCCCATGAAACTAACTGTCAAGTCGTACATTTCCTGAGTTATTCTAATCCGTGATGCGGGTCACACGTACTGGTAGCTAATCACATACGCAGCTCGCATCCATATATATAATGCAACCATGTTGCGTGTTCCCGTGATAGGGTCTAGGAGAATATTAGGATATTCTCTCAGCTGTTGGTGAGTCTGTAATATCGTGTCAACATAATAGTTGACTGTACCCAAGGCAGTCTCAGGTGATCATGGTATATGAATTTCAGAACAAAGTAGATATCAACAATTTAATTTAAACAATAACTTGGCAAGGTATACTAGCCTACTCCCTGATAGTGTTGAAACCCTGATTTTACAGTCAGTTGTGAAGGTGTTGGTGACAGGGGGTCACTGGCTGTGATGAAGTTGGTTTCTGTTAAAACAGATAGGTTCGTGAATATCATAGCTGTAATATAAAGCATATATATATACACATATATAATATATATATATATATAGTAGGTATATATATAGATATAATAGTATATATAGTATATAAAGAACAGATAAAAGCAGGCATAAATATATAGTAGCAGGGTATATCCACTGCTATAGATAATATAGTATTTATCAGGGTGTATCCTCTGATTTATATAATATAATAATATAGTAGTCAGGGTATATCCTCTGAGATATATATATAATAATAAATAGTAATATTCAGGGTATATCCACTGATGTAAATTAAAATGACAGGACAGAATTTAAATACGTATATAGATATTTATATATAAAAATATAAGGAATAATAAAAAAACAATGCAGGAATACATATATATAGGTACTGTATTATCCAGTACAATATATTATATATAGTATAAATAATATAATAACATTGCAGAAATGTAAATTTACATATCTATAATAAGCTGTATTATCCAGCTGGATATTAATATATACATATATAGATAATATATATATATATATAGATATATATATATAATAGGTGCAGAAAATTAAATGCAGAAAAATAAAAGGAAAATGCAGAGTATACAAATATGTTATATATATATATAATATATAACATATAGTATACATATTATAAATATATGTACATATATATACTATAGATATATATATATATGTAATTACATAATAGTATATAGTAAATATACATATACATATACATATATACATATATGTATATAATGATAGGTATATATACATATATTTATTATATGTATAATACTAGTATATACAGTATTATTATACTGTATAATAGCTTTATATATTATATTTATATATTATAGAATAATATATACATATAAATACACATATATATATTTAATTATACATATATATATATACATATATATACATATACATATACATAAACAAATATACGTATATACATAGGTTTATAGGGTTAGGGTTTATACCTACTGGCAAGGGGGGTCCCACACGGTGTCGCCGGCGGGAGGACGGCGGCGGAGCTGGCCGGAGGTGGCCGGAGGAGCAGCAACAGCAGTAGTAGCTGTTAGCAGCAACTGCAGCAGCAGCAGCTTGTGCAGGTGGTGGCGGCGGCTGCGGCGGAGGGGACGGCGGTGCAGGGTGGGGGAACTGTGGAGGGAGGAGTGGCGGTGAGGTTAGCTGTGGTGGCGGGGGTCCACGACGGTGGTGGTGGCGGCTAGGGGCTTCGGGGATGAAGGTGGCAGCAGCTCGGGTTAGGGGGTGGTGGCTGCTGCGGGGGCTAGGGCGGCCGGAGGCGGTGTCGTGGGGAGGTGAGGTGGTGGTGGTAGGTAGGGGAGGTCAGGGCGAAGCGAGTGGGGGTGGTGGTGGCGGAGCACGGTGGCCGGAGGCGGCGCTGGGGGTGAATGGGAGTGGTGGTGGTGCTGTGAAGGTGGTGGTCGGGATGATGCTGTGGAGGCTGTGGCCGGCGGAGGAGGGTGGCTCAGGCGGCGGGGCTTGGCCGGAGGGAAGAGGGGAGGGTGGCGAAGGGTTGGGCAGGGTTTGGCCGGAGGCGGTGGTCGGAGGTGGCGGAGGGAAGGGTTGTGAGGTTTGAATGGGAGGGGATGAGGGGTTTATATAGGGTTTATAGGTAATGGCATAATTGTAAATATTAGGAAGTTTAAGGGTAAATTGGTAATTTTGATATTTTGGGATATTTTCCTGGATTTCTCTGGATTTTTTATGGTGGGTCCCACCCACCTATGGTCTAGCCAATAGGATTAGGCCACCTAGCATGCAATTTTGCATAAAAACTCCTAACTTTTCAATAATTGCATAAAAGCATAAAATTTGTATTTTGCGTAATTTCGCAATTTACCAAATTTCAGATACTGATTTCCCGTAATTCCGAATTATACAAAAATGAGGGAAATAGCTGGGGAAAATATTTTGGACAGGGTGGGGGTGAGTCTGGACAGATACAGGGTCTGATTCTGCAGGTGATACGGTCATCGTATTTATTATTTAATAAATACTGCGCACGGTGTTCACTAATTATTCTGAGGCTGTTAGGGTCATAATTTTTCTACAGTGTCAAAATGATAAATGAAGTATAATTAGAGTAGAATATTATCGTATTTTTGGTTGGGCAAAACAGGTGTCTACTGGTCCTCAAATCACTAGGGTACAGAGGTGGGTAAAGAGCAGAAATTAAAATTGGAAATAAATAAAACGAAGCATCAAACAAGGTTTCTGGAAGTTGCTAAAAATACAGAAAGTGTAGTCTAACAAGTCTAGGGCAGGTATGTAAAATTTATTTAGGTTTTACAGCTAGTGAAATGCCCTAATCAATTGTGTAATGAACAGGTGCACAATCAATAGAATATATAATAAATAAAATTTAAAAAAAATTGCTATAATTCTGATTAGTCTAAAACTAATCCTAAATTACTGAAATCTGGTCGAGGGAGTTTACAATCTACCCTCCTTAGAATATTTCGTCCTCAAAATAAAAACAAACATATAATGAGAATGAAAAATTAATTAAGGACATATGATGATTAAGAAAGATTGAATTTGAAATATTGGACATACCCTGGTTTGGAAATAGGTGAGGATAACGCTATCGAATATCCTCTTCCCGTTCCCAGGTGGATTCACCTGGTGCATGATGTCTCCATGCAACACGAACAAGAGGAATAGTCTGACCTCGCAGCACTTTCTCGCTACGGTCTAGGATCTCTACAGGCTCCTCCTGGTACGATAAGCTCGGTCCGATAGTGATCTCTGAGTAGTCCAGCACATGACTCGGGTCTGGAATGTGATACGTGGAAGACGTCATGTACTCCTTCCAAGGTCTGAGGTAGAGCTAGCCTGTAAGCAACTTCTCCGACGTGATCTAGCACATCGAAGGGTCCAATGTACCTTGGACTTAGCTTCCCTCTTCCTCCAAATCTGATAGTTCCTCTGGTAGGTGAGATTTTTAAGAACACATGCTCTCCTACTTGAAACTCTAGAGGTCTACGATGAATGTTGGCCCAGTGCTTCTGTCTGTCTTGTGCAGCTCGTAGGTGTCCCTGGATCTTCTTTACTTTCTCCACCATACGAATAATCAGTTCTGGCCCCAGAATCTGTCTCTCGCCAACATCACTCCAGCATACTGGGGAACGGCATTTCCTTCCATACAAAGCTTCAAAGGGAGCCATTTGGATGCTCGCTTGATAGCTGTTGTTGTAGGAAAATTCCACCAGATGTAAGTGATCTTCCCAGGATCCGCTGAAATCAAGCATACAGGCTCTCAGCATATCCTCTAAGGTCTGGATGGTGCGCTCTGACTGGCCATCTGTCTGAGGATGATACGAGGTGCTGAACTTGAGGCGGGTACCAAGACTCTCTTGCATACTTCGCCAAAAGTAAGATGTAAATCTCGTATCCCTGTCAGATATTATACTGACTGGTACTCCATGCAGACGAACTATCTCCTTCATGTACATATCTGCCAAGACTTCTGTAGATTGCCCGACTCTGAAAGGTAGGAAATGAGCAGCCTTAGTGAGTCTGTCTACAATTACCCAGACAGCATTACGACCACTAGGACTTCTTGGGAAGCCCGTAACAAAGTCCATCGTAATGTGTTCCCATTTTCATTCAGGTATTGGGAGGGGTTGAAGTAGACTGGCAGATCTTTGATGCTCAGCCTTGACTTGCTGACACACCAGGCATTTGGCCACAAAGCGTGCTATCTCCCGCTTCATTCCATGCCACCAGTAATATTGTCGCAGATCTCTGTACATCTTGGTGCCTCCCGGATGTATAGAGTATGTTGAGCTATGAGCTTCTGACATCAGCTCATTACGAAGTTTTCCATTTGGAACATAAAGACGATCACCACATCTTAGAGTCCCATCTTCGTGTATGCGACATCCTGTCTGGATTCCAGCTTTTGTTCTTTGGCAAAGCCTCTGAAATCTTGCATCTGTTGGTAGAACAGCTTTGATTCTTTCCACCAAGGTTGATTGCAGCTGGTAGTTTGATAACTGGCCATCAAGTACTGGCATAATGACCTCTATTCCCAACTTTTCTAGATCTCTCAGCAGATCTAGTTGGGTGATCATAAAGAATGCCGAGGGTCTTCTGCTTAGAGCACCTGCTACCACATTAGCTTTCCCAGGATGGTACTGTAGATCAATCTCGAAATTCGTCATCACTTCAAGCCATCGACTTTGCCTCAGATTTAAGTCTTTCTGAGTGTAGACATATTTCAGGCTCTTGTGATCGGTAAAAATCTTCACTCGTTCGCCATATAGATAGTGTCTCCATAGCTTCAGGGCAAAGATGACTGCGGCAAGCTCTAGGTCGTGAGTGGGATAATTCTTCTCATGAGTTCTCAGCTGTCTTGAGGCATAAGCTACAACCTTCCCATGTTGCATTAAGACACAACCAAATCCTTTTTCGGATGCATCGCTATAGATGACGAAACCTCCGGATCCAGATGGTATTGTTAAAATGGGGGCTGTAGTCAGACGCTTCTTCAACTCATCAAAAGCTGTCTGGCATTCTTCAGTCCATAAGAACTCCTGCTCCTTGCGGGTAAGGCGAGTAATCGGTTCCGAGATTCTTGCAAAGTTTTCTACGAACCTCTGGTAATATCCGGCAAGTCCTAGAAAGCTTCTCACCTCTGAGACATTGGTCGGAGTTGGCCATGTCTCTACAGATGAAATCTTTGCAGGGTCCACCGAGATGCCTTCTCCTGTGATCACGTGCCCATGAAAAGCAACACGATCAAGGAAAAATTCATACTTGCTCATCTTGGCATAAAGGCTCTCCTGTCTCAGCGTCTCTAGCACCAGTCTTAAGTGCTCTTCATGCTCCTCGTGGCTCTTCGAATACACCAGAATGTCGTCGATGAAGACTACCACGAACTGGTCCAGATATTGATGGAAGACTCGGTTCATCAGGTTCATAAATACAGCAGGTGCATTAGTCAATCCAAACGGCATCACCAGAAACTTGTAATGACCATAACGAGTTCTGAATGCTGTCTTTGGAATGTCTTCTCTGCGTACCTTGACTTGATGGTAGCCTGACCTCAAGTCTATCTTCGAGAATACCACGGCTCCTGTTAGTTGATCAAATAGGTCATCAATTCTCGGCAAGGGATACTTATTTTTGATTGTTAGAGCGTTGAGAGCTCTGTAATCAATACACATGCGATATGTTCCGTCCTTCTTAGGTACAAACAGCACTGGTGCTCCCCAGGGTGATGCACTAGGATGAACAAATCTCTTGATCTGTAATTCCTCCAGTTGAAGCTTCAGCTCGTCAAGCTCCTTCTTTGCCAGTCGGTATACATTGGAGGATACTGGTGCAGCTCCGGGAATTAGCTCAATAATGAACTCCACTTCTCTGTCAGGTGGTAGGCCTGGCAATTCTTCTGGAAATACGTTCGCGAACTCTGCTACAACTGATGGAAGTGCTGTCTCCATCGCCATGTAAGCTCTAGGAGTCTGGCCTACTCCTTGCTCGATGGTTCCTCGAACATATTCGAACTCCGGGTGATCTGGGGGTCTAAAGATAACACTACCCTTACGGCAGTCTAAGATAGCATCGTTCTGGCTTAGCCAGTCCATGCCTAAGACAACATCGAAATTTGGCATTGGAAGTACCAAAAATCGTGCTCTTAGTCCTCGACTACATACAACTACTGGGCAGGTTTCGATAATGTTGGTAACTAGAACAATACCTCCTCCAGTAAGTATTTTCCAACACTTGGGTAGCGGGGAAGTGGATAGCTTATGCATGGCTACGAAACTACTGGATATGAAAGACAAAGTAGCCCCAGAATCGAATAATACAGTTGCAGGTAATGATGCAACTAAAATGGTACCTGTTATAGTTTCCCCTTCAGGCTCTTCTGCAACGGCAGCTAACGCAAAGGCTTGTCCTTGCCTTTGTCCTCCGACTTGTTGTCTGGCTTTGAACTGGGCCTCCTGAGTAGGCAGAGGTGCTCCTCTCTGATATCCTCCTGATGTGGAGGGTAGCATCTTCTGGGCTTGTGCTCCTGGCTTCTGCCCTTGCTGAGGTGTTGCATCTCTGCGTTGTGGGCAGTCTTTGGCCATGTGTTGGCTAGGTCCACATAGCATGCATAATCCCAGCTTCTTTCTGCAGTCTCTCATAAAATGCCCCTTTTTGCCACAAAAGTGACAAATCGGGAGCTCCTTCTTTTGGTAGGGCCCCGTCGTCTGCTGAGGCTGATATTGGGGATGACGTATAGGTCCTCCTGATCCTTGCTGATTCTTGGCCGGGAAGGTTGAATTTGAGCGTTTAGCTCCTCGACCAATTGCTTCTTGCTCCCTGGCTTCTGTAAGAACCTCGTTGTAGGAGATTCTTGACTGCATTGTTGTGTACCTCTGGAGCTCGTAGTTGAGGCCATGATGGAATCTTTTAGCCTTCTTCAGCTCGTTCGGGATCAGATCAGCACCGAAATGACTCAGTCGGCTAAACTCCGTATCGTAAGCATCGACAGTCATGTTTCCCTGCTCTAGGTGCAGGAACTGGGAGTATAGAGCATTCTGGACTGTCGCTGGGAAGTACTTGGCGTTGAAGTGCTCCAAGAATTGTTGCCAAGTTTGGTCTTTGCCGACGCTGCGCTCTATGGATTCCCACCAGTGATGGACGTTGCCAAGAAGTTGGCCCCTTACAGCGGTCATCCATAGGTCGGGGGTGAGTTGCGATCCTTCTAGCAGCATTTCGGTGTTGGAGATCCAGTCGGAGATCTCTTCAGGAGTTTCGTTGCCTTTGAAGTCTCTCGGGCTCATTTGGCGGAAGCCTCGAACTGTGCCCGCTGGTTGGACAGGTGCGGGTGTCAGAGTAGTAGCTCTCTCCAAAGCCGTCATCAACGTCTGTCGTAGAGCTTCAGTCTGTTGCCACTGAGACTGTCTCAGGGCCTCAGTCTGTTGCCACTGGTTCTGCAACATAGTCTGAAGAAACTGCAACATTTGAGGTTGTCCCTCAAGTTGTGGCATTAGGATTGGCAAGGCTGGAGGTGGTGGCAACGGTGTCTCCGCCTGCGGTGTTGTCTCCTCGCCAAAATTCTGGTGATTGGACGGGGTTCCTCGGACACTTGGCGAGGTGTTTGTGGCTTGGTCAGCCCCATCATTCGCAGGTTTCCCGGGTATGTCCATATTTCTGAAGAAAATAGAATAATTAAAAAAATACAAAGGAGATAATGAATAATAATCAAGCAGGATGCAATAAAGAATTATTTAAAGATGGTGTCAGTGTGGATGAGTCCTAGTATTCCTATCCTATTGCAGGCTTGCTGGGCATGTCATCATACCACTAGTAATAAAAACTAGACCTGCATGGGCCACCACTAAAACTGTGTCACGCCCCAATTCCAAAATGTCAGGAACTAGGCCACGTGTCACTGGCCAGCTGACACATCACTATGGGCTTAATCCACTTTGATGGACCCAAAGGGACGTGCTACGCTGTCCTAAAATACTACAAGTATAGAACAGGTAAAACTATCTCATCCACAACAATATGTCAGAAAAACAAGTGCTGAAATATATATAAAACTGAGTCTGATACAGTACACAACTGGTGAGAATACAAGTCTACTACAAAAATTGATAATAGCGCAGAAAAATCAGATAGACTAAGCAGTGTCTATCTGATCAAAACATCTCCATCTCCTGGTGGCAGGCCTCTAGGGTCAAGCATACTCTGAGAGCGTCTCCTCGAGCTCCTCCTCAGTAGCACATCTGGCCTCCTGATCAGGGCCGTACACAGTGGGGTAGAAAGCCTCGTCTAGATCTGGCAGGGAACCAGGTCCTCAGTGGGACATAACAAGATACAGGAAATGACATGCCATGTATGTAAATACTGAATAAAGAAAATAAATACAGGGTGCTAACCATACTAAGTGAAAATGCAAGTAAAGATCTAGTAGTACGCATGGGAATATGTGGCTAGACATACGCTGACGTAATTCACCAATCGTGGCGACTGGCTAGTATATGTGTCGTATGCCCCCTGACTCAAGGGCACTCTACAATCGACCATCACTGGTACGAAGGTATAAAACATTATTGGTAGGGGTGTCCCATACGTCTACTAGTTATCTTTCCCATCCCCATGAAACTAACTGTCAAGTCGTACATTTCCTGAGTTATTCTAATCCGTGATGCGGGTCACACGTACTGGTAGCTAATCACATACGCAGCTCGCATCCATATATGTAATTTAACCATGTTGCGTGTTCCCGTGATAGGGTCTAGGAGAATATTAGGATATTCTCTCAGCTGTTGGTGAGTTTGTAATATCGTGTCAACATAATAGTTGACTGTACCCAAGGCAGTCTCAGGTGATCATGGTATATGAATTTCAGAACAAAGTAGATATCAACAATTTAATTTAAACAATAACTTAGCAAGGTATACTTGCCTACTCCCTGATAGTGTTGAAACCCTGATTTTACAGTCAGTTGTGAAGGTGTTGGTGACAGGGGGTCACTGGCTGTGATGAAGTTGGTTTCTGTTAAAACAGATAGGTTCGTGAATATCATAGCTGTAATATAAAGCATATATATATACACATATATAATATAGATATATATATATAGTAGGTATATATATAGATATAACAGTATATATAGTATATAAAGAACAGATAAAAGCAGGCATAAATATATAGTAGCAGGGTATATCCACTGCTATAGATAATATAGTATTTATCAGGGTGTATCCTCTGATTTATATAATATAATAATATAGTAGTCAGGGTATATCCTCTGAGATATATATATAATAATAAATAATAATATTCAGGGTATATCCACTGATGTAAATTGAAATGACAGGGCAGAATTTAAATACGTATATATATATTTATATATAAATATATAAGGAATAAAAAAAAACAATGCAGGAATACATATATATAGGTACTGTATTATCCAGTACAATATATTATATATAGTATAAATAATATAATGACATTGCAGAAATGTAAATTTACATATCTATAATAAGCTGTATTATCCAGCTGGATATTAATATATACATATATAGATAATATATATAGATATAGATATATATATAATAGGTGCAGAAAATTAAATGCAGAAAAATAAAAGGAAAATGCAGAGTATACCAATATGTTATATATATATAATATATAACATATAGTATACATATTATAAATATATGTACATATATATATACTATAGATATATATATATGTAATTACATAATAGTATATAGTAAATATACATATACATATATACATATATGTATATAATGATAGGTATATATACATATATTTATTATATGTATAATACTAGTATATACAGTATTATTATACTGTATAATAGCTTTATATATTATATTTATATATTATAGAATAATATATACATATAAATACACATATATACATTTAATTATACATATATATATACATATATATATACATATATATACATATACATATACATATACAAATATACGTATATACATAGGTTTATAGGGTTAGGGTTTATACCTACTGGCAAGGGGGGTCCCACACGGTGTCGCCGGCGGGAGGACGGCGGCGGAGCTGGCCGGAGGCGGCCGGAGGAGCAGCAACAGCAGTAGTAGCTGTTAGCAGCAACTGCAGCAGCAGCAGCTTGTGCAGGTGGTGGCGGCGGCTGCGGCGGAGGGGACGGCGGTGCAGGGTGGGGGAACTGTGGAGGGAGGAGTGGCGGTGAGGTTGGCGGTGGTGGCGGGGGTCCACGACGGTGGTGGTGGCGGCTAGTGGCGTCGGGGATGAAGGTGGCAGCAGCTCGGGTTAGGGGGTGGTGGCTGCTGCGGGGGCTAGGGCGGCCGGAGGCGGTGTCGTGGGGAGGTGAGGTGGTGGTGGTAGGTAGGGGAGGTCGGGGCGAAGCGCGTGGGGGTGGTGGTGGCGGAGCACGGTGGCCGGAGGTGGCGCTGGGGGTGAATGGGAGTGGTGGTGGTGCTGTGGAGGTGGTGGTCGGGATGATGCTGTGGAGGCTGTGGCCGGCGGAGGAGGGTGGCTCAGGCGGCGGGGCTTGGCCGGAGGGAAGAGGGGAGGGTGGCGAAGGGTTGGGCAGGGTTTGGCCGGAGGCGGTGGTCGGAGGTGGCGGAGGGAAGGGTTGTGAGGTTTGAATGGGAGGGGATGAGGGGTTTATATAGGGTTTATAGGTAATGGCATAATTGTAAATATTGGGAAGTTTAAGGGTAAATTGGTAATTTTGATATTTTGGGATATTTTCCTGGATTTCTCTGGATTTTTTATGGTGGGTCCCACCCACCTATGGTCTAGCCAATAGGATTAGGCCACCTAGCATGCAATTTTGCATAAAAACCCCTAACTTTTTAATAATTGCATAAAAGCATAAAATTTATATTTTGCGTAATTTCGTAATTTACCAAATTTCAGATACTGATTTCCCGTAATTCCGAATTGTACAAAAATGAGGGAAATAGTGGGAAAAATGTTTTGGACAGGGTGGGGGTGAGTCTGGACAGATACAGGGTCTGATTCTGCAGGTGATACGGTCATCGTATTTATTATTTAATAAATACTGCGCACGGTGTTCACTAATTATTCTGAGGCTGTTAGGGTCATAATTTTTCTACGGTGTCAAAACGATAAATGAAGTATAATTAGAGTAGAATATTATTGTATTTTTGGTTGGGCAAAACAGGTGTCTACTGGTCCTCAAATCACTAGGGTATAGAGGTGGGTAAAGAGCAGAAATTAAAATAGGAAATAAATAAAACGAAGCATCAAACAAGATTTCTGGAAGTTGCTAAAAATACAGAAAGTGTAGTCTAACAAGTCTAGGGCAGGTATGTGAAATTTGTTTAGGTTTTACAGCTAGTGAAATGCCCTAATCAATTGTGTAATGAACAGGTGCACAATCAATAGAATATATAATAAATAAAATTTAAAAAAAATTGCTATAATTCTGATTAGTCTAAAACTAATCCTGAATTACTAAAATCTGGTCGAGGGAGTTTACACCCTCGCCCGATGTCCAAGGAACCCCGACCACCCCAAGAGACCAATCTCCTAGAAGGATGCTGGTCTACCCGCCGACCCCATACATTCACCAGGATCCTGCCCAGGCAAGAACACCAGCCCAGCATGAAGGGCAAACCTCTCAGGCCCCAACACCGCAGGCAGAGACACCCTTGCCTCCACCTCCAGCCCTTCCTATCCTGATGCCACAGCTTGAGGGCCAACCTCAAATGTTTCAGTTCCTCCAGGCCATGTTGCAGACTCAATGGCAACAGACTGAAGCCCTGAGGCAGTCTCAGTGGCAACAGACTGAAGCCCTAAGACAGACCTTAATGACGGCCCTGGAGAGAACAACTGCCCCAGCCCCAGCACCTGTCAAACCAATGGGTACTGTTCGAGGCTTCCGCCAGATGAGCCCGAGAACCTTTAAAGGCAGCGAGACCCCAGAGGAGATCTCAGACTGGATCTCCAACACAGAAATGCTACTAGAAGGCTCACAACTTACCCCCGACCTGTGGATGACCGCCGTAAGAGCTCAACTCTTAGGCAATGCCCATCACTGGTGTGATTCAATAGAGCGTAGCGTCGGCAAAGATCAGACTTGGGAACAATTCTTGGAACACTTCAATGTCAAGTATTTCTCTGCAACAGTCCAAAATGCCCTATACTCCCAGTTCCTGCACCTGGAACAAGGGAACATGACTGTTGACGCCTACGACGTGGAGTTCAGCAGACTAAGTCGATTCGGTACCATCTTGATACCGAATGAGCTGGAGAAGGCCAAAAGATTCCTCCACGGTCTCACCTGCGAGCTCCAGAGGTATACAATGAGGCAGTCAAGAATCTCTTACGAGGAGGTTCTTACAGAAGCGAGGGTACAAGAAGCTATTGGCCGAGGAGCGAGACACTCTAATCCCAGCATCCCGGCCAAAAACCAGCAAGGAGTAGGAGGACCTATCCGTCGTCCACAAAATCAGACGCAGCAGACGACGGGACCCTATGAGCACAAGAAGCTTCCGACTTGTCACTATTGTGGCAAGAGTGGACATTTTATGAGAGACTGCAGAAGGAAGAACGGGCTATGCATAATTTGTGGTGCTAGCCAATATATGGCAAAAGACTGCCCACAACGCAGAGAGGCAGCACCTCAGAACGGGCAAAGACCAGGAACACAACATCCCTCAATATCTGGAGGATATCAGAGGGGAGCACCCCTCGCTACGCAGGAGGCCCAGTTCAACAAAGCTGGACAACAGTCTGGAGGGCAAAGGCACGGGCAGGCCTTTGCACTAGCAACAGTTGCAGAAGAGCCGAGAGGTGAAACTAGTACAGGTACCATTTTAGTTACGTCATTACCTACAACTGCATTATTTGATTCTAGCACTACACTGTCTTTCATATCATTTAGTTTCGTAACCATGCAAACTAGCTACTTCCCCACTGCCTAAGTGTTGGAAAATTCTTACCGGAGGAGGTATTGTTCCAGTTACCAACATTATTGAAACATGCTCGATAGTCTTGTATAGTAGAGTAATGAGAACGCGATTCTTGGCTGCCAGTACAATGCTCTGATGTTGTCTTAGTCGTGTATAGTATACTTCCAATACCAAACTCTGATGTTGTCTTAGTCGTGGACTGGTTAAGCCAGTACAATGCTATACTAGACTATCAAAGGAGAAGCATCATCTTTAGACCACCAGGTTACCCATACAGATATAGATAGTACCTAGGTGGTTAACCCTAGTTACCTGATGACTTATAGTATCCGACCTAAATTATTTTTCCACCCTCTAGATAATCATCAGGACTAAAACAAATAGGTAGAGTGGCACCAAGATGAGATTCGTGACAAGTACCTGACCTGAATTAATCGTTCATACGGTGGAAAAAGTAAGAAAGATCCAAGGGCACCTGCAAGCAGCGCAGGACAGACAGGAGCACTGGGAAAACGTACATCAACGACCTCTAAAGTTCCAAATGGGAGAACATGTGTACTATCAGATTTTGAAGGAAGAGGAAAACTAAGCCCGAGGTACATCGGACCCTTCGATATGATGGACCATTCAGAAATCACCATCGATCCAAACTATCGTACTAGGAGGAGCCCGTAGAGATCCTAGATCGTAGCGAGAAGGTGTTGCAAGGCCAGACTATCCCTCTAGTTCGTATTGCATGAAAACATCATACACCAGGTGAATCAACCTGGGAACAAGAAGAGGATATTCGACAGCATTTCCCCCATCTATTTCCAGACCAGGGTATGTCCTAATTTTTCAAATCAATCTTTCATCCTCATTATATGTCGATGTCCTAATTTTTCAAATAAATAAATCTTTCATCCTCATTATATGTCTGTTTTTATTTCGAGGACAAAATATTCTAAGGAGGGTAGATTGTAAACTCCCTCGACCAGATTTCAGTATTTTAAAATTATTTTTAGCTAATTAGAATTATTGTAACTTTTTAAATTTATTTTTGCTTACATATCATATTGATTTGTGCACCTGTCCATTACCCAATTAATTTGAGCATTACACTAGCTGTTATTCCCAAACAAAGTTCACATACCTGCCCTAGACATGTTAGACTATTTTCTTAATTTTTGTGCAACTCCCAGATGCTTTATTTTGAGCCTCGTTTGAGACGCACAAATATCGTTACAAACGTCCGTATTTATTTTCTATTTTATTTTTTGCTCTTTACCCATCTCTGTACCCCTAGAGATTTGAGGCCCAACCTGTACCTATTTTGCCCAAACAAAAATACGATAATATTCTACTTTGAATATACTACAATTATTATATTGACACCGTAGTAAAATTATGGCCCTACCTGCCTCTAAATAATTAGAGAACACCATACGCAGTATTTATTAAATAATAAATACGATGACCCGTATCACCCAAAAACCAGGCCCTGCCCCTGCCCAGACTCACCCCCCACCCCCTCAGGACCCTCCTACAGCTTTTCCCTCTCAATTTTGAGCATTTTAGTATTTTCTGGGAACAGGGTATTTTATCAGATAAATTGGGTAATTGTGCAATTTCCTAATTTTGGGACCTTTATGCAATTTATGAATTTACAGGGGTTTTCTACAAAATTCCCTGTGAGGTGTTAACACCTCATTGGCCGGTGATCGTGGACCATCCATGTGGCATGGGTCCCACCTGGAAAATATCAGCCAAGATATTTTAAGTATTAAATTACCTAAAGACCCCTCATTTTCAAACTAATTACAACAATGCCATTGGCCCTAAAACCTATATAAACACCCCAGCTGTCACTACCACATTCTGAAAACAGGGGTATTTTCGATTTTTTGTAATATTTAATATTATGGTATTTATAATTAATTAATTGCCTGATAGTATTTAATTTAATAATTATGTGATGTGTAATTAAATATAATTATATGCAGTGTTTATTTATTTTATTTTTAGCTAGCAGACTTGACCTAGAAGCCAGTAGATGAGCACCTGTCCGAATTATGGAATTTTGTATTTAATTGTTTAATTTAGGTTTATTTATTGGAGATTGTAATTAATTACTATATTTTATTTAATATTTTTGCGCATTGCCTTTGCTTCGATATTTGGAGCACTATCCAGACTTTTGTCTTCCAACAAATTTCACCATCTTGCCCTAGACATGCCCGCTTTCCATTCTGCTATTTTTGCAACTCATAATTGTGCTCTCTGTACATTATTTCTGGCCGCACAAAAATCGTCGCGGACGTTATTTTAAAATTCCTATTTTTGTATCGTTGTACGTTCCAATCGAAAATTGGAGGCAATCTTGACCTATTTTTCGTGCGGCCCAAATTAGGGTAATATTCTGTTCTGAGTCTTCTTCAATATTGGTATTGATGACCTGACCTGATTTTGGCTCCATGTACTCCTAATTAATTGTTGAACACAACTTGCATTTATTTCTATTTAAATTGAGGATACTATTTTATCTGATTCTAAAATCCCAATTTAATTCCAGTGCCCTGCAAATTCAGCCCATACCCAACTTACAGTGCCCCCTGACCCTACAAAACATCGGACCCCGAATCGCCCACCAAATTTTCGTCATTTTATGTGTTTGTGCAATTTTCCGAATTTAAGGGGCTAAGTTGCAATTATTCAATTGTAGGTGTCATCACCCCATTGTCCAAGACCAAATGGAAAGGCTAATTAATTGTGGACCAAATTGCATTTTCCTACATGAATTAAATTTCCTCATGATCAATCCTAGCCACCCATTCCAGGGATGCATCCTCACCCTCCATCACACCCTCTCTCTCCCTATTTAATATCATGTCTACCTCAAACCCTAATCCCTAGGCAACCTAGAAAACACCATCCTCACAAGCCCCCTCTCTCCAACGTAGGATTCCTTTCTCCTCCTCTTTTCTTTTCTTCTTCTTCTCCTTTTTCCTTCCTTCTTCCTTATTGTTTTTTTCATTGAAATTTGAATTCAATAGGGGGGAACACTGTTCACCCATTCCCCCTACTGTTCAACTCCGGCGGCCTCGGTGAACTCCGGCGAGCAGCACCCCGCTGCAGCCGCTGAACTCATCCAGCCCGGCGGCCTCTTCAACTCCGGCGGCTGCTCCAACCGGCCGAGTCCCCCTGCACCCAGGCCGACATCTCCGACGGCGCTGCCTTGGCGAGTCCGGCAGCCCGTTGCATTCCGGCGGCAACCCCATCTTCATCTCCACCACACCTACACCATTCACCACCACCTACACCATTCACCATCACCACCGCCACCATTCCCGCGGCGGCCGAGATCTCCCAGCATATCCTCCGGCGGCCCACGTTCAACACCCCGGCGGCTCTCCCCTCGGCTCCCCTTCACAGCCTCTGGCCCGGCGGCTCTGTGTACAGTCTCCGGCGGCCCTCTTCCCATCGAACTGCTGCGGCTGCTCCTTCCTTCGACCTCCGGCGGTCTCCAGTCCGGCCTCCGGCGACCCCAACCTCTGTAAGTTCTCCTTCCATCTCCCATCTCCTTCTTCCTTCTTCATATATATATATATGTATATATACATATGTATATACATGTTTACATATATATTTAATGTGTATAAATATACATGTATGTATATATCTAATTAATATGTATATTAATCTAATGAATGTATATATATTTAATGTGGATAAATGTACATGTATATATATATACAATGTATGTAAGTATATATTTTGCGTAGGTATAAATGTGTAGTAGTATATGTATTTGCATAAATTAATTAATGCTTTAAATATGAGAATACGTATGAGTTTAATTAATATGTAATGTATATGTATTGTAGGTAATTATTTAATGTGTATATAATGGTATATTAATCAATGTATAAGTATATTAATTATTTTATTAAATTATAAAATTGAGTATGTATCAAATTAATATTTTTATGAATAGCATTTATTTAATTAATATTTAAAATACATAATGTATAGTATATATTTTGTATTAGTATATGTAATTGTGTATATTTAATCAATGTGTGGGTATTTTAGTGTATACGTATTTGTATATATTAGCATATGTATTTAAATTGAATGTTTAATAGTATATATAATATTGGTATACGTATAAAAATATATTTCGTATATACTTAATATATTTTAATAAAATGGGTATACATGTATTTTATTTATATACTTAGCATATTTCAATATATATTTAATTGGTATGTATAGTGTATATTTAGTATATGTATGTAATTAAAATGGTAAATGTATATTATTTATTTATTAGAAATTAACTGTATAATGTAATGGTAATAGATACAAATATGTATTTTTAGTACTTATAAAACATATTTTGGTATACATAAACAAAAGTATCATATATATATATTTGGGATATAAAATGTATATACAACGTATTTGGTATATGTATTATTTTGGTATAAATCTATAGATATGTAAATACGTATTTGATATATGTTAATATATAAATGTACGAATTTTGGAAAATGTGCAACTATAGCAAGTAATTTATATTGGTATATATTTTAGATATATTTCATGAATTATGTTTATATATATATACATACAAGTATTATTTTTATTATGTTTATATGCAAGTATTATTTATTTTTAAAAGTATATAGTTATACATATATCTATTATCGATATTGATGGAAATTATATGTAATTAATTAATAAGATGTTTATTTAAATATGTAGTCCTACTAGATGACCCTAGTTGACTAGTGCCCTGTCTGACATGGCCCTGAGGCCAGTGTTTATAGACTGTGTGTTAGCGTAGCATCTGATGCAAATGTGGTTTGATTGTGTTATGTTTTTAGGACTGTTGGTTTACCCAGGGGATACTTTGGAACAGGACATCCATAAATACCAGCTAAGGACCCAAGGCAAGTACATTCTCTGATAATTTCCAATTCTTGATAAATTCTATAAGTTCAACAATCATGAAATGTTACATCTGAATCTTTGACACTGTGCTACACGGACTAGTATAGCTTGGATCTGCAGTCATGAGATGTTACCTTGATTATCATATTGACATTGTACACGACATGTATATTTAGACATCGTACATGATAGACTTGACTTGCTCGTGTATAGTGACGTGTTATGGTTGGATCCACAGTACTAGTTGGGGGCGGGGAAATTGCTAGTGAGAAATATGATCAAATACCTATCGTACAAGTTTATATTATTGGTGTTAATCATTCGCCTCACGCATGATTAGCCAGGCCATGTAGCAATCGTATAAGTCCCAAGCCGATCACATTTCAAAGCTACAATTTCAAACACTTAGAATAGTTACAGTTCTCTATTTTAAATCATATACTACATCACCCGTATATGATACTGTTCCTTGTTCTTTTTATTTCCATACATGCACTGACTGTATCATATTGCCTATCTCTTTATATTACCTGTCTCTCTTAAATTGCCAATTCAATTATTTCACTGTCTTCTCAGTAGCTAGCATGACATATTTTATTGTATTATAGACATTATCAATTAATGGAACTGTTATTTGAGATTGTGCTTTGCTCCTTCCTGACTGGAAATATTTTTCCAGACTATGCCTTAGAGGACCGCTGTCCGACACTTATGTGAGTAGCTGCAGACTTGATAGTAGTTGTGATTCCAGGAGGTCTAGCTGAAAATTACTATTTTTAGTTAGTTCTTTTAACAGTCTATTTGGTACCGGATTTGTCTCCGACATTTGATGATTCTTGGATATTGTTGAGTTAGAATATTACTTGTGGACTTGTGTTGTGTTTAATTTAGTTTTATTATTTGAAATCTTATCGTGCTGTAATCCTGTGATTGAGTATGTGTTCATCTTATTTGTGTCATCCGTGCCTCCTAATGGAGATTGGATGCTTGCGTGATAGTAGTTAGATAGTATCAAGACCTTGACAGCGTTCTACCGCCGATGCTGCGGCGTAGGCTAGACGTACCCACGCACTCGTGCCCCTAAACCGGGTACGGATCGTGACACCAGCCCCTCCTTAACCCGAACTCACCCAGCTCCACCCTCCGACCACCACCACCTGCCGGACCTCCGCCGGACGGTTCGCCACCTCCCCGGCCTCCCCTCCGACCACTTCACCCCGCCCTAGCCACCGCCACCCGCCGTCAGCCTCGGCCACACCACCATCACCAACAACAGCAGCATCACCACCCCCACCACCCGACGCCCTCAACCGCCACCACCCGCCGTCGTGGTCCACCGCCACCACCCTCATCCGCTTCGTCACCCTCCCCTCTACCGGACCACCCTACCCCCACCGTCCCACGACCACCGAAGCCACCGCCAGACCTCCCGCAGCTCCCCGTCGACCCACCCGACCACTGCCACCCGAGCCCCCCAGACCGCCTCGAACTGCCCCTCCGGCCACCACTGACCACCGCCACCACCCCCGAACTGTTCGCCACCCCCTCCTCCACCATCCAGACCACCTACACCGTCGCCTCCGCCGTTGGCTGCGCCGCTGCCGCCGCTGCAAGCTGCCGCTGCAGCTGTCACTACTAGCAGCCACCGGCGGCAAGCCCAGTGGGTCCCCCACCTGTCAGGTATATACCCCCCCCCCCCTTTCCTGTACGTATACGTATAATTTTATGTATATGTATGTATATATGTATATATATATGTATATTATATATATATGTTTATATATATATATATATATATATATATATATATATATATATATATATATATTATATATTATAATATATATTATATATTATATTATTATATAATTATTTAATACTGTATATATACAGTATATATATGTATTATTATATACTGTATTATTATTATTATTATTATTATTATTATTATTATTATTATTATTATTATTATGTATATATGTATATATATGTATATATATATATATATATATATATATATATATATATATATATATATATATATATATATATATATACATGTATATTCTTATATTTATATATATATATGTATTTGTATATATGGTATTAATATATATTATATATATATTATTATTATACAGTATATAAATACAGTATAAAATATACTATGGTATATTTTATATGTATATTTTTAATTTCTGTTTATATATATATATATATATATATATATATATATATATATATATATATATATATATATATATATATATATATATATATATATATATATATATATATATATATATATATATATATATATATATATATATTTATATATATATATTTATATATGTTTATATATATTGTATCTAATAATTATATTATATAATTATTATTATTATTACTATTATTATTATTGTATTATATACAGTATAATATATATATTATTGTATATTTTATTTTCTGTTTTTTATACATATTTAATATATATTTTGTAAACATATATCTATATGTATATATTTATATATATGTATGTATATTTATATATAATTATATATATATATATATTATATATATATAATTATTATTATTTTGTATATTATTACAGTATATATATATATATATATATATATATATATATATATATATATATATATATATATATATATATATATATATATATATATATATATATATATATATATATATATATATATATATATATATATATATATATATATATATATATATATACAGTGTATATATATATATATATTATATATATATATATATATATATTTATATATGTATTTTTGTTTCTTTATATACATATATATATATATATCTATATGTATATGTGTGTATATATATATATATATATATATTTATTTATGTATATTATATTATACATATATAATTATATATCATAAGTATATTATAATTATATGTATATATATATACATAATATTATAGTATATTATTATATGTATATATATATATATATATATATATATATATATATATATATATATATATATATATATATATATATATATATGTATTTCTTTCTTTTTACATATAAATATATATATATATATATATATATCAATATATATATATATATATATATATATATATATATATCTATATATATATGTGTATCTATATATGTATATTTATCTATACTAAATGTATATATATATATATATTATGCTAATGTATATTCATACTATTTAGTATATGCTATGTTATACATACTATTAAATATATCTATACTTATATATATGTTACATATAAGCTATATATGCATGTATGTACATTTATACATATATTATGCCTTTACTTTTTATACATATTATATATATCATTATATATATAATTATATATTGTTAAAGTATATAAATTATCTTATATACTCTATTATATTTTTCCCCTGCAAATTTTTATATATACTTATATATATATGTATATATTTATATCTAGTATATAAATACTTCATATACTCTTAACTATATACTATATATATTATGTAGTATTATATATAGTTTTAAGTTACACAATATTTAAATGATTAATTCACGAAACCCTGTACGTCTTGAACAGAAAATATCTCCAGCGCAGTCAGTGACCCCCTGTCACAGGACCCCTCCGACTTGACTACAAGTACAGGTTTTCAACACACTCAGGAAGTAGGCAAGTATACCTTGCCAAATTTTACTGCTTAAATACATTTAAACTGTTGTATGATATTATCAGTATACTTACAAATAACTGTTGTATCTGAGATTGCCTCAGGTACCGTTAACTGATACGTTGACAAGTAGTGTAACTGACTTAGACTTTAGCAGACCTACCAACAGCTGCGAGGGTATCCTAATATCCTTCTAGACCCTAACACTTGTACACGCAACAAGGTTGCACTTCATTTTGGGATGCAAGTTTACGTAGTTGATTAGCTACCAGTATGTGCGACGTGCATCACAGCTTAGCACAAAAATCAGGAAATTCAGGAAAGTCAGGACTTGGCATTTAGCTACGTGGTTTACACGTTGTGGATTCAACTTGTATTACCGCATTGGGCGGGAAAGACAACTAGTAGGCGTATGGGACACCCAACTTCTTTATTGCAGATACCGCACTCTTCGGGGTGATACGGACATTATATATACTTGCAGATACCATATCCCTTAGAGTGTGGACGTTGTTTATATTCAGATACCTCATTCTTCGGAATAACGGACGTTGCAGATACCACACTCTATAGGATGCTGGCCGTTATGCCTACGCCTACCCATACGTACCAAGGTTGTCTTTACATTGCATTCACATAGATGGTTAGCACACCCTGTATTTATTTATTCAGTATTTTTATACCTGGCATGTTTTTATGTATCTTGTTATGTCCCACTGAGAACCTGGTGCCCTGCCAGGTTTAGACGAGACCCTCTTCCCCACGGTATATGGACCTGGACAAGAGACCAGATATGCCACTGAGGAGGAGTTAGAAGAGCTGCCTTCGGAGTCTGCCTGATCTTTTAATACACCTGGATCTGGAGCTGTTTACTGAGATAGACGATACTCTAGTCTATCTTATTTCTGCACTTTATCTTTTGTAGTGGATATGTTTCTACCTGACATTATCTGATTTTGTACTATGACATTCAGACTTAGCATTATATGATATTCAGCACTTATTCCTATATTTCCTGATATTCTGTGGATGAGATTAGATTTATCTGTATTAGACTTGTAGTATTTTAGGACAGCGTAGCACGTTCCTTTGGGTCCATTAAATTGGATTAAACCCTTAGTGACGTGTCAGCTGGCCAATGCCACGTGGCCTAGTTCCATACATTTTTGGGACTGGGGCGTGACATTGCCTGCTCTGAAAAAGAATGAAGTTCCAACTCAAGGCGTCGTCTGATCTATCCGTCACATAAATTAAACAAGTTAGGTTACAAAAGTGGGTGAATAGGTTCCTCCATTTTAATCTATTTTAATTCTGAATAAAATAACCTAAAATAGTATTTTTAATCTTATTATAATCTAATTTTATTGCTAAACCCTAATTTCGGTCCAAAGAAAGTCGACTTTACGGATTTGGGATCCATGGCACGCAAATTGAGGCGATCCATTGACCAAAAAGTCAACCAACTCAAATCCTGGATTTGTGTGTAGAATCCTATAGATTTTAACGCTACATGAATGCTGAAATTGATGGTTTCATAAAATCACAAGTCGGTAAAGAGTTATGGCCACAAGGGCGCACAGATGATAATTTTTGGTGGTTTCTTATTTACGTCTATGTTGCACGAATTTTACAGTAGATTAAAATTCCATATTAAATTCTGAAAAAATAATTTTTTGGAAGTACATCATGTTAGATTTTTGAAACTTCAAACGGCTCATAATTCTAATTTCGGGATCTCCCGAAAATACGAAAATGCGTCTGATTTCGTACAGCTGGCACTTTTAAAAATTTCTGAAAAAATAGGTTCATAAATTAAAATAATTTATATATTCATAAAACTAACCTTGATATGGTTCTAACAAAAAAATAGAGCACGTTTGGAGTCCGGACCTAGGAGATATAGTCTTTTTAAGTCGTCATAACTACTAAAAAATGAGACTGAATTTATGACAAATTTTGACTGTTTTTGGACGAAAAAGACAGGAGTTTGGAAAAGAAAAATATGAAAGATAAGTTTATTCTATAAGTATAATAGGTATTTATAATGGTGAAGACTACTTAATTGAATACGGATATGATTGGCTAATTTGGATATGATTAGGATGAGTTTAAATAAGGATAGGATATGCATGAAGTTGCTTTTCTAGTAGGCTCGGGATTTGAATTAATTTAAAATACAGTTTAAGTTTATCTGAATAATTTATAATCTTAAATAGAATTAAATATAATAAAAATAATTTTTATATAATCTTATTAATATCTATTAACACTAAATTAACATCTATCTAATATTAAGACTATATATATCCAAATAATTTCTAAATAATTTTAAAAATCTAAATAAATATCTTAAAATTCTAAATAAATTATAGAAAAATATAATTAAATATTTTAACCTAAAATAAATATTTGATAGGAATAATATGCAAGTATGGCCTCATAGTAAATCATGGAAGTCCTAAAAATTTAGGTTTCCTATTTTTTAATTACTCAAAAATTCTAAAAAATCTCCAAAAATCTAAAATAGCCTAAATATGATTCTAAATAAATATTTATATAAGTAAATATATCAAGAAATTTATTTTCTAATTAACTAAGAGAATACTCTAAAGAATTCAATATTTAAAATAATCTATAATAAATATAATAATATAAAATACGCATAAAATACCTATTTTGGGTGAGGGGGTTTACAGAATCCATGACAGATACCATCCTCAAAGTGTTTGTCTCTACCATCCGACTCAACATATCCTGCATCGCATATATCCTCGCAAGTGAGCCGATCATGACCATATGCGACCCCTCCAGCTCCAGATGTCTGCGCTTCATAGACGCGGCCAGAGTCGCCAAGCTACACTCTATCGTCTGGCTCATAGTCCTGATCTCTATAAGGTTGTGCTCCATCGTCTGGCTCAGAGTCCTAATTTCCAATATGCTACGCTCGAGCATATCAAATTATGCGGTGATCGTCGCATCGTTGATCTACAGCTGAGACTGGGGCTGCTCCGTAATCCTCCAGAGAAAATTGACACACAGGTCAGCAATATGACGGTCAATGCTCTCATGGGCTCATGCCAACGCCTGCGAAGGCTGCGAGGAATACACACTACCAGAGGAGGCCCTGGATGACTGCGTCCTAATAAAGGCGTCGTAGGATCCTTACCGTAGTACGTACCCCACTGAAGACTACCAACGACGGTCATCTAAAGCTCATTCACCGACAGAGCTGTAGAGGGATACGAGGAAGTACCAGCCCCTCCCTCTGTAGTTGCACTAGCAGTCGTCCGCTCACGTAGTCTAAGATACTCATCCTAGAAAAATAGTTGCTAACGTCTAAGGTACTTATTACGAACTATATAGATATCTATTTGCTTATTTTCAAAGTTATATAAAAACTAACATAAGGTAAAGTAACATACATAGATCTGCGTAGCTTTTTTATCGATGAGATTTTTGCCCTTCCGATGGGTGGCCAGGAAGACAGTCCCCGTCGGTCCAAATCTTCATCCTCGTCTCATCTGGAGGCGCGAATAGAGGATCGCTATGAACATATGCAGACAGAGTCGGCTCGACCTCCTCCATCTGCTACTCTACCTCCATGGTACCGTCAACTGAAGGAACGCTAGAAGAGGGAGTAGTACCATGTCCTATAACTACTCGTCCCAGGAGTACTACCATGTCCTATCGTCCACGAAGTCGGAGATGCTAAAGATCGGTACACTGGAGTACTTTGCAAGAAGAATTTGGAACCGGTAGCCTGTACCGGAGGAGCACTCTTTCTAGAGGATCAACCTCCAAACGATCTACATCTTCCAACCATACCTGATAATAATATATAATAATAAAATAAATACACAGACTTATAAAAGTTCATAAAAATAGACAGACCCGGAGCAACCCTCTATTGAATTTCCTGGATACGAAATATCACAAAAGTATATAAAATATCATAGTTACATAATAAACATAATATAAAAGTATCACAGTCATACAATAAGCATAATATAAAAGTATCATATTCACACAATAAGCATAATATAAAAGTATCACAGTTATACAATAAGCACAATAAAAGTATCACAGTCACATCATAAGTCTTATCAAATTTCTTAATCTCTCAGGGAAATTCAATTCTATATTAAAAATACAGTACATGGCTAGAGTTCTAAATGGATTTTATTTTATTTTTAATCCTCTTCTAAAAATTTATCTTCTTAATTTTTTTGTCCTCCTCTTCCTCCTCATCTTCACTTTCATCTATTGCATCTTCCTCTTCGGATAATTCTACCTCTTCTACACGATTAAACGTGTAATGAGCAACTTTCATTGAGTCAACATCTACAATATTTGCTATAATAGGTATCTCAACCTCCTGATAAGCTATTTCATTAACATCAAAGGTATTTCTAGCTTTTGTCTTGCATACTGCCCACCAGTCTGACCTCGTTGATACCCGTTTATGATAAGTTATGAAGTATATGAGCTGAGCCTGACTTGATAGGACAAATGGTTTATAGCCTTGGTATCTATGTCGGTAGTTTTTATCCATAAGACCATGCTTGTCTATTTTTTAACCTTGATCTTGGATCGGATCGAACCAATCTCACCCCCTTACAACATGATACAAACCGATCTCTCCACCCTCAAAGTCACTACACTATAGGCCTGCAATGAAACCCCAAAATAGGAAACAGTTGTAGCACCCTCTCAGCTCTGGAACCAAGCACCAGCACAACTACAAGCTCTTAAAATTTGTAGGATACTGCCACTTGTAGCTGCAGAGTGCAACAACACATTTGCTGCCTCTGCTGGGAAAATATCTACTACTTCCATCATACAACATGTACAGTTGTTTTGTAATTCTTTCTTAAAATCCCTCACACATACTCATGAGCACACAACTAAGTACACACTCTTAAACACAATAGACTCTCTCTCACACACACATCACTCTACCACCAACACAACACACACAAACTCTACATACTAACACTAGCATACACAATATCAACATCCTCACATGCCAATGATACACAACTTCTTGATACCAAATATAACAACCAAAACTACCATAATATTCTTATGATTCTCATTCCCATGTCGTGTTAGTGACATGTCGTGTCAGTATATGTTTTTGTATCGTATCCTGTGTCGTGTCTATGTTTGTGTTTGTGTCATATCCTTTATCAAATGTCATATCCGTATTTGTGAGAGAGAGAAAGATATAGGATTAGGGTTTACCTAGAGGAGGAGGAGAAGCCCGAGGTCGTCGGAGGGGAGGAGACGCGTGAGGGGAGCAACCGCTCCGGAGGGGAGGAGTCGTGCGGGGGAGGGGGGACTTCGCCAGAGCGGGAGGACTTCGCCGGAGGGAGGAGGATGCCCGAGAGGGGGGCGGGCTAAGACGGAGGGGGGGCTTTTAAAATTTTCGATAAGAGTTCAAAAGAATGGGGGAAAATAAAATCCTGAAACCTAAATAAAATAATTTAGTTTCTATTAAACGTCGCTAATATATTAATATACTGCGACTTTAATACAAAATATTGCTAAACGTCGCTATAATTAAAATATTAGCGAAGTTTAGCGGCGCTTCAGTGACATCAGTTTCTATTTTACTAAAATATGTTGCTGAACGATGCCAAACTTCGCTATTAGCGGCTACCTGTGATATTTTATAATAATATTGCTAAAAGCGTCGCTGACCCCACAATTTTTACTTGTGTTAAATTGGCATCGTAATGCGTCACTGTTGGCGACATTCAATGACGTCTAGCGACTACAATTACTATTATGGAAATGGACATCATTGAGAAGTCGTCGAACATCGCTATATTTTTAATAACAACGACGTTTCTACATTTATGTCGTATAATATTAAAAAATAGTGACGTATAGCGACACCCATATTAGACGTCGCTAAATTATTTCATATAGGGTTTTGACTTTTCATTTTCCTCCACTCTTTCGTTCCCAAACTTTTCATTCCCCCCGACCATCCGGAGAGCCCAGTGCCCCCCCCAGGCGACCCTCTTCCACCACTGTAAAACCCTTTTTTTTTTAAATATTGTATTTATTTAATTAATTAGTTATTAAATTTATTTATATTATTTTGTAGTTATTTAGATAATATATATGTAGCGATTTAATTACCTAGATAAATATTTATTTAGAGTTATTGCACAAAATCTATTATTTTATTTTAGGAATAATTGTAGAAGGGGAATAGAATTTTTTTAGAATTTATTTTGGGTACAAATATATTTTTATATACCTTAAATATATATATGTAAATAATATATAGTCATAATAATAATAATAATAATAATAATAATAATAATAATAATAATAATAATAAATAGTGTAATAGTAATAATAATAATAATAATAATTTTATTATTATTATTATTATTATTATTAGTAGTAGTAGTAGTAGTAATAGTAGTAGTAGTAGTAGTAGTAGTAGTAGTAGTAGTAGTAGTAATAATAATAATGTAATTAAATAAGAGATAGAAAAGAGAAAGAAAAGAAATAGAAAAAAAAAACCTAAACAGTAAACTACCCCCCCAGCGGTTGTGACCTGCTCCCCTCACCCGCGCGCCCAGACCCGTTCCCCCTCTCCCTCTATATATAAATGTATATATATATATATATAAACCCTAAACCCTTGCCCTAAATCTCTACTCCACAACCCTACATCGACCTCCAGCCAAGAACGCCGCCGCTGAAGCCCCTCGCCGTCGAGGGAATCCTCGTCGCCGCCCTCGTCCCCCGCACGAGCACAGCAGATTCGCAGCAGCGTACCCCTGTTCACGCCCTAATTCCCGCCTCCTCGTTCAACAAAATTTGACCCCGTCTTCACAGGTATATTCACCACCTACCCTCTTCCAATACTGCGTATTAGTTTCCTCCTAATAGCGCATAACCCTAGGTGAAAACCGAGACCAAGTTGGGGAAAAAACACAACTTTTACACTACTATAATCTGTTGCGATGACCCATGTTCAAGAACTCGTATCTCCCACCATAGAGATCCAAACTTAGAAATTATTTTTGCTATGTGAAAACCACCTAACTTAGATTATTTTCTGTCAATTATATTATTTTATTTGATGTTATATGCAGAATTAAATTAGGTTTAAAATCCCAAAAAATCTGTTTTTAAAATTATAAAAACTTATGATACGGAGCGCGCCCCGCCAAACGGGACCACCCCGTTGTATACCAATTGTACCAAAAGACGCGTATGGTATGTCCAAACGTAATAAGCTTTCACAGAAACTGATTTGGATGCGTGTGCGCGTCGAAATCTACCTGTGTCCACGAAAAGTCCTCGTATCGCGACTTTTGCAAAACTCTGCACCATTTATTGTACGCTCGTCAGAATGTGACAAAACTTGAACCACTAGACTCTTGGTATCATGCTGGTCCTGTGACCCAATTTTTACGCAATTCTGAGATAGTTGACCAAGCCATCTATTTGTGGGTCCTACAGTTGACTTTTTAGGCAAATTTGTGTTTGGCTCACCGGAATCTAAAATTGGACGTACCGTTGAGTTCGTATTGACGTTTAAAATTGGTTTGACCTATAATTTCTCTTTTTAAGACCTTTATCCCTGGCACGCTTTTTGATGCAAAGTGAACCACCCGTGGACCCCGTTTTGACCCAAAATTATTGTTTTGCCCCTGTGTCCAAATTGGACGAAAGGGTAGTATTTTCTAGCTATCTTGCTTATTCTGGGAACGTTGATGATGTTTATTTTAGCATCCGGAGATGTTCATTCTATGGCCGTAGTTTCTGATCATGTGTGCTTGACTCCTGGACGTTACACTTTGCAACTCTCTTGCCAGGCAAGATACCTTGCCAAATTGCTTACAGTACTTTGTATGCTTATTATATTTTTATATGTTTATTGTATGTGTATTTTTTTTCAGTCATATTTATATACTATATATATGTTGACACACACTTGATACATAGTATCATGGGAGGGGAGGACAATCAGTAGGCGTATGAGCTATAACCACTCTGGTAAACTGTAGTATCTAGCATGCACTACGGTAATGTGTCGCGTTGGTCGCTACCCCCGCGGTATATCGATTTTTGGAGTCGTGTTGGTCGCTACCCCCACGGTATATCAATTTCTGATGTCCTTGTCGTGTGTGTGAGTTGTGAGATTTTGATCGAGTAGCCTACCCATGCCCATACGTCAAAAAGTTATCCTCATTATGCATTCATATAGATTGTCTTGTACAGCGTACTTACATATCTTCTACCTATTATGCATGTTTACTGTATTCAAATTGGCATACTTCTATGTATCTTGTTACGTTCCTCTGAGGATCTGTTCCCTTTCCAGGTATAGACGATTTTGACTATTCGCAGGAGCACGGATCAGGACTTACTACATATCTCTTTCGAGGAGGTCTTACCTTCTGAGCATCATTGATTATCTCTAGCGATGGATCTTTTAGCTGATACACTTCTATCATCACCTTATTTTATATTGGAGATTTTACTCTTCTCTCTTATTTTAGTTTTGGATATAGTCTTTGGTAGTGGATTTGTCTCCACCAGACTATTATTTTGGGATTACTCAGACTCATTATTCTAGTTTAGTTATTTCTTTTCTATGACTTGTAGTGTGGATAAGATTAGTATATCTGTGACTTATGATGCTATATATATACCATATGTGGATTTATATTCATATTCATATTACAGCGTACGTGTGTATTAAGGTATCCATATATTGGAGTTGTCATATAAATACGGCTGGCATGCTTACGTGTTCCTAGTCCTACGTATTTTGGGACTGGGGCGTGACAACCACTCTAGCGACCCTCTTCCCCCTTCCCCCTGTGACCCCGAGACCCGAGTACTCGATCTTTGCCCCCTCTCCGACGACCCCCAAGACAGTGGCGACCCCAAGTCGACCTCTCTGACCGACCCAGTGCCGCCCCTCTCTGAACACGCCCCGGTGCACCCCTTCTCTCCACGGTCAACCCAGGTAAACCCTAGCCCCATCTGACACAACACAGACACACACACATACGGACATACATACACAGACACAAACACCAACACATACACAGACACACACACACACATACAAAGGCACACATATATAAACACAGACACACACACATCTCCCTTCTCTATACTATTTGACATGACACATACATAGGTAAACCCTTACCCTATCTAACCCTATCTGACACCACACCGACACATACACAAATACATAGACACATACACAATATGACACATACACACACACACGGACGGGACCCACTCAAACTGACATGACACACACTGACATGACAAACCAATACAGACATGCTTTTCTTCCAAAATAGTGTTGCATGTGTGTATTTGTGGATTTGTGGATTTTTGTTGTATTTAGTTATATATGTATGACGGGCCCTATGTGTCGTATTTGGTTATATGTGTATTTGTGTTACAAAATAGTTTAGGGTGTCAAGTTGTGACTATGATCATGCCTATGTTGGTAACCTATGTTCGCAACATATCTTATATATATATATATATATATATATATATATATATATATATATATATATATATATATATATATATATATATATATATATATAACCTACGTCTAGAATAAGTCTACAATAGTTGTGACTATGATCGTGCCTACATTGGACACTCCGAAGTCAAGTGTCCATGTGATCCATTCTCTGAAAACTAAATTTACATGACACAGACATAGACACGCTGACACTTTTAATTAGATATAAGTTATTATGTATTACTAGTTACTGAATGTTCATGATGGTAGAAGCCTTATTTTCTTAACCCATGACATATACTACATCATACTTACTCACAAGAGGTTGAGTTTTCTTCTAGTACTTCTGGTATCTTTACTAGGATGTTCAAATATTATGGAAGAAAGGTTCTTGATTATCTTTTATGTGCACAAAATTTTCTTTGTGAATTTTTTAACAAAGAAAATATTATGTATTTTCTTGGGTGTTACAACCCATACTCGGTGAAGGGACACGAGTACGTGGGTACGTCCAGCCTACGCCACAACATTGGTGGTAGAACGTTGTCTAGGTCATCACTTAGTATCTAGCATCTCATACAATATTAATTCAAGCAGTCCATAATATCTCAACTCAATAAGGAGGACAAGATGACTAAAGCAACACAATACTCAATCACATATCTAAAGCACAGATATTAAAAAATTACCACAACCACATAGTCTAAACATCAACAACATCTAATAACAACAACAATATACAAGTCTCAAATATAAGCCAAAAACAAATTTAATATAAAAATGCTAATAAAAACTAATAAAATAACTAGTAATTTTGGCTAGACCTTTAGGCTATCAATCCTGAGCTACTGGGTCCAAAGCCACACCCCCACAACCACATAGTCTAAACACCAACGACATCCGATAACAACAACAATATCCAAGTCTCAAATATAAGCCGAAAATAAATTCGGTATCAAAATGCTAATAAAAACTAATTAGGATAACTAGTAATTCTGGCTAGACCTCCAAGATATCAATCCTGAGCTACTGGGTCCAAAGCCACACCCTCATCCACTGGTGGTCCGTAATAAGTCAGACACCAATCCTTCAAGTAATCGTTTGAAAAAATATATCCAGTCATGATTGGAGCGACGTACAAAATTTCGAAAGCAGTTCCAAATATATGGTAGAGAATATATAAAAAGTAATAGAAAAGAATACAAGATGCACATGTAATTAGGAAATATAAATATAACTAAAATAAGCAGGTAAACACCATAGGAAACTGGAAAGATAAATACATGCAATATGGTATGAACTGCAAGTAAAAGAAACTAGAATAATGACTAAGTGCCTTAGAGTACAATTTTGTTATGTGATTGATTTGGATTGCACACGAATATACTAAGGTAACTCGATTATATGTAAGATGTATAATCGATATATACGAATACACTAAGGTCTTTGATCACATAACCAACTTCGACTCCCCCGCCCCAACCAATACTCATGGATCTGATCATGACACATTACACAAACGAATATAATATAATCACACGGAGCACACGTATAAATACGAGCACAAGGAATAACCGATGCACACGATAAAGTACATGTGTAAGGAGTACCTAATGCACACAATAAAGGGATAACATCTCCTGATAGGATCCATATAATGCCAGTCCATATACCATCGTGTCAGAATCAAGTATAACAGTTCTAGAACATATAATATATACACTATTATATAATAAAAACTAACAGAGAGATATACTCGCATGTGGTCTTGAGCAAAAGATGAAACTCGGTGTCCAAACTGGTGTCACACAAACCTATTTAAAAAAATTATTTTATTTGGTGTATTAAAATAATAAATAATCTAAAATGAGTTAAAATATGATTTATAGGCCATTTCTTAGTCATACTAGTCAAACTAGGTCAAACTAGTCAATTCTAGGTCAATACCAAGTTTCTAGGTCATTCTGGTAGGTTACTAGTTCATATACTATAATACTTACAATATCTTTCAATACCTTGGCCTATATACAAATACCTTAGCATTACCTTAGCTAATATCCAATACCTTGGTCGTAATCTCTAATACCTTAACTAAGAGTCAATACATTGGCTTTGAGCCAAAACCTTACTATATCTCACTACCTATACCTATTATCTTGGCATTGAACTTGATACCTCAACCAATAGCTTAATACTTTACCTAGTATTAACTTATTATCTCTACTATAACTCAATATATATATTACCTTAACTCATACTAGTATATTGGTCTCAATACCAATCTTACTCTAACTTATCTAACCTGCCATGATACTCTAATTTTCTACATGCACTAACATCATAGCCCCTCCAATTATCCTTCAACTTCACACACATCCTTCACAACTAGACATCGCCTTGATACCTACACTTTATACTTACCTCACTAGATCCTTACACCCAATACATTACCCTACAGTACACTTAGGACCGGTGCAAGCTCCGCACAGATACCTTATTATGCACACATATATAGGCTATTGACCACTAACTAGACACACTAAATCATGTACATATATCTAGCTACTCATCTTACTGACATACAAGTTCATCTTTACATATTGGGTATGCAGATACTCCATCTATATTTACAAATACATGATGTAAAGCTCCAATGGTTAACTTGAACAAATGTTTCACTAATCATACTTGGTCGAATTTTCTAACAAATGATCACATTGAAGTCAACTAGATGAGTTCTGCATAAAAGAGATTAAGGAAGACAATAAGAGATCAAACAACACCCAGTGTGTTTCAATAAGGGCTATCAATAAGGTGAGCTACGACCCAAGTGGTCTACGAGGTAAATATCAGTCTACTATCTCCTATGAAATCAATATTTATACCGAAACTGATAAATAATATGGTAATTTTTGCTGTAGTGACAATGAGTGTGATTCATGCGTATCTAGGAAATTAAAGGGTAGTTACCACCTTAATTATGTTATATAAAACAACCAAAATGCGATCAGGTATTAGCAATAATGGAAGTATTAGATCTACCATCTAGAAACTGTAACTTCAATTGCATGAAAATGGTTCAAAAGATCCTCGTGATACTGCATCCAGCTGCATGCATTTCCACTATTTGAGCATCCAGCAACTAAGTCGACTCCCTATATTTGCTGCAACTGATAACAAATGCAGCTGCACCCCTCAACAGAGCCATCCTGAGCCCCCACCCTCTTCAAGTCTGCTGAAACGAGCTCCTATTATTCCAGCATACAACTCTGCACTGGAGCGACTTGCAGTTGCTTCCTCAAGTTGGTACTGCAAATTGGTGCAGCTGCTGTGGTGTACCAAGCACACTGCTCCATGCAACCTACCCTCGATTACCCATTGAACTATCTGGAACACCTGAAATCTTGTGTTCACCCCAGCACCAAGACTTCTCTGATACACACCCAACATTCATGTTGATGTCCACTCCTCCAACACACCCATTAAACTACACCACCACTAAGTCACCCCCCACCTAACTACAACCATAATCTAACACTCCACACACACATATGGCTATAAAACAACACACACACACTCATATTATAAGTCAATATATCGAACACCCATAGTGCACTAATTGGAAAACTCATAATACGCCCCCAACTATGGTACCAACACTCCCAATATCCAATATATACCATATTTACATATCAAATACATCCTCATTTTACTAAAGTAATTAGTTATAATACAATTTAAAGAGAAATTACACTAATAGGCTCAAAACTCCCAAAATATTTATACGTGTAATAGCGTATCATGATACGCACTCACTATATCCAATTGTGGATATGTATACCCTCTCAAATTATGCCTCACGCTCCAAAATTACCTATGAAAGATTTCTACAAATACCTAGTTGTCCAAATTCAAATTTTTGCCAATTTGGCCACAAAAGTCAATATAACTTTCACAATACATCATATTAACCTAGTTTTTCTTCCTATGGGTAGCCCTTAGCCATGGAAAGGTCCTTATAGGTCTAATATACTATTTAGAATAAAAATAACTAGGGGAATAGGGATTTTACCTACTGAGAGATGGATTCTTAATGTAGCACACCACAAGGACACAATAAAAATGATGCACACCTCCTTCTAGCAAGCTCCACTTCAAAGCTTTTTTTTTCTTCCAAGCTCCTTAGGCTGGATTTGGAATAAAGAAATGAGGGTGAATTTGGTAGAAAATGAATTAGGGTTGAAGTGGATTTGGAAAAAAAAAATAGAGATGAACTAATGAACTAATTTTGAAATAAATAAGGTGATAATGAATGAGGAGAGAGACTCTCCCCCTAGATATTAAGGGCGACCACTCCCCTTATCCCTATGGCAATGCAAAAGGTCTAATAGCCTCTCATTAATGTCATAAAGGTTAATTAATTAAGGGGTTTAACTAAAGAAAAGGTTTTAATGTTAATGAATGGAATATTATTTTCATTCTCTCTAATAAATGAGTCAACCATGACTAAACTAACTAATTGAATTAATGGATCAAGTCAAGTCCAATTGGGTCTGTTAATACCATGTCTAATAAATAGGTTAGTTCACTAACCAACTAATCACATAGTCCATTCTAATTAGGTAGAACTCAACTAATACATATAATAATAAATATTATTATCACTAATATAAATATTAAGTAATTATTAAAATGACAAAAAATACCTCTCTCTCAAAATTAGGTAGTTATATTGGGTGATCTTTATACCTGACTTTAGATTAATATACTAGAACGAAGATGGTTGATGGCCCTATAATCCATCTTTTGCTTGTACATCGATTGAAAGCCAGGTAAAGATCAACCAAGAAAATACTTAACCCTACCATTGTTAAAAATTTACAAAGAACTTGTGCACATAAAAGATAATCAAGAGCCTTTCTTCCGTAACATTTGAACATTCTAGTAATGATACCAGAAGTACCAAAAGAATACTCAACCTCTTGTGAGTAAGTGTGCTGCAGTTAAGATGTCATGGGTTAAGGAAACCAGATTTTAACCATCTTGAACATTCAGCAACTAGTAATACATAATAACTTATATCTAATTGTATTCCTAATATGTGTTGGTAATCATAAATCATAATACGGATAATCATGTATCATGAATACAACCCTAACCCCGATACATGTGTTAATACGTTGCTAAATATTATAACATCAGTGATGTTTAGCGACATCGCATTATGATGTTACTAACGTTTTTCATATTTTAGTCTACTCATAGGTGAGTGTAGATACTAGGATATCAAGGTAAGGGTAGTTCTCAAGGCATGAGTCAAGATACTGGGTAAAATACGTATAAAGGAATATATATACAGGTAATATGTGATAGATACCTACTAGTAGTGGTTAGCCTAAAGTCAAGTGTCCATATCAGCCCTTCTCTGAAAAATAAATTTATATCTGTAAGCCTTCTTGAGGCTTTTAGAGTTCTATAAATTTCTGAAAAATTATAGAAAAAACAAAGAATCCGTCAAAGTGTCCATGTCAGATTTTTCAAAAATCTAATATAACTCTAAAAGCCTCATAAATGCTTACAGATACAAATTTATATTTCAGAGAATGGTTGACATGAACACGTGAGTGCATACATAACAGATAAGAAAGTAGAACAGGAAATACGACTTCGTTTCCCTTCTTGGTTGACTACATATGTAAGGATCTTTTTATGTATGCACTTGCACAATAATTAGAAAAATATTGAACTTAATATCGTTTCCTTAGTATTTAGGTCGATCGTCCCCACCCAACAGTCGAAAATAAGCCTATTAGAACTCTAGCCAATGGACCAATATATGCCATCAAAATCTGGCCAAGCTACTATGTGAATGGATTTAGGTTTAAGTCAATAAAAGCCCCGATAAGTGAGCTTCTTGTATCTTGATTCTACAAAAAATAGTAGTTTGTGTATCAGATCTTCGAGCTATAAAGATGTCGATTCAAATAATTTGTATGGCATCTTACGAGAGATTGTGGTGTTGACATATAATTATAGAACATAGCATGCTAAGATTGTGTTATTCAGGTGTGATTGGTTTGATCTGATCTAATATCAAGGTTGAAAAATAGACAAGCATGGTCTTGTGGATATAAACTACCGGCGTCGATATCAAGGCTATAAATTATTTGTCCTATCAAGTCAGGCTCAGCTCGTATACTTCATAACTTATCCTAAACGAGAAACAAGAAGGTTGGACTGGTGGGCAGTATACAAGATAAAATCTAGAAATACCTTTGACGTTAACGAAATAGCTTATCCAAAGGATGAGCTACTTATTGTAACGAATATTGTAGATGTTGACTCAACGAAAGTTTCTCATTACACGTCTAATCGTATAGAAAAGGTAGAATTATCCGAAAATAAAGACAAAGTAGATGAAAGTGAAGATGAGGAGGAAGAGGAAGAGGGGGACGAAAAAAATGAAGAAGGTAAATTTTTAGAAGAGGATTAAAAATAAAATAAAATTCATTTATAACTCTAGCCATGTACTGTATTTTTAACGTGAATTATTGTCACGCCCCAGTCCCAAAAATACGTAGGACTAGGAACACGTAAGCATGTCAGCCGCATGGATATGGCAACTCCAATATATGGAAACCAAAATCCATACGTACGCTGTAATATGAATATCAAATCCACAAGTGGTATAAATCTATCACAAGTCACAGGGTACAATCTAAGTCTCATCCACAGAATTATATATAAATAATTAACAAATATCTATGAAACTAGATCTCAATATAAAATATCTAAAGAAGACAGTCGGATGGAAACAAATCCATTGTCGAACTAGAATATAAAAGCAAACATAACATAAGTACATCACCAATAATCACGAGGCTCGAAGTGAAGACCTCCTCAAATATAAGCAACCAGTCCGGATCTGCGCTCCTGCGAATACTCATGAACAGCTACACCTGAAAGGGGCTAGGTCCTCAGAGGGACATAACAAGATACATAGAAGTATGCCAATAAAGTACTAAAATAAATATCCAATGGGTCGCCTAACCGTCTAAGTGAATGCAGTTTGAGAACAACTTTCTAACAAGTGGGCTATCTGGCTAAAAATAGGATTGGCGTGACTCTTTCGGAGAATCAGGGGCCTATAAAGTATGTCATCTTTTGAACGGCAGAGGCCGCCTGATAATATATAATATATAAGGGTCATCACCGCCCGTATCTCCAGCGGAGCTTTCGGGTTACAGAAGGAAAAGTACAAAGGAGCCCAAATGCCTTACTTGTTGTTCTCCCCACCCCATGCTCTAAGCATGTCACATCCATGACACGATTTGGTTCATAGCCTATCTTTAGTACAATAGCCCAATCCTATAACCAAACAAGGACAAGGATTGGACCACCGTACTACAATAGGCTATGTCCATGGACCACTAATAACTGCTAAGTCCTCTAGCATACAAAGTTTCTATCAACAGTTATCCCTAACGCACGTCCCACACGTACCGATGATCAGTCAATACATACGTCCGTGATCTATATGAGACTCACAACTCGTGTAAAAATGTATCACAGTCAAATAAAACCTAATGATGCTTTATGATAATGGAGCAGTCTCATAAACAAGGTCAATGCATATACATAATAAAAATAATTCACGACGACACCGTCGTTGCACCCAAGTTTCCTTGGATGCGCATTTTATATAATAGTTAAAATATATGAACTAAAGACAGAAAATAAAGATGCATGCAACATATGGAATATGAATAACAGTATAATGGTAAGGTATACTTGTCTGGCAAGAAGCTGCAAAATGTAATGTCCAGATGTTAAACACACAGGATCAGAAGCTATGGTCTTAGAACAAATATCTCTGGATGCTGAAATAGACATCACCAATGTTCCCAGAATAAGCAAAATAGCTAAAAAATACTACCCTTTCGTCCAATTTGGATACAGGGATAAAACGGTAATTTTGGATCAAAACGGGCTCCATATGTGGGCCACTTTGCACCAAAAAGTGTGCCAGAGGTAACAGTCTCTAATTATGATAAATTATAGGTCAAACAAACTCTAAATGTCAGTACGAACTCAACAGTACGTCCAAATGTGGATTCCGGTGAGCCGAACACAATTTTGCCCAAAAAGTCAACCGTAGGGTCCGCCAATTGGCGACTTGGTCAATTGTCTCAGAATTGCGTAAAAATTGGGTCACAGGCCCAGCGCGATACAACGAGTCAAGTGGTGCAAGTTTTATCGCAATCTGACAAGCGTGCACTAAATGCACAGGACTTTTGCAAAAGTTGCGATATGGGAGATTTGTTGCGGATACAGGGTGATTCCGACGCGCACACGCGTCCAAATCAGTTTTCTTGAAATCTCACATGTCCGGGTACACTGTGTGCATCTTTTGGTATACTTGGACACGACGGGACAGTCCCGTTTGGTGGGATGCGCTCCATATCATAATTTTTAGAAATCTAGAAAAAGTGAGTTTGGGGGATTTTCTAACTAATTTAATTCTACACACAGCAGTTAATAAATTAATGTAAATAACTGAAATTAAACTGGGTTAAGTGGTCTCCGCATACCTGTAGAAGCATAAAATATTCTGGAGAATTGTTCGCGTATTTTACAGTCAAAACCCCCAACATACATGAAGTCCTTCCCTGCGTAAAACAGAGCTTCAAGGTTGTTTGGCATAAAATAGGACTTCAGAGCTGTCTGCGTAAAACAGAGCTTCAAGGCTGTTTGGCGTAAAATAGGGCTTCAGAGCTGTCTGCGTAAAATAGAGCTTCAAGACTGTTTGGCGTAAAATAGGGCTTCAGAGCTGTCTGTGTAAAATAGAGCTTCAAGGTTTTTTGGCATAAAATAGGGCTTCAGAGCTGTCCGCGTAAAACAGAGTTTCAAGGTTGTTCTGCGGAAAAGGTTGTTATACCTTCCTGCATAAAGTTTAAAATATATTATTTTTAATGCAGCATAAAGTTGTACGAGAAACTCTTCGTATTCCTCGGATGAATTTGTCAGTCAAATCAGTGAACCTGACATTTGACAAAAGTACTGCACGATGATCGAGAGAACGGCTGTGATGATGATTTTGCACAGAGATCCAGGTTATCATTTTGTGATATATTTTTGATACAAGTCATTTTTACGCATTCAAAGAAAGAAAAATGGAGTCTTCTGAATACGCTGCATATTCTACATTGACATAAATGAGTTTTTACGCTCAAGAGAAGACAAAATCAGACGCCACGTCAAAAGCTGTTTCTTGTACAGAGTTCAAGGCATATCTCTGCATTTTATGCATGAGATTGAGGCATATCTCTGCATTTAATACACGAGATTTTGTTCTATTTTTAAAATTTGTTATGACTGGGAAAGCTAAGACTGTGACTAATACGCTCACATCACCATCCTTACATTTTATGCCAACCAGGCTATTTTCAACTATAGGAGTACGCCGTATGCTATCTCCTCGAAATATGCCAACTCGACTATATTTACAAAGGTACGTTGATAAGGCTAACCCAAAATACGCTCAAGACCTCAGTCATGAAGGATAATTGGCTATTTTATGCTGGTTATCTATTATTCATGAATCATCAAGTTTTATGCAGGGGCATTTACTTACGTGGCTTGTATGCCATAATCTTCGAGAAACAGTTATACGCGTTACCTTATAAAGGGATACGTGTCATACGCAGATTCAGAAGATTATTTGAACATGGATAGCAGTTGTCATAACCGCAGCGTAAATGAGGCAATCTTTTTCACAGTATGGCCTTTTACGCCAACAAGACAGTCATTTGGCTTTTATGCCAACCATTTTATGCAGGGGCAGTTACCTACATGGCTTGCATGCCATGATCTTCGAGAAACAGTTATACGTGTTACCTTATAAAGGGATACGTATCATATGCAGATTCAGAAGATTTTTTTGAACGTGGGTAGCAGTTGTCATAACCGCAGCATAAATGAGGCAATCTTCTTCACAGTTTGGCCTTTTACGCCAACAAGACAGTCATTTGGCTTTTACGTCAACCAGGATATTTTTAACTATAGGAGTACGCCGTATGCTATCTCCTCAAAATATACCAACTCGGCTATATTTGTAAAGTTACCTACGTGGCTTGCATGTCATGATCTTCGAGAAGCAGTTATACGCGTTACCCTATAAAGGGATACGTGTCATACGCAGATTCAGAAGATTATTGGAACGTGGGTAACAGTTGTCAAAACCACAGCGTAAAGGAGGCAATCTTCTTCACAGTTACGCCAACAAGACAGTCATTTGGTTTTTACGTCAATCAGGCAGTTATTTGATCGATCTCTATAAATAGAGACCCCTGGTCACAGGATAAGAGGAGAATTGGTTTTGGCTGACAACTTTGGCAACAAGAATTCTATCCTACTTACAACTTTCCTTTGGCCGGCTTTTGCCTTCAATTCAGAGAAAGTTTGAAGCTTCTTCTACAGCACTTCTTCATCATCGTGTAGTCCAAGGAACAAAGTGATCGACTGTAGATCATACTTCCATAGCAATACTTTTCCAGAATTATTTTATTGTATTTAATATCCTCGTATAGGATTATTTGTACTTTTCTTTTTTCTCGTTTGTAAGAAAAAGTTTTGTATAAACTTTGTTTATCCAAACAAAATGGTGACTCTGCTGGGGACAACTTTCTCCTCTGACGAGAAAGTAATTGCTCAACACGATGCTATATCCATCGGATCGACGAAGAAGACTTTGGTCGTCCAGTTCGACCAATCTGCCTATGAAGACATGCTTCATGCAGGGGGTAGTTCTCATTCCTCCTCTGTCCATAATAATAGGAAGCTGCATAAAGTGTGGATGCCTAAGACTTCCTCTACCCTTCCTGCAAGCTCTCATTCACTGATCAACAAAGTTGTGACAACACAGCCAATACGCCCTGTGCGTAAAACTTTGTCTCCCGTCTGTGATGTGGTAGACAAAACTTCTGGCAATGCCTCAGTGCCAATCTAGAAGTCTCAAACACGCCATGTGCGTAAACCTTCATCTCCCGTCTATGACATGGTTGATAAAACTTCTGGCAATGCCTCAGTGCCAATCCAGAAGTCTTAAACACGCCCTGCGCGTAAACCTTCGTCTCCCGTCTATGACGTGGTAGACAAAACTTCTGGCAATGCCTTAGTGCCAATCCAGAAGTCTCAAATACGCCCTGCGCATAAACCTTCGTCTTTCGTCTATGACGTGGTAGACAAAACATTTGGCAATACCTCAGTGTCAATCCAGAAGTCTCAAACATGCCCTGCACGTAAACCTTCGTCTCTCGTCTATGACATGGTAGACAAAACTTCTGGTAATGCCTCAGTACCAATCCAGAAGTCTCAAACATGTCCTGCGCGTAAACTTTCGTCTTTCATCTATGACATGGTAGATAAAACTTTTGGCAATGTCTCAGTGCCAATCTAGAAATCTCAAACACGCCCTGCACGTAAACCTTCGTCTTCCGTCTGTGACGTGGTAGATAAAACTTCTGGCAAGGCCTCAGTACCAATTTAGGAATTTCAAATATGCCCTGCACGTAAAATTATATCTTTCGTCTATGATGAGGTAGATGTACCCTTTGATCACATCAAAAGAAAACAAGTGACGAATCCTTCAACCTCTAAGCTTTTACGCCCACAAAAGAAGAAAGTTCCCACTTTACAGATTATGCGTGACGCTGAAAGCCGTTAGAGGACTTTCCCTGTTTTATGTGAACCTATGCAAAAATCTAAATTATGCCAGGATAGGTCTGGCCGCGTAAAGAAGACTCGTTTCACGGGAAGATACGCTCCTCAGACAGATGATGGATCATATGCTACTCATATGGGTGGACTGTTGTATTCCTATGGCAGAGAAAGGATTATGGTTCCTAATCTACATATTCCTGCTGATGTAAAAAGGCAGAATAAGCCTTCTTCTTCTTCTGGTAATCTTCCTGATTTGCGTGATTTCTTGATCCAGAAATGCAAAGACAATGGATCTCCTAATATGTCTATCATACCCCCTAGGGAGAACATTGTTGTAATAGTCATAAGGAAGAAGAACCAACATTAGCTTCAATAAACATGGCTTCGCATATTCCTAGAGGAAAGTCGAGTTCAAGACGTCATCCCTCCAGAAATCCAAGCCAAAGAAGATTTGACAGACTCATCGAGACTTTTGAAGAAGGTGTTTTTTGAAACACTAGCTCGAGGTCACGACAATCAGCTTCATATTCTTCAGATTCCGACATTGGAAGTCGCCAGTTTTCTGAACTAGATGCTGAAAGTATAGATTCAATCTCTACAGAGATCTATACTAATCCCTCATAATGGATAATCACTATACCTTTATCAATCTCTATAGAGACTTTTAAAGAAGGTATTTTTCGAAACACTTGCTCGAGGTCACGATAATCAGCTTCATATTCTTCAGATTCCGACACTGGGAGTCGCCAGTTTTCTGAACCAGATGCTGAAAGTATAGATTCAATCTCTACAGAGATCTATACTACTCACTATAGTGTTGCTAAGCCCAATGGTGACTTTCTTATAATACCAATCAATCACAAGTTCCTAAAGAAGTACTATGCCTAAGTTAGGCACACTTCAAAAATAAATAAATGATAATGATAATGATGATGAATGATGATATGTGTCATTTATATCCTTAGCATAGGGACACAAAAATGTAATATTCACACCTGATATCTTTTCCAGCAAATTATTTTCGTCCGTAACATGCAGACAAATCTGTTATCCGTACTCGGGAGTCCCGAGTACGCAATGGGTAACAGATCCTCAAAAAACTCTTCTGAAGGCAAATGGTCTACATCCATATCACCTCTAAACTACGAGTCATTCTTTCCACCAAAAGAAGACAGTCATGTTCATATTACCTCTGACTCGTCCCTTTTATTGTTATCCTTACAAAAATTCATACAAAGAAAGTAGTTCACGTCCACATCACCTCTGAACTACGAGCTGCCCAAGAAAACAGTCACGTCCATATTACCTCTGACTCGTTTTCTTCTCTCCATAAAATGTTTTGCAATGGTCGTACTCAGCAAACTTGCTTGACTATCGGTTTTACACCACAATATCCCTACCATCACAGAAGATGTCTCCACCGAACCTCCTTAATGGAACTGCTTTAGCCTATCACATCCATATTACCTCTGATTGGGCTTGGTGTTATCGACATTATGATGTTATACTACGTCCAAATTACCTCTGGTATAGTACTCATAGCCCCGATGTCCATAAGCAATAAAAAAAGTTCCAAACAGGAAATAAGCCAAAAAAAAATTATTAACATTCAAGATCATGAGTACATATAGAAGTCCTTTACATTCAAGGATTTTTATTAATATTCAAGATCATGGGTATATGTGAAAAGAAGGAGACCCCTTTGTGCTATTTCTGGTACCAACACGTGTAAAGGCCGGCAGCTTAACGCATTCTGGGTCATCACTTCAATAAGACTTCTCAGTGCAAGCCACAGTGTGAGAGAAGAATTCATACTGATGGATAGCAAGGGAGCTTGCAACGCAGAGCCGAGCCTCTGCAAATCCAACTGTCGTGTGAAAGGACGCGACTAGAAGTCCCGGTTGGAATAACTAGCCCCGCCGCTGCCACTCAGATGGGCCGCCAGGACTCGATCCGAGATCCAGCCATCACATCCTGGTCGCATACGGGGAGAAGCTACAGTGAGCTAGGTTGGAAGATCGTAGATAATTCTCCGGGTAATGTACTAGTTCACCACGAACAAACAGTGACTATGATATCGTTCCATGTTCTATCGGAATCAGAGCAATCCGAGACAGTCCCTGCACAAACGAGCATACAAAAGTCAGAATGATTACGAGAAAATTCTAAGGCATACGCTCAAAAATAAGTGATGGGGGTAGCCATACCTCCAACAATGAAAGTGATACCACAATACCCACTCTTCCCGAGGATAATTATACTCAAACATCGAAGGCAGAAAGTGAGGCATCTACCTTCCCGACTGTCTCCTCTCACTTAATCTCAGTGAACATGGCAGGAGACAAGCGTGGCACAGAATCCAGTAACAAACAATGCCTTGAGGCACTCGAAGCCATGATGCAGACTCTGAGCACTAAAATACAGACTCTGACTCACACAGTGTTGAACTCAGAGAAAGTATCATCCCAACACAACCGTACTTCAACCGCGCGCTCGTGTCGATGCTCGGGACAACCAAGATAGGCTCCAGAAGCTCGGGATCTGGCAACCCTATCCTCCTGAATGGGATAATGTGGTATATCCTTCCAAATATAAGCCATTGTCTCTGGCTTCATTCGACGGGAAGACGTCACCCCATCAGTACGTGAGATTCTTCCAGTCTACAACAGGCCATTTACCTCGGTATGGCTATTGATCAGCTCACGTCTATGTCACCTCTGAGTTATCATTCTCACCTCCTCCCCAGTAGGGTTTGCCATGTCCTTTGCACCTCTGAGCAAACCTTCCGAATTTGGCTGTCGATCATTACGTCCACAATACCTCTGATATCGATTATCGTCTAAACTTATCACCTGTATTTAAATTTAAGTGCACCAATGGTGTTAAGTCCACCAAACTTGCCACCTCTGGCAAGACCTATTTCGAACTTATTACTTGCACTCTCGTGTGCAAGAAGTAATAAGTCCACCAAATATCCTCCAGCAGGATGTCCTCAATCCAAAGAAAACAACCACGTCCATATTACCTCTGGCTCGTTTTCTTTTCCTTCCACCAAAAATATCGGGATCATACCTAACCTCTCGGTATGACTATCGATCAGTTCACGTCCATACTACCTCTGAACTATGTCTCTCAAACTTTTTCCAGCAGAGTGAATCTATCACTGCAAGAGAACGGTCACCTCTGTTCTATTTTTCTTTATCCCCATAAAGTCATATATTACCATGTCCACATTACCTCTTAGTAAGATATTTTCAAAAAATCTCCATGTCCATATTACCTCTAAGTAAAGTTCTTCTCTTCGACTTCCTGTTATCACGTTCGCATAACCCCTGATAGTGCTAGTCGTTTCAGCTTATTATCCGTACTAACACAATAGGTAACAAGTCCACAACCCGAGTTTGCCATGTCCATATTGCCTCTGAGCAAACATTCTTGTCCAACGACTTTCTAGCACCACATCCATAATACTTCTGATGGTGTCAGTCGTTCCAACTTATCATCTGTACTAAACCCTAGGTATGCCAAGGATGATGAGTCCACAAAAAATTCTACAGCAAAATTATCTCAAAAAAAAACAATTATGTCCATCTTACATCTAAATTGTTTTTTCATAAAAACTCCGGTCCCACAGAAGTTTATTTTACCATGTCCATGTCACCTCTGAGTAAAATATTTTCAAAACTTTTCCATGTCCATATTACCTCTAAGTAAAGTTCTTCTCTTCGACTTTCTGCTATCACGTTCGCATAACCCCTGATGGTGCTAGTCGTTTCAGCTTATTATCCGTACTTACACAATAGGTAATAAGTCCACAACCCTCGAAGATTTGGATCAAGAAGATGAGTTACACTCTCACTCCTCAAAGTCTTCCTCTTGGGACTCTGACGTCAGTATCGGAGAGATGCTCAAGCAAATATTGTCTGACAACATGGTGTCAGCTGACCCTGAGGAAGACGACGAAGATCCATTGGAAATCTTTGAAGTAGAACTGTAGGCCCAATACCTAGACGCACAATGGGAGATACGGTTCGAATAACGAGAACCTTCTACCGAGGACGAAGTCGTACAAGTCAATCTGGGCGACGAATCCTCCCCCAAACCTATCTTTATCAATAAGAGTCTGACTGATGATGAACGAGAATCCCTGCTACAGCTCTTCAGGGAATACATTGATATCTTTGCCTGGAGCTACGAAGAAATGCTAGGACTATATCACCAAATTGTGGTCCACAAGCTCAACATCTTGCCAAACATTAAGCCTGTCAAACAACAGCAACGACGATTTCGGCCGAACATCATGAACGCCATCGAAGCCAAAGTCAACAAACTAATAGTTAGTGGCTTTATCCGCGAAGAATAACATCCAGATTGGGTAGCTAACATCGTGCCCGTCGTCAAAAATAATAGGAAGATCCGAATCTGCAATAACTTTCGTGATCTAAATACGACCTGCCCTAAAGACGAATTCTTTCTTCCGATCACAGACATAATGATCGATAACACCTGTGGCTTAGAGTGCATATCCTTTATGGACGGATTCTCAGGCTATAATCAGATCAAGATATCTCCTGAAGATCAGAAGCATATATCATTCAGAATGCCGGTAGGAGTATACTGCTACACAGTCATGCCCTTCGATCTGAAGAACACATGTGCTACATACCAGCGAGCTATGAGCACCATCTTTTACGAGTATTTACGCAAGACGATCGAGTATTATGTCGATGACATCGCGGTCAAGAGTCGCTCCAAAGGTGATCACCTCAGGGATTTGAAGATTGTGTTCGATCTCATACATACGCACCAGCTCAAGATGAATCCCACCAAATCTTTTCTGGGTATCTCCAGCAAAAAATTCCTAAGCTTTATCATCACTTCCCGGGGTATTCACATAGACCCCGACAAAACTAAAGCAATCCTTGAGATGCGCCCACCGAAGAACCTCAAAGAACAATTTGTGGCCTTCAAGGAAGACATGCATACATCAGAAGGTTCATATCAAATCTCTCTGGACGTTGTCGGTCGTTCAACTAGCTCATGAAGAAAGGTGTCTCCTTTGTTTAGAATAAAGAATACCAGCGCGCCTTCGACGACATCAAGGAATATATATCAAACCCTCCAGTGCTGGTAGCCCCAGTCGTGGGGAAGCCTTTCCTGCTCTATGTGCGAGCAATAAACCACTCCCTCGGTATCCTATTATCCCATAATATTGGTGCAGGCCACGAGCATACCATCTATTATCTTAGCCGGATGATGGTTGGCGCGGAGCACAGGTACACCCCTGTTGAGAAGGAATGCCTTGCCCTTGTATTCGCTATCCAGAAGACTCAGCATTATGTGGCTAGACAAACCATTTATGTAATCTCGTGAGTCAATCCTCTCAGAGTCCTCATGACCAAACCAGGGGCGCTCAGTTCCCGCTTGGCTACATGGGCAATACTAATGTCTCCATACGACATGGTATTTGTTCCACAAAAAGTTGTCAAGGGTCAAGCACTGGACAAATTTCTGGCAGCCCATCCGGTGTCAGAAATCTTAAAACTATACGATAAGATTCCAGACGAAGTTGCAGACTCCAATACCATGACGAACACAAAAGCTGTTTGGTGAATATTCTTAGACGATACTTCAGAACAGGACCCAAAGGCAGCATTATTGCTAGAGTCAGGATAGTATTGATCTCTCCATATGATATGGTTATCAACCGCGCATACTCCCTCACTTTGTAATGCTCCAATAATATGGCAGAGTACAACGCTCTCATCATTGGACTTTAACTAGCTAAACAAGTTAGAGTTGACCACCTGAAAGCCTACAACGATTCCAAGTTGATAATCAGCCAAGTCCTAGGTGAGTACGAAGTCAAACACGAAGAGTCAATTCCTTACCAACAGGCTGCGCTCGACATCATCTCGACCTTCGAGGGATTCTTCATTGAGTATGCCCCTTGGCTGCAAAATATCGAGGCGGACGTCTTTACCGGACTCGCAGCCTCTCTAGCTATTCCGGTCAGTATCTATGAACTGATCACCATAGTCGGCCAGGAGCTGGTCTACCGGAAGGACAACCTCTCTGTGTGCCAGAGCTACTCAGTAGAGACGAGCACTGACTCACAAGACTGAAGACTTTTCTTCATCGACTACGCAGTCTATGGAATTCTCTCCGAGAACCCGAAGGAAGCCACTTCCATCAGAAGATGTTCCCTCCAGTTCTATTATGATACAACTACCAAAATGCTGTATCGTCGCTCATATGACGGGCTTCTGTTACGATGACTTTCGAATGCAGAAGCGAAGCAGGCTCTCCACGAGGCTCACGATAAGGTTTGCGGTACCCATCAGCTATGGCCCAATCTACAAGACCGCCTCCGTAGAATGGGTTACTATTGGCCAACAATGGTAGCAGATGCCGTCGACTACGCAAGTAAGTGCTAAGCGTGCCAAATCCATGCAGACTGTATCCACCAATCTTGGGAGTTCCTACACCCGACTGTTGCGTCCTAGCTATTCGAAGCCTGGGGTATGGATATCATTGGACCGATTAGTCCATCTTCATCCAAGGGACATCGGTTCATCCTTGCCATCACCGACTACTTCTCCAAGTGGCAAAAATAGTACCACTCGCGGAAGTCAAGACGTCTAACGTGATCAGCTTTGTCAAGCATCACGTCATATACCGCTTCGGATTGCCACGAAGGATCATCTATAAAAATGGTCCACAGTTTGCAAGCCATGCGTTCTAGTAGTTCTGTGATAAAAATCGAATCCAGAATATGGCATCGACCGCCTACAACCCATCAGCGAATGGTCTGGCAGAAGCCTTCAACAAGATCATCATAAAGCTAGTCAAAAATTTTGTGTCATCCAATAAACGCACTAGAACGAGAAGCTGGATGAATATCTTTGGGCCTACCGTGCAACGGTCCGGACAGCAACTGGCAATACACCTTTCTCTATGGTATACAAAAGCGAAGCAGTCTTCCCGCCCGATATCCAAATTCCTTCACTTCGGGTGGCTCTCTCCAACCAATTAACCTTCGACGATAATCACCGCCGACGACTACAATGGTTAGAAGCACTCGACGAGAAACTCCACTTAGCTCAATAACGCGTTGAGCTATACCAAACACGTCTCTCTGGAGCATTCAACAAACGGGGAAAGGAAAGGACCTACCAAGTGGGTAATCTCGTCCTGACCATAAGGAGGCTGATGGTTATGACCCGTAACACGGTCGGCAAATTCCAACCTAAATGAGAAGGCACGTTCATCATAGAATCAGTATTCTCCAACGGCGCCTACCGGCTTACGAAACCTAACGATGACTTGATCATGATGCCTATCAATGGCAAGTTCCTAAAAATATACTATGTCTGAACTAGACTTGTACTCCCCTTATCCCCAGGCGGGCAATCAAGATGTACAATCTTTATATTCTTGGTTCTTCATCCCCCGTAAAGTACCTATGTACATCATTTTCCCTTCTATATTAAGCCATTATCTGTATCAAGGAGTCCTGGATATGCAACAGATGATGGATCCTCAAAGTCTTTCCAGCGGAGTAGCCCTCAGTTCCACTTGCACACTCTCGCAGTGACTACTAAAACCAACCTCGTTAGACGCTAGCCATGTTCACATTATCTCTGAGCTATCGTCCTACCGATCTCCCCAGCGGAGTAGCCATCAGGTCCACTTGCACACTCTCACAATGACCATTAAAACTAATCTCGTTAGACGCTAGCATGTTTATATTATCTCTGAGCTATCGTCCTACCAATCTCCCTATCGGAGTAGCCCTCAGGTCCATTTGCACACTCTCGCAGTGACCACTAAAACCAATCTTGTTAGACCCTAGCCATGTTCATATTATCTCTGAGCTATCGTCCTACCAATCTCCCCAGAGGAGTAACCCTCAGGTCCACTTGCACACTCTCGCAGTGACCACTAAAACCAATCTTGTTAGACGCTAGCCATGTTTATATTATCTTTGAGCTATCGTCATATCAATCTCCCCAGCGGAGTAGCCATCAGGTCCACTTGCACACTCTCACAATGACCATTAAAACTAATCTTGTTAGACGCTAGCATGTTTATATTATCTCTGAGCTATCGTCCTACCAATCTCCCCAGCGGAGTAGCCCTCAGGTCCACTTGCACACTCTCGCAGTGACCACTAAAACCAATCTTGTTAGACCCTATCCATGTTTACATTATCTCTGAGCTATCGTCCTACCAATCTCCCCAGAGGGGTAGCCCTCAGGTCCACTTGCACACTCTCGCAGTGACCACTAAAACCAATCTCGTTAGACGCTAGCCATGTTTATATTATCTCTGAGCTATCGTCATATCAATCTCCCCAGCGGAGTAGCCATTAGGTCCACTTGTGCACTCTCACAGTGACCACTAAAACCAATCTCGTTAGACGCTAGCCATGTTCACATTATCTCTGAGCTATCGTCCTACCAATCTCCCCAGCGGAGTAGCCCTCAGGTCTACTTGCACACTCTCGCAGTGACCACTAAAACCAATCTCGTTAGATGCTAGCCATGTTCACATTATCTCTGAGCTATCATCCTACCAATCTCTCTAGCGGAGTAGCCCTCAGGTCCACTTGCACACTCTCGCAGTGACCACTAAAACCAATCTCGTTAGACGCTAGCCATGTTCACATTATCTTTAAGGTATCGTCCTACCAATCTCCCCAGCGGAGTAGCCCTCTGGTCCACTTGCGCACTCTCGTAGTGACCACTAAAACCAATCTCATTAGATACTAGCCATGTTCATATTATCTCTGAGCTATCATCCTACCAATCTCTCCAGCGAAGTAGCCCTCAGGTCCACTTGCGCACTCTCGCAGTGACCACTGAAACCAATCTTGTTAGACGCTAGCCATGTTCACATTATCTCTGAGCTATCATCCTACCAATATCCCAAGCGGATCAACCCTCAGGTCTATCTTCATTCTCTGATAGACCACACCCAGCAAACTACTCCCCAGTGAGTGTCCTAGATATTAGTTCACGTCCATATTACCTCGGAACTACCGTCCTAATATTTCTCCCCAACTGAGTTTGCCATGTCCATATTACCTCTGAGCAAATCCCCTGGGTCTTGGCTATCGATCATCATGTCCATATTACCTCTGATATCGGTTGTCATCTCCACTTATCACTCGTACTCACCAAGATACAATAACGGTGTTAAGTTCACAAAATCTGCCACGTCCATATTAACGCTGGCTCATTTACTTTTTCTTCTACAAAAATATCGAGATCGTACCTAACCTCTCATTATGACTATTGATCAGCTCACGTCCATATCACCTCTGAGCTATCATCCCCACTTCCTCCCCCGAGATTTTGCCATGTCCATGTGACCTCTGAGCAAATCTTTCCCTACGACTATCATTAATCGTCGTCTAAACTTATCACCCGTACTTAATTCTAAGTACGCCAGCGGTGTTAAGTCCACAAAATCTACCACGTCCATATTACCTCTGGCTGGGCTTGTTTTAAACTTATTACTTGCACTCCAGTGCGCAAAAGGTAATAGGTCCACCAAAGATCCCTTAGCGGGATATCCTAAAAAACTATGATATCTTACCACATCCACATTACCTCTGAATAGATATGTTTAACTAATTTGAAATTTTAAAACTGATCATGTCCATATTATCTCTGATAGTGTTTTGTATACAAATTTAGTTGGATCATATTCTATCATGTTCATATTACCTCTGAGTAAGATATTTTCAAAACTTTTCCATGTCCATATTACCTCTAAGTAATAGTTTGCCCATCGACTTTCTACGATCACATTCGTATAACCCCTGATAGTGTCAGTCATTTCAACTTATTATCTGTACCTAGTCTTAGGTACGCCTTGGGTAATAAGTCTACTAAAATTCTCCAAGAGAATGGAATGTACTACCCCGTACATATTACCTCTAGCAGGATGTTCATTCCCATATCAAAGACTTTTTTTATGCTTCTTTCAAAGTGTTTCAAAACTTGTCCAAGTTTTAAAAACTCTAAAGGGGGTCCTGTAGAAGCATAAAATATGCTGGGGAATTGTCCACATATTTTACAGTCAAAACCCCCAACATACATGAAGTCCCTCCCTTGGGTAAAATAGAGCTTCAAGATTGTTTGGCATAAAATAGGGCTTCAAAGCTGTCTGCGTAAAACAGAGCTTCAAGGCTGTTTGGCGTAAAATAGGGCTTCAGAGCTGTCTGCGTAAAACAGAGCTTCAAGGCTGTTTGGCATAAAATAGGGCTTCAGAGCTGTCTGCATAAAATAGAGCTTCAAGGCTGTTTGGCGTAAAATAGGGTATTTGGCATAAAATAGGGCTTCAGAGCTGTCCGCGTAAAGCAGAGCTTCAAGGCTGTTCTGCGTAAAAGGTTGCTATACCTTATTGCGTAAAGTTTAAAATATGTTATTTTTAATGCAGCGTAAAGTTGTACGAGGAACTCTTCGTATTCCTCGAATGAATTTGTCAGTCAAATCAGTGAACCTAACATTTGACAAAAGTACTGCACGATGATCGAGAGAACGACTGTGATAATAATTTTGCACAAAGACCAATGTTGTCATTTTGTGACATATTTTTGATACAAGTCATTTTTACGCATTCAAAGAAAGAAAAATGGAGTCTTCTGAATACGCTGCCTATTCTACATTGACAGAAATGAGTTTTTACGCTCAAGAGAAGACAAAATCAAATGCCACATCAAAAGTTGTTTCTTGTACAGAGCTTGAGGCATATCTCTGTATTTTATGCACGAGATTGAGGCATATCTCTGTATTTCATGCACGAGATTTTGTTCTATTTTTAAAATTTGTCATGACTGGGAAAGCTAAGACTGTGACTAATACGCTCACATCACCATCCTTGCATTTTATGCCAACCAGGCAATTTTTAACTATAGGAGTATGCCGTATGCTATCTTCTCGAAATATGTCAACTCGGCTATCTTTGCAAAGGTACGTTGATAAGGCTATTTAACCCAGAATATGCTCAAGACCTCAGTCGTGAAGGATAATTGGCTATTTTACGCTGGTTATCTATTATTCATGAATCATCAAGTTTTACGCAGGGGCAGTTACTTACGTGGCTTGCATGCCATGATCTTCGAGAAGCAGTTATATGCGTTACCTTATAAAGGGATACGTATCATACGCAGATTCAGAAGATTATTTGAATGTAGATAGCAGTTGTCATAACCGTAGCGTAAAGGAGGCAATCTTCTTCATAGTTTAGCCTTTTACGCCAACAAGACAGTCATTTGGCTTTTACGCCAACCATTTTACGTCGGGGCGGTTACCTACGTGGCTTGCATGCCATAATCTTCGAGAAGCAGTTATACGCGTTACCTTATAAAGGGATACGTGTCATACGCAGATTCAGAAGATTTTTTTAAACGTGGGTAGCAGTTGTCATAACCGCAGCGTAAAAGAGGCAATCTTCTTCACAGTTTGGCCTTTTACGCCAACAAGACAGTCATTTGGCTTTTACGCCAACCAGGCTATTTTTAACTATAGGAGTACGCCGTATGCTATCTCCTCGAAATATGCCAACTCGGCTATATTTGCAAAGTTACCTACGTGGCTTGCATGTCATGATCTTTGAGAAACAGTTATACGCGTTACCTTATAAAGGGATACGTGTCATACGCAGATTCAGAAGATTATTGGAACGTGGGTAGCAGTTGTCAAAATTATAGCGAAAAGGAGGCAATCTTCTTTACAGTTTGGCCTTTTACGCCAACAAGATAGTCATTTGGCTTTTACGTCAATCAGGCAGTTATTTGATCGATCTCTATAAATAGAGACCCCTGGTCACAGGGTAAGAGGAGAATTGGTTTTGGCTGACAACTTTGGCAATAAGAATTTGATCCAACTTACAACTTTCCTTTGGCCGGCTTTTGCCTTTATTTCAGAGAAAGTTTGAAGCTTCTTCTATATCACTTCTTCATTATCGTGTAGTCCAAGGAACAAAGTGATCGACTGCAAATCAGACTTCCATAGCAATACTTCCCCAGAATCATTTTATTGTACTTAATATCCTCGTATAGGATTATTTGTACTTTTTTCTTTTCTTGTTTGTAAGCAAAAGTTCTGTATAAACTTTGTTTATCCAAACAATACCAAAAAAAAATTGAACTTAAATCTCTGTGGTGGGAGATACGAATCCGGGAACATTGGTAGTTACCGCAGTTTTCTGCGATACCCAAAAGTTATTATTTTTTTGTCAACGTGGGCGCTATTTTTGCCTAGGGTTACGCGATGTTCGAGGTCAACTATCATACAGATATAGAAGGGGGATAGGTGAGGATCATACCGGTGAAGACAGGGTCGAGGTTGGTCGGGCGACGGTACGGGAATCGAGTCCTGAACAGGACTCCGTTGTAGTTAAATGCTGCTGTTGTGGGTGCACGGTGCTCGTGCGGTCGCGCGGTCGAGGAGATGGCTGGCGGTGGCGGCTTCCAATGATGGTCTGGTTGGCGGTGGTGGTCGCGCGGGTCGAGGGGAGGGAGGATTAGGGTTAGGGTTTGGGAAAGATGAGGAGTGATATAGATATATATAGGGAGATGGAGGAAGAGAAGCGGGTTATAAACGCGGGGGGAGGGGAACCCAGCGCGCGGGCCTGGGTTTGGCCGCTGCTGCTGCTGCTTGCAAAAAGGGGTGCGGGTAGTGGATCTTAGGTTGGGGTTTGGGTAGTCCATTAAGGTATTTTATTTTATTTTCTTTATTATTTTTCTTTTATTTTTTCTTTTCCAATCCTTTTTTATTTCTTTTTCTTTCTTTTTCTATTTCTATTTAATATATATGTATATATATTTATATATACATATATATAAATAAAAAAATTCTAGAACTTATATTATTGATACCATTAAGCTAGCAACTGTTCAAAGGGTCTCCTACATAAAATAAATTAGAAAATAAATTTATAAAGGCTCCATAAATCCCCTAAATGTACAAACACCTAAACTAAAAATTAAATAAAATATATTTTCTCTAATTAGCCACTAATTACTATAATTAAATTAAAAAGGTAAATACGATTTTTAGGATTAGGGGTTTTACATTCTACCCAACTTATAAAAATTTCGTCCTCGAAATTAAAACTAAGCCACGGTAGAAAGTAATGAATGATATAAGATAGAGATTTGCAGCTTTTTTTGCCCATTCCTCCATCCTAACCTCCATAATTTTTCAATTGTCATGGGGACGTTTGGAGGGCTAAAATTTGCATTGTTTTAAAATACAAGGCTAGGTTTAAATGAGGGGGCGATATTACGCGACCAAAATGTAGCACAAGGGAGCTTAATTATAAGTTACACCGAGGTCAGGATAGAAGGCGATCACGTCTAGGACAAGGGTGTAGAATTTGTAGGAAGGCAATGACTAGTGAAGTGCTCTAATTATCGAAGCAATTTTAAGGTGCGCTAAGTGGTACAAATATTGTATAGTTAAATAAAATATTACGTTCTATTTCTAATTGGATTCAAACTAACCTTAGTCTCACTATCTAAGCCAAGTAGGTCAAATTTTGGGTGAGGGGTATACAATCCAGCCAACTAAAAAAAATTATCCTCGAAATTAAATATGGCATAATTTGTTAATTCCTTCACGTTCGCATATAAGGCAAGTCAATCACAATCTCTTCCAAGATTTAAAATATATTCTAATACATCACAATCACCTTCCAAACCAAGGTAGTCTCTTGTTTAATCAAAATTTAACATATTGGAATCTCTTCTCGATTTTTAAATCATCAATATCCAAATTTAAATTAAATCCATATAACATCTTCAAGATTTAAATTACCCATATCAAATTTACATTACGATCTCCATCTATCATAATCTCCTCTAGAAAACGATTCTAATCAAATATTATTCCTATTTTTTACTTATGAATTTTTGTACTCTTTAAATTTTTAAATTTAATTCACATCCTTAATATTTTAAATAGGTAATCCAACAATCAAATTTTAACTCTTGATTCAAATCACCAAATTATAAAAAAATTAAATTTAATCCACCAATGTTCAAGTCTAAAATTCTATATTTATCCTCAAAATTTGAATTGATGATTTACCTTCAATATTCAAAATTTAAATCATGTACTTAAAGTATAAATATTTGGTCCGACGCATCAAGGTTTCAAAATTTATTAAGTACTCATCATCTAACCCCTCCTTCTAAAATTCTCCATATTTAAAAAATGACTTAATCTCTCCATCTAATCCTACTTGATCATAATATGAAAGAATTTAACCTCAAATTAACAATGAGACTTCTACCCAACTTAGAATTTACCCATCTATCATATAAGGCTATACACTTTAAGAAAAATATTTCTTAATTTATTTACTCATGTTATTCAATCCACAAAACTTTAACATCGATTATATCATATATGATAGGCCCTTAATCAATTATAAAAGACAGTCACCAAATAATACGATTGGCCTATGGGTACCTCTAGTACTATCTGTATATCAAACTTATACCAAGTACGAGGTTTCATCTTTCCGAAATAAGGGAAGACGGAAAACAATGATAAAGAGTTTAAGGGGGGGTAATAGATTAGAAGTATGGGGATCAAGGCGTTTAATGAATTTAAATAGGAATTGTCAAGGCAGTTGTGGATTGAAATCCTATTTGGTAATTCCTATTCACATGCTCGTATCAGTACAGTTATGTAACTGATACGATCCGCTCAAACATATCTAGGGGGCAAGTACATGCATCTACTAGTCAACTATATATCTCAATCCACGTAAAGTAGTATTGTGAAGGGCGAATCAATGCACTATGTCTAGCTAGACCATAATACACTGATTCTGATTAGACAATTTGTATTAGTGTGGCCCCAATAACACATATGTCATGAACAAGCTCGATAAAAGATTAAGCTTGCAAAACTAGGCTATAATAGCAGCATAAGTCAAGGTAGTACAGAAAATATAAGTACGCTAGATTATGATGAGAGATGTTACAAAATAATTCAACTTCACAAAGAAGAAATAAGACTCTATAATCTCTACAGTTGTCATACTAACTCCCTGTCTAAGTCGTTAGTCGACTAAATAGGGGTATGAGCCTCTAAGTTCTATAGTCTGAATAAACACTATCGTCTTATGCTAGTATACAGGTAATGTTATTCGGTTACACTTCAATGATAGGTCAAAAGACTATGTGATACTATGTTGTGAGGCATACTACCCAACTTATAATAAACTAATACTGTATTGTCTTAAGGATACCGTAGAAACTCCTGTTAAGGTCTACGAGAAAGGGTTTTGGTACTTATTAGGGTATCCTCTTATATTACATAGGTCATGGTCGTCTTAAGTCTTAGTCATAGCGCTTATAGAGCAAGTGTCAATAGTAAGAATGGAAAGTTACTGGCCTTAAGGGAAAGGGGATATAGCTTGAATCGAGGTATGGTACAAGTTATTCGATCTACAACTAGAGGATGGTTATTACAATCTAAATAAACAACTCACTATCAGGTTCTAACTACTAAGCACACAATTTTAAAATTCAAGATTACAACTATAATCTTAGCAAACTATATATCCTAACATAGAATAAAATTACTTAGCCTATAATCAGAGGTGTCAAGTGGCACGACTTAAAAGATAAAGAAAAGAAAACATAATTAGTCATCGCACAATAGCGAGCGCTTTGGGTTCAGATGAACAAGTCATAAAGATATAAAGACTCTAGATAATGTCATGGTTTCTTAAGGGAAGATGCTATGCTAATCTCTGTGTTTGAGGTATGATCAAGAAAAATATTATATTCATTCCCTTTGGCCTCCTAGGGTACTGTCTACTAATATCAAGACAAGCATCTAAATGTATAGTTCTATAATACTATCTCACTATAAAAGTTAGGGTTGGTCCTAATATTCGACCTTGGATTTCTAGTGGTCCCTCAATACTAGGGTCAAATAATATGGTAAAACTTAGCTATCTCTAGTAGTATCTATACTACTCTCAAGTCCTCATAATACATCAAGGGGTAATGGTAAACCAGTCTATAGATAAGGAATTCTAGGATTTCCTAGATATTCTAAACTTAGTGGTGTATCAACACTCTAATTGTACTCTTAATAGGAAGATTACCTTACTTATCATCAAACAACAGGGACTTTTATATTCTAGGAGGGGCCATACTCAAGGAACTATTAGAAAAGTACATGAATCAAGCAGGATACAACTATTCAAATAGAACAGATTGGAAGAATGCGAGTCATAGTCAATAGTGGATGAGATCCTATATTCTAATCATATTTGCAGGCTTGCTCGGTACATCAATGTAACCGAGACAATATACTCTCAACATGCATAGGCCACTACAAAAACATGTCATATCCCAGTACCAAAAATACGTAGGACTAGAAACACGTAAGTATGCCAGCCGCATGGATATGGCAACTCCAATATATGGAAACTAAAACCCATATGTACGCTGTGATATGAATATCAAATCCACAAGTGGTATAAATCTATCACAAGTTACAGGGTACAATCTAAGTCTCATCCATAGAATCATATATAAATAATCAACAAATATTTATGAAACTAGATCTCAATATAAAGTATCTAAAGAAGACATTCGGATGAAAACAAATCCATTGTCAAAATAGAATATAAAAGCAAACATAACATAAGTACATCACTAATAATCACGAGGCTCAAAGTGAAGACCTCCTCAAATATAAGCAACCAGTCCGGATCTGCGCTCCTGCAAATACTCAAGAACAGCTACACCTGGAAGGGGCCAGGTCCTCAGAGGGACATAACAAGATACATAGAAGCATGTCAATAAAGTACAAAAATAAATATCCAATGGGTCGCCTAACCGTCTAAGTGAATGCAGTTTGAGAACAACTTTCTAACAAGTAGACTATCTGGCTAAAAATGGGATTGGCGTGACTCTCTCAGAGAATCAGGGGCCTACAAAGCATGTCATCTTTTGAACGGTAGAGGCCGCCTGATAATATATAATATATAAGGGTTATCACCTCCTGTATCTCCAGCGGAGCTTCCGGGTTACAGAAGGAAAAGTACAAAGGAGCCCAAATACCTTACTTGTTGTTCTCTCCATCCCATGCTCTAAGCATGTCACATCCATGACACGATTTGGTTCATAGCCTATCTTTAGTACAATAGTCCAATCCTGCAACCAAACAAGGACAATAATTGGACCACCGGACTATAATAGGCTATATCCATGGACCACTAATAACTGCTAAGTCCTCTAGCATACAAGTTTCTATCAGCAGGTATCCCTAACGCACGTCCCACACGTACCGATGATCAGTCAATACGTACGTCCGTGATCTATATGAGACTTACAACTCGTATAAAAATGTGTCACAGTCAAATGAAACCTAATAATGCTTTATGATAATGGGGCGGTCTCATAAACAAGGTTAATGCATATACATAATAAAAATAATTTACAATGACACCGTCATTGCACCCAAGTTTTCTTGGACGCAGCATTTTATATAATAGTTAAAATATATGAACTAAAGATAGAAAATAAAGATACATGGAACATATGGAATATGAATAACAGTACAATGGCAAGGTAAACTTGCCTAGCAAGAAGCTGCAAAATATAACGTCCAGATGTCAAACACACAGGATCAGAAGCTATGGTCTCAGAACAAATATCTTCGGATGCTAAAATAGACATCACCAACGTTCCCAAAATAAGCAAAATAGCTAAAAAATACTACCATTTCGTCCAATTTGGATACAGGGGCAAAACGGTAATTTCGGATCTGGGCTACTTTGCACCGAAAAGCATGCCAGAGGTAACGGTGTCTAAATGCGACAAATTATAGGTCAAAAAAACTCTAAATATCAGTACGAACTCAATGATACGTCCAAATGTGGATTCCGGTGAGCCGAACACAATTTTGTCCAAAAGTCAACTGTGGGGCCCGCCAATTGATGACTTGGTCAACTGTCTCATAATTGCATGATTGGGTCACATGCCCAGCGCGATACCACGAGTCCGGTGGCACAAGGTTTGTCATAATCTGACGAGCCTGCACTAAATGCGCAGGACTTTTGTAAAAGTTACGACACGAGAGATTTGCTACGGATACGGGCTGATTCCGACGTGCAAACACGTCCAAATCAGTTTCTACGAAATCTCACATATCCGGGTATACTGCGTGCACCTTTTGGTATATTTGGTATACAACGGGGCGGTCCCGTTTGGCGGGACGAGCTCCGTATCATAATTTTTGAAAATCTGGAAAAAGTAGATTTTTAGAATTTTTTAACTAATTTAATTCTACACACAGCAGTTAATAAATTAATGTAAATAAAGTGGTCTCCGCATACCAAAAATAAAAATCGAATTCGGATCTCTGTGGTGGGAGATATGAATCCGGAAACATAGATAGTTATCGCAGTTTTCTGCGATACCCAAAAGTTATCGTTATTTCGTCAACTTGGATAATATTTTAGCCTAGGGTTATGCACTATTTGAGGTCAACTATCATACAGATATGGAAGAAGAATAGGTGAGGATCATACCGATGAAGACGGGGTCGAGTTTGGTCGGGCGACGGCGCGGAAATCGAGTCCTGAACAGGACTCCGTTGCAGTTAAATTCTGTTGTTGTGGGTGCGCGGTGCTCGTGCGGTCGCGCTGTCACTACCATGTTCCAAAAATAGGGGTAATTTTGACTTTTTATATGTATTTGATATTGCGTGTATTTAATTTAAATAATTGCATGAGATGTGTATTTATAAATATATTATATACTGTGTTCTTAATATTGAGCTAGTAGACTTGACCTAGAAGCCCATTAGATGAACACCTGACCGAAATATAGGATTATAAATTTAATTTATATTATTTAGGATTTGATTATTGAGGTTGTGATTAATTACCATAATTTTATTTAATTGTTGCGTCTTACCGTTGCTTCGATCTTTGGAGCGCTACCCTAGCTTTTGCCTTCCAACAAATTTCACAACCTTGCCCTAGACATGCCCGTCTTCCATTCTGATCTTTTTGTAACTCATAATTATGCTCTTTTGTACTTCATTTTAGCCGCACAATATTCGTCGTGGACGTTTATTTAATTTCTGAATAAATTCCAACTTTGTATCGTTGTGCGTTCCAATCAAAATTGGAGACGATCTCGACCCATTTTCGTGCAACCCAAATTAGGATAATATTCTGTTCTGAGTCTTCTTCACTAATGATATTTGTGTTCCAACCTAATTTTGGTCCCATGTACTCCTAATTAATTTTAGGACACCGCTTGCATTTATTCCTAATTAAATTGGGGATACCATTTTGACTAATCCTATTTTAACCCAATTTTATCCAAATACCCTATTCATTAAGCCCATACAAAACACACAACACCCCCTCATCCTACAAAACACCAAACACTAAATTGCCCACCAAATTTTCATTATTTCATGTGTCTGTGCAAATATCCAAATTTAAGGGGGCTCATTTGCAAATATTGTATTAGGTGTCAATACCCCATTAGTTCAAACCAATGGAGAAGCCCAAATATTGACTAGTCAACCCAACCCTCACCCTTGCATGAGTAATTCCTCATGTCAAATACTGACCACCCATTCAAAATGGGAGCATCATCACCACTCATTCCCACTCACCACCTCCTATTTAATGTCTCCTCAAGGCTCTCTTCCCAACCATGCCCTAATCCCCAAACCTAGGAAATCCCCCACCTCTCTCTCTCCTTCCTCCTCACTCAACCGTAGGTATTTTTTTCAATTTTCCTTTTCCCTTCTTCTTCTTCTTTCTTCTTCTTCTTCTTCTCCTCCTCCTTTTTAAATCTAGAAAAAAGGAGAGGGAAAATAAACCATTTCCATTACTACCACAGTTCACCCGGCCAACTCCGGCCACTGCCCCACCTTCCCCGGTCCATCGAGCCGACCTCCAAGCCTTGATCCGAACCAGCCCGGCCAAGCTCTCTCCCCTCCGGCCACGAGCACCACCACCATCGTCATCAGCATCTCTTCCCAGCATCCCCTTCAGCCTCTCCTCTTCCCCGAGCAGCACCACCCCGAGCCCCCTCGCTGCACCACCCGTTCACCCCTACTCCGTTCACCGCCACCACCACCATCAGAACTATCACCACCACCACCACGAACTATCACCACCACCACCATCATCAGAGTCACCATTACCGACTCCTGCACTCGACCTCTTCCCGTTGTGCATCGACTCCCCCGCCTGAAACCCGCAGCTTCTTTCCCCGGCCTTCACCATATCACCACCATCGTCATCGTCAGAATCACCACCACCAACGTTATCAGCTTTGCCTACTCCGGCCATCAACTCCGGTGTTTCCACCATTTTCAGACGACAGCAGCCACCCCGAGCAACCTCACACAGCCACCTCGTCATCGTCGTCTTCGCTGTCGTCGTAGACGAGCTCAGGTTCGATCCTCCCCTCGCGTACATGTACGTGTGTATGTGTGTATTTATATATATTGAATACATATATATAAATAGAGAAATACATGATATATATATATATATATATATTAATATATCTGTATATATATGATATATGTTAATATGTTCATATTGGTATATATACCTGTATATAGTATAAGTATTATTTTGGTATGTATATATATATATATATATATATATATATATATATATATATATATATATATATATATATATATATATATATATATATATATATATATAATATATATACGTATATGGTATATGTATTAAATTGGTATATATATATATATATATATATATATATATATATATATATATATATATATATATATATATATATATATATATATATATATATATATATATATATATATATATATATATATATATATATATATATATATTCAGAATATATATATTCCTTATATACGTATAAATATTGGTTGTATATATAAAATATGGTATGTATATTTTTAAACATATATATATATATATATATATATATATATATATATATATATATGTATATTTTTAAACATATATATATATATATATATATATATATATATATTATAATTCTATTAGTGTATATACACTTATATATATTTTGTACGTAATTATTGGTATACACTTATACCTATTTTTGTATGTAAATATTGATATACACTTATATATATTATGTATGTATTTAATTGGTATATATATTATGAGTATAATATGTATATTTATATATATATCTACTAGGTAACCGAGTGTAAACACGGATACCCCGTAACTACACATGACCTGTGACCTTGTGAACTGTTAGCAGACTGCCATGTACACTGACGTACTGGCGAGACCCATATCATTTTGACCGTCTGTCTTGCACAGCAATTACAAACACGACACCCGTGCAATTAGACGTGCACTTGACCCTAGTTAACTAAGTGCCAAACCTGGCATAGCCCCTGAGTTCAATGTATTTGTGATTGTGTTAACGTCTGATATAATATTATATTTTATGATATGTCTATAGGACTGTTGGATCATCCAGACGATACTTTGGGATAGGACATTGGTAATACCAGCTAAGGACCCAAGGCGAGTATATTCTCTGATAGTTTCTTATTTATGATATCCCCTATGTTCATTGTATCTAGTGTAAATATCCATATTCTTGACACGATGGTTACACGGATTGGTATATCCGGATCTCGTTATGAGATGTTATTTCTTGTTCATGGTGTAGCTTGTATAAGTCTTGTTTCATTGTTATCTTGTGCATGTACAGACACTGATTTCCGGGAAGACTTGCTACCTTCCTAGGGAATCCCGTGCCATAGCGTACCATGGTTGGATCTACTATACCAGTCGGGGTGGAGAGTATTTTAGTGTAGATATATGATCATACCCTTCATGTACAAGTCTTGTTCACATGTTAGTGTTGGTCATACACTGCACGTATGACTAGCCAGGCCATTATTCCTGTACAAGTTTCCAAGCCGATCACATGTTAAAGCTAGTACTCACACACTTAGTTATAGTATTCTTGTTCATTGACATATTGTTCCTTTCCGTATTTATTTACAATATTTCTAGTATTTTCTTTATTGTATATCTCTCGTACATGTACATGCATCTTGTATATTTCCATCTATTTACTGCTACATAGTTTATATCATTGATATAGAACTGCTATTAGAAATGTACTTTGCTCCTTCCTGACTGAAAATATTTTTTTAGACTATGCCTTAGAGGACCGGTGTCCGATATTTTATGGACCACAGGGAGAGTAGCTGCAGACTTGGACCTGGTAGTTCAGTTGTGATTCCAGAAAGTTTAGCCGGAATCACTAATTATCTAGTTAGTTTTTTTAGTAGATTATTGGTACCGAATTTGTCTCCGGCATACTTTGTTGAGACTTGGATATTTATTGAGTTAGATTATTTACATTTAGACTTGTGTTGTATTTTATTTTATTTCTTCGATATCTTATCGTACTGTAGTTATGTGATTGAGTATGTTGTTCATATTATATTGTGTTATCTGTGTCTCCTTATGGAGTTGGATACTCGTGCGAGATTGTTTAGATAGTGCTTGACCTAGACAGCGTTCTACCGCCGATGCTGCGGCGTAGGCTGGACGTACCCACGTACTCGTGCCCAAATTTCGGGTGCGGGTCATGACACATTTTTAGTGGCGGAGATGGCTGGCGGTGGCGGCTTCCAGCGGAGGTCTGGCTGGAGGCGGCGGTCGCACGGGTCGGGGAGAGGGAGGATTAGGGTTAGGGTTTGGGAAAGATGAGGAGTGATATAGATATATATAGGGAGATGGAGGAAGAGAAGCGGGTTATAAATGCAGGGGGGAACCCAGCACGCGGGCCTGGGTTTGGCCGCTGCTGCTGCTGCTTGCAAAAAGGGGTGCGGGTAGTGGATCTTAGGTTGGGGTTTGGGTAGTCCATTAAGGTATTTTATTTTATTTTCTTTATTCTTTTTCTTTTATTTTTTTCTTTTCTAATCATTTTTCATTTATTTTTCTATTTCTATTTAATATATATGTATATATATTTATATACACATATATATACAAAAAAATTTCTAGAACTTATATTATTGTATACAATTAAGCTATCAACTGTCCAAAGGGTCTCCTACATAAAATAAATTAGAAATTTTTTTTATAAAGGCTCCATAAATCCCCTAAATACACAAACACCTAAAATAAAAATAAAATAAAATATATTTCCTCTAATTAGCCACTAATTACTATAATTAAATTCAAAATTAATTAAAAAGGTAAATACGATTTTTAAGATTAGGGATTTTACAATTGTAACATCTATTTTTATCGTATGGATACATATATTTATATTTGTTATCAATTATATTATTTATTTCCATCTATCTTACCAGATGGTACCCATGACCCGAGCATGTGAACGTCGCTTGAGAGAGGCACCTCCTACTGTTAAGGAGAAAGTGGTACCTCATACTGTTAAGAAGTAAGTGATATCTCTTACTGTTAAATTGGAAGCAGTTGTTAAGATGGAAGTGTTATCTCCTACTATTAAGGAGGAAGTGGTACCTCCTACTGTTGGGCAGGCACAAGCTTAGAGAGAGAGTTCTAGTCACCCAACACCTATAACGGAGATTGATCACCTAGACACTGCTTATACGAAGTATTTGAGGGACTGGGTTCTGCCCCAGTGTATTAGATTTTCTTGAGAGATTGAGAAATTGGATAAGACTTATGGTGTGACTGTAATACTTTTATTGTACTTATTGTGTGACTGTGATACTTTTATATTGTATTTATTGTGTGACTATGATACTTTTATATTGTGCATATTGTGTGACTGTGATACTTTTATATTGCGCTTATTGTATGACTATGATACTTTTATATTTTGTTTATTGTGTGACTATGATACTTTTATATTGTGCTTATTGTGTAACTGTTATATCTCATATACTTTTGTGATATTTTGTACCCAAAATATTCAACGGAGGGTTGCTCTGGGTCCGTCTATTTTTATGAACTATTATAAGTTTGTATATTTGCTTTATCATTATATGTTGTTATCAGGTATGGCAGGATGATGTGGATCATTTGAAGGTAGATCTTCTAGACGAAGTGCTACTCTGGTACCTGCTACAGGTTCTAGATCCTCGTTGCAGAGTACTCCAGTGTACCGACCAGTCACATCTCTGACTCCGTCGATGATATGTGGCAGTAATCCTGGGACGAGCAGTTATAGGCCTGAGAATACTCCTCTATCCAGCATTCCTACAGCTGATGGTACCAAGGGAACAGAGGAGCAAATGAAGGAGGTCGAGCCTACTTCATATGTGCATGATCAGATCAATCCTTCATGTACGCCTCCGGACTAGACGAGGATGGAGATTTGGACCGACGGGCCTATGAAGTAAGTTAATTAGTTAATATTTTCCAAAATATTATATTTATATATTCATGAATTTGACTATTCTTGTATAGATATCGTCTCTCGACGTCACAGCGAGCATTGTAGGTATTTCTGAGGCAGAACTAATGTAGGCCTTGGATCAACTACTCATATACTCCTGAAGATAGGAAGGCATTCTGGTTTGTCCACTTCAAGGTAAAAATATATTTACTTTTAATATCAATAATTATTTATGCATATTATTAAGAAGATCGAGGAGCAGTTTCCTGTCGTCGCAGCCAAGCTGATCCGTGATACGATCAACGACTAGAATGACCGTGATCGCTCCAAAAAACTTATCCACAGTTGGATCACTCCTGAGAAGTGAACTGAGGCAAGATTCGATGAACCCAGGTACATGGAAAGGTCGGAGAAGGTGAAGGTGGCTAGGTCAAAGACAAAAAAGTGGTATGGTGGCTCGATTCCTATAACAAAATATTTTTGTCGTCTGGTATGTACTCTATTGAATATATATTATTTTGATGAAAGTAGGATAAGATGTTTAATTTTAATAACAAATAATCTAATTTTTAATAGGTATAGAGGGGTGAGGACGCCAATATGGTAACCGTCTTCCTGGCCACCCATCGAAAGGGAGAAAAGCTCATCGATAAGAAGGCCACGCAGACCTATGTACATTTTACTACCCCATGTTAGTTCTAATATAACTTAGAAAATATACAAAAAGATATCTATATAGTTAGTAATAAGTAAATTAGACGTTAGCAACCACTTTTCTAGGATGAGTATCTTAAACTACGTGAGAGGACGACTACTAGTGCACCTGCAGAGGGAGGGACTGGTACTTCGATGGACGAGCTCTAGATGACCGTTGTTGGTGGTCTTCAAAGGGGTACGTACTACGGTACAGGATCCTTTTGCACCTTTGTTATGACGCAGTCATTATAACTACCACATTTCTAGAATAGGAGTAATTTTGTCATTTTATATTATTATAAATATTATGATTATAATTTATTTAATATAGTACATATTTTATATATTGGTGACTAATATTATTATTGGTTGGTAGATTGGACTATTTGATTAGACATGACCCTTGCCGCGGACCTAACCAACTTGACATGATAGCTTAACCAATTAGTTAGACTTGTCCATTTAGACCCAACTAGTTAACCATTCTCCTTAATTAGATATTAGACTTAAACTTTATTAGGAAGAGAAGCTTCCTCCCTAATTAATTCTTTATGACAATCCAATAGGGTATTGTAGTTATTTTATATTGCTTGGGAGAGGGGTTAGTGGCCGGCCCTATTCTAAGGGGAGAGCACTCTCTCTCCTCCCATTCTTCATTCCAATTATTTTTTTTATTTGGTGTTCTTCCCCAAATTGATCCATTACTCCACCAAATCCTTCACAAATATCTCTCAAATTCACTCATCCTCACCATCTAAGAATACTAGAAGCTTGAGGTTAGCAAGGGCACTTGGAGAGGAGGCTTTGGACAAAAAATTTGTGTCCAGTTGTGTCCATTTTGGCTTGCATTAGAAATCTATCTCCCAATAGATAAATTCTAAGATTCCCCCTATAATTAGGTTCTAATTATTTTATTTAATCATTAGGAACTCACCCATAAATTAGTGCTATCCATAGGAAAAAGTTTTGAGTTCTAATTGTCGCTATTGTGACTTTTACATTGAGTTTTGTGCCCAATTTAAAAAAAATTCGATATTGGTGCATCAAGTATTTGTGATTAGGTTTACTAGATCTAATTAGATTTTTATTAGTGGTATGAGGCTACATACATGTCCACAATTGGATATTAGTAGGCTGTATCATGAAACTTTGTAATACGGAGTGATTTGGGGGGGGGGGGGTTCCCTTCGACACTTGTGATATACGTATCATAATTTGCCACAAGTAATTGAATAGCTATTTATTACTCCTATTAGAGTCTAGTTAATATATTTAAGTTGTTCTTAAGCTTTAGGTAGAGCTTGGTGTGATTTGGATAGAGTATCATAGGAGGGTGAGTGTATTGGTGTAGTGCACTCTAAGTGTTTGTGCTAATGTGTTGTGTGTGCAAACTTGTTGTGTGCACTTGAGTGTGGTTGAGTGAAGAGTTATGATTTAGTATGTTAGTATTTGTGTATGTTCTAGTTCTTGTGTTTATGAGTTGAGACATTATGAATGCACTATAGGTGTTTACTAGTTGGTTGTGTCTTGGAGTGTGTTGGTTCTAGTGTTTACTTGAGGGGGTAGTATAGGAAGTGTTATGCAAGTGCACATGTGAGTTGATTCTAGGATTTGGATAATTTGTCATTATCAACTGACAGCAACAAGGAACTGCAAGTATGCAATGTGTATCGTGTTGCCAGTGTGTCACAGTGGTGTGACAGTAGCTTAATGTATTATGAGGGAGGTGCCTTTAGTTGTTAGTGTTTATCTAAGTGATTTGGGGACCTATATACAATAGAGGGTTGATTATTGGGCAATGCTTTGCACATTATTATAGTTCAGGTGTAGAGGGGGTCGAGCAAGATTGCAGTGGGGGCAGTATTGTAGTCATTATTTATTCTACTAGTGTATTTGGAGGGTAAGTGTGTGGATGTAAATATATGAGTGTTGAGGTGCACTGGTGAGGCCTAGGTGTGTGTACATATGTATTCAGGATACTTCTTGGTATTATGTTGAGTGTGAGTGATGGTTATGTGTATCAGAACAGAGCAACAAGTAGTAGGATACTTGTCCTTTAGTATAACCCAGTGCACCTTTATTATACCTTAGAGTGTAGCAGTGTGGAGCTAAACATGCAGCAACTGCAGGCAATGGACTTAGGCAGGGAACTATACCCCACTGCAGTATGTTGAGGCTCGGGTTTAGCATGTCCTGAGTATAGTCAGGAAGAGGGGGAGAGATGGGAAGTCTCTTGATGGATTGGTATTGAAGTGAGTATATCTTAGAGTGTATCTAAATAATAGTTAGTGAGTAAGGTATAGGAGTTGGGCAACAGGATATTCAAAAAAGGTGCACATGGTGAAGGTAAATTGATATGTCTGAAACAAGTGTTGATGTATGGAGGGTGTGCTCGAGTGTAGGCAGTTGGGGCAGGGAATGAACTATGCTACAGTAGGAGAATTGAATGGTAACTTTCTATAGCAGAACTTGTATTACCTGTGTACAAGAGCTGCCAATACTATATGTTCAGGAGAGTGTGGAAAGTAGTTAGGTGTTAGATTACCATCCTTGTGTGTCTATAAACTAGAATATGCTCCAGTGTATCTTAATTCTAGGAATTTTAGTGTTTGTTAAGGATATCAGAATAATAGAAAGAGTGTATTAGTAACGTATCAGCGAGGTTTCTCTGAGAACGAGTGTGCGGAGTTGGTCTTCATGGATACCAAGTGTTGTTAGTTAAGGTATTTTGCTTATACTAAGGTATTATTTAAGTACTAGGATATACTAAGGTAATGTAAGTATTATGTAACTATGGTTGGTTTTACCTTAAGGGTAAAGTATTAACTTGGTAATATAGAGTTATGAGTTGTGAACTAGTAGTATTTAGTATAAACCAAGTATTAGTGATAATTAGTTTGTGTGTGTATATATATATATATATATATATATATATATATATATATATATATATATATATATATATATATATATATATATATATATATGTCACTAAGGTATTGGCATACCAAGATTAGTAGGGGTAAAGCATTGTTAAGGTATTGACTACTCTTGGTTAGGTATTAACTAATATTGACTTGTATACCTTAGTACGGCCTAGAAGACCTAGTGTAGCAAGATATTGACCTAGGTTTGACCTAGTATTGACTAGTGTTGACAAGTTTGACTCTAAAATTTAACTCAATAGGTAGTTTGAACCTAGAATCAAGGTATCAACCTAGTTTGACCTAGTTTGACTAATATGCCTAGCTTTGACATAGAAAACTATATTTTAGCTTATTTAAACTTGTTTATCCCTTCATTACACTAAATGACATAGAATTTTATATATAGGTCTGTGAGGCACCGATGCAAAAAATGTTTGATATTCATTGCTCTAGACCACATACGAGTATATTCTCTGATAGTTTCTATTATTTAATAATTACTACAAGGATTAGTATACACATGGATCTTCAGTCATGAGATATTATTTATTGTTTCTCGTGTTCTCGTATGGTTTAGACAATACTTAACACTAGACAATATTTAATGTTAGACAATGTTTATTAATTATCTTGCATTATCACGTGTCATGGTTGGATCCATTGTATAGTCAAAAAAAAAGTGTTAGCTAGATATGTTATCAAAGCCTAAAAAATATTCAATATTTAAGTTAAACAATATTTGTCCAATGATTAAGTAGACAATGTTTAACCCAAGCCGATCACATATCTAACTAGTATTTCAAACACTTAGTGTAGTTATAATTCTTTACCATATTCTATTTTATTGCCTTTATTCTATTTTTATTGTGATCAATGTATACTATATTGCTCTAGTTTATCTATCTCTTCTCTATCATACTATAATATTTTTTATTGCTTCTCGTCTTGTATTATATTCTCTATTTCTGTTTATAGTCATTATCAATTAATTATAACTACTATTGGGTTATACTTCGCTCCAATACTGACTAGATATATTTTTCAGATGATTGGTTAAAGGAGATGTGTCCCACCTATTATGGGTCACAAGATGGTGAGCCGACTGAGGATCTAGCGCCAGCTACTGAGAAAATTTAGCTATTTTTATTATTATATTATAAAGGTCTCAATTTAGAATTTTGGCATGTATATATATGTTTAGGATTTGTGTTGTAGCTGGACTATTAATCTTGGGTGTATTGGGACTTTGTAACTCTTTCTTCTATTTTGTATCGCGCCTTTATCTTCCTTTAGTTTTATATCGTGATTTTGTATTGATTATAATTAAACCAACATATTGTCATCCAATTAGAGTTGAGATATCATTGACAGGTAGCATATATATATTGTGTGAGATATTTATATAGTATTGTTGACCTAGACAGCATTCTATCATCGATGCTGCGACGTAGGCTGGACGTACCCACGTACTCGTGCCCTTACACAGGGTGCAGACCGTAACATATTTTAATGGTGGCCCGTGCAGGTCAGGCTTCATAATTAGTGTGATATCATGATAGTGCAATGGCTTAGTTGTACTACTGCGAGCTTGCGATAGGATAGGATATAGGATACTAGGATGGGAGAGAATACTCAATCACAACTAAGAAACAATTTCAATTAATTGATTCTTGCTAAATATTTATTCTGAATATTGCTTTCTTTGAATATTGTTTTCCTTTTTTGATGATATCGAATCTTGTACCTTATTGATTATTTATTTAGATCTGTCTTCAGGATGCCGCGGAAGACCATATCGCAGCACTCTGGCACAGTTTCTGTAAGGTCGATGACATCTTCATCTTCGATAGCAGCAGAGCTACTGCTATGTCTCTATCTCAGAGGGTTGCCTCACCAGTCCATATAGGAATTTCAGCAGCAGCTTTTGGAAGTGCTCCAGTTCCAAGGGATATTCTAGTAGTCACGGAGGACCTTTCACCCCCACCACCCATGCTAGCAGACGGAAAATAGATATTTGCCAGGTTTCGGGAGATGATTGCAGCGCAACAGAGGCAGAAATATGTTCTATGTCAGGGCATCAAGAGTGCTCACAGTTAGCACTAGCAGCTACGGAGAAGGTAGCATTTGTCTAGTCGTAGATCGTACCGCCTCATCCTGACCCACATCAGCCAAGGTCGGGCTCCATTATTGATTTCAAGAGGATGGGACTTCAAGGGAATCGAGGGGATCTTGTACACCAACGATTGGATACGATTGGATTAAGGACATTGAGAGGAACTTGCGGTTGGCGAAGATTTCGGAGAGTTTACAGGTGGAGGCAGCGGGCAGCCAGATGTTTAACATTTTTCTAACATTGTTTCGTACAGACCCGAGGATCACGACATCAGGATTGACTTAAGAAGCTTTTAAGGAGCTTTTCAAGAAAAAGTTCTTTCCGAATGTGGATCGGAGTGCCTTGGAGAGCCAGTTTCAGGATCTCGTCCAAGAAAATACGACGGTAGACGAGTACGTTATGGAGTTCTACAGATTAGGTAGGTTTATAGAGGGGCAGCATCCCCTAGGGTGAGCCAAAAAATTCTGAAAGTATTATATCAGGGAAATCAAATCCTACACTATGGGTCACCGACTGCTACATTCGAAGCAATATTGATGGATGTGCAGAGGGAGGAGGATGACTTGGCGATCAAGTCCAAGACGATGAGAGATATATCAGGAGGAGTTAGCAGCAGTACGGGTCTAGCTAAGCGACCCCATTTCCAGCAGCCGAGAGCATATCATCATTATCAACTTTTTGTGCCAGTCAGCACACTATCTCAGCAAACATATTAGTTTTAGAGGCCAGTTCATCAGGCGCCACAGTAGCCTCAGAGGAAGACCCGTCAGACTTTTTCTTTTACCTATTGTGGGAGACAAGAGTATGATTGGGAGAACTATTGAAAGAGGCTCAGATTATGTTTGTACTGTGGTTCCCCTGATCATCAAGTGAGGGAGTGTTCCAACAACCCGTATGGTTCAGATCGTGGTGTAGTTCCACAGAAGAGACATGGAGTTAGGCCACTTGTGGCACCGCAGATTGCTCAGCACCCGCGGAGGGAGCCACCCCAGCAGGACAGAGCATTTCTGATGACAGTCGAGGAGGCTGATGCTACAGGTGATGGGTTAGCATGTTTTGTTCGTTCTGTTCCTTTCTTTTCCATCTATTGTTTTGTGTGCTTTATTAGTGCCTTATAGATTACTTTTATGCTATAGTATACTTGGTATAATACCCTGACAAAGATTACGATACTATGATGGACAGAGACCATAATAATGCATATGACCATTATAAGTAATTCCTTTAAATTGCATACTTGTATGATTTTAGATGGTTTGGGGGGTTTGACCTAGAGAAGATACAACCATCTTTAAATTAAAGGACAAAAATTTCTAAGGATGGTAGACTTGTATCTACCACATTTCAAGAATAGGGATAATTTTATCATTTTATATTATTATAAATATTGTGATTATAATTTATTTAATATTGTACATGTTATATATATTGGTGACTAATATTATTATTGGTTGGTAGATTATTTGATTAGACATGACCCTAGCGGACCTAACCAACTTGACATGACAACTTAAATAATTAGTTAGACTTGTCTATTTGGACCCAACTAGTTAACCATTATCCCTAATTAGAGATTAGACTTAACCTTTATTAGGAAGAGAAGATTTCTCCCTAATTAATTCTTTATGACAACCTAATAGGGGTATTGTAGTCATTTTATATTACTTGGGAGAGGAGTTAGTGGCTGGCCCTATTCTAGGGGGAGAGCACTCTCTCTCCTCTCATTCTTTATTTCAATTATTTCTCCATTTGGTGTTCTTCCTATCACTACCATATCCTAAAATAGGGATATTTTTGTCATTTTATTTATTATAAGTATTGTGTATATTTATTTTTAAATAATTGCATGATATGTGTATATAAATATATATATTATATGTATAGTGTTCTTTAATGCATGAGTTAGTAGACTTGATCTAGAAGCCCACTAGATGAACCCCTGACCAAAATATAGGATTATGAATTTTATTTAGTATTATTCAGGATTAAATATTGAGGATTATAATATATTATTTTGATTTTATTTAATTATTGTACCTTACCATTTTTTCGATATTTGGAGCGCTACTCTAGCTTTTGCCTTCCAACAAATTTTACATCCTTGTCCTAGACGTGCCCGTCTTCTATTCTGACCCTTGTGTAACTCATAAATATGCTCTTTTGTGCTTTATTTTAGTCGCACAATATTCATTACGGACATTTATTTTTAATTCTAAATAAATCTAACTTTTTATCTTTTTATCTTTGTGCGTTTCAATCATAATTGGAGATACAATCTTGATCTGTTTTGTACAACCCAAATTAGGACAATATTCTATTTTGAGTCTTCTATGTCCATGATACTTGTGTCCTACCTAATTTTAACTCCATGTACTTCTAATTAATTTTAGAACACCTTTTACACTAATTTTAATTAAATTTGTGTAAGGACCCAACTTAACCCAAAACTACATCCAACACAAAACTAAATCCCTATTCACACCCTCAAGACTCATACTAAATACCACACATCCTTTTTAGCCATTATATCATACCAAACATGGTATTTTCCCTCATTAAATCCCAAAAACCATTTTTTGTATAATTTTCTAATTGTTGAGGACTTTTATGCAAAAGTGCAATGATGTGCCACCATCCTATTGGTCAAGCACATGAAAAAATCAACCCCCTCCTCCCTTTGACCATTCAACTCTCTCTCCCTCTCTCCTCTTTTTGTTTGTGTATTTTCCTCCATGTTTAATCTTGGCCACCCATCTAAATGGAGCAACATCCTCACCACACAACACCCTCATATATATATATATATATATATATATATATATATATATATATATATATATATATCATCCTAACCCCTTTCCCAATGCCAACCCCATCCTAAGGCACAACCGGCCCTAATCCCTAAGATGTCACCATCAATCTCTCCTCCCACATGCCAAACTCCTTCATTATTATTTTCTACATCATCCTCACCATCCCTCAAGAAAACAAAAACCACAAAACCCTAACCCAACTCTTCATTCCCATCTTCGGCTCTTTTCCCGACCATCTTCGGCCATTCCCTACCGGAACACCTGACCTTCTCCTCTCCCTCCGTCATCTTCTTCCCACTACAGCACCGTTCCCAGCCGTCCTCCCCTGCGCCATCCCCGCCTGAACCGGCCTTCTCTATCATCCTGACCCGCCTGACATCACCAGACCATGGAACATCTCGCCTGCACCGAGCAACACCCCCATCGACTTCCCTCTCACCGAGTCGCTGTTCTCGACACCACCCATCCACAGCGACCCAGCCGGACCTCTTGCCTGAGAGAACCCAACTTTATCATCTCCCTCAACCCATCCCATCGACTGACCCACTGAACAGCCATTAACGCCTCGATCGAGCACCCCGTCATGACTGAACTCAACCTCCCTGAGCCCCCTCCTTCGTCACAGCCGGATCATCACCACCTCCTTTTTGACCTCGATGAGATCACCTCCAGCACGACCTCGCCTGAGCTCCGACTTCGGCAGTAAGCCTCGATCCTGTCCCTTCATCATCACCATCACCATCATCATCATCATCATCATCGTCATTATCGTCAACCCCGAGCGTGCCCATCAAGGTTCGACTTGCCTCCCTTTTATATTGTGTATATGTGCATGTGTGAAAAGTGTAGGGTTTAACATATTTCTTCATGGTAGGTTTAGTTGGTTGATCATAAGACCCTGGGTCGGGAACCCAAAACTCATATGTGTATGCGTATGAGTATTATAATTAAATTGGTATATATATATATATTGTGTGAAAATTGTATGCTAATACTAGTTATGATTGTAATATATATATATATTGTATGACCCTAGGTTTTAAATGTGGGTATCCCGTGTATTTACATTTGACTGGATGATCCTGAATATTGTGAGTTGACTGCCTTGTGTACACTGACGTACTGGCTTAGACATGTGTTAGTGAGTTGATTGTCTGATTTTGCACAGCATTGAAGATGTGACACACGTACAATTAGACGCACATTCGACCCTGCTAGTTGACCAGTGTCACCCCTAGCGTACCCTCTGAGTTCAGTGTATTTATGATTGTGTGTTAGTGTAATGGCTGATTCTGTATTATTATTAAATAATGTCTATAGGACTGTTGGATTATTCAGACAAGACTTTAGAAATATGACAATAATTCATATCAGCTAAGGACCGCATGCGAGTACATTCTCTGATAGTTTCTTGTTTATGATATCCTCTATGTTCATTGTATTTGGTGTAGATATTCATATTTCTTGACATGATGGTCACGGATTGGTATATTCAGATTTTGTCATAAGATATTATTCTTTGTATATGGTGTATCTTATGCAAGCCTTGTTTTATTGATTATCTTGTACATGTACAGACACTGATTCTTGGAAAGAGTCGCTATCTTCTTGGGAAATCCCGTGCCATAGCGTACCATGGTTGGATCTACTATACCAGTCGGGGTGGAGAGTATTTTAGTGTAGATATGTGATCATACCCTTCATGTACAAGTCTTGTTTTTATGTTAGTGTTGGTCATACACCGCACGTATAACTAACCAGGCCATTATTCGTGTACAAGTTTCCAATTCGATCACATATTAAAGCTAGTACTCACACACTTAGTCATTAGTATTCTTGTTCATCGTCATATTGTTCATTCTTGTATTTATTTTTAGTATTTCTTTTATTGTGTATCTCTTGTATATGTATATACATCTTGTATATTTACACCTATTTACTGCTACATAGTTTATATCATTGATTTAGAACTGCTATTAGAGATGTACTTTGTTCCATCTTGACTGGAAATATTTTTTCAAACTACGACTTAGAGGACTAGTGTCCGACATTTTATGGACCACAGGGAGAGTAGCTGTAGTCTTGGATCTTGTAGTTCAGTTGTGATTCTGGAGGGTCTAGCCGGGATCACTAGTTATTCAGATTAGTTTCTTTTAGCAGTTTATGGTACCGAATTTATTTTCGGCATACTTTGAGACTTGGATGTTATTGTTGAGTTAGATTATTTAGACTTGTGTTGTATTTTGATTATTTATTTTTCTTCGATATATTATCGTACTTTAGTTTCTATGATTGAGTATTTTCATATTATATTGTGATATCTGTTTCTTATGGAGTTGGATATTCGTGAGAGATTGATTAGATAGTATTATGAGCTAGACAATGTTCTACTGCCGATGTTGCGACGTAGGCTGGACGTACCCACGTACTCGTGCCCCTATTCCGGGTGTGGGTTATGACACATTTTTAGTGGTGGCCCATACAAGTTAGACTTCGCAAGGTGTGCGATGTCGTGGTAATACGATAAATTAGTTGTACTATTGCGTGCCTGCGATAGGATCTAGGATAGAACATACTAGGATGAGAGCGAATACTCAATCACAACTAGAAATATTTTTAATCTATCTATCTTGTTATCCATATTTCTACTGAATATTGCTTCCTTTGAATTTTATTGTTCTTCCTTGACGATATCGTATTTATTGCCTAAATTAATTCTTTTTAGTCTGTCTTCAGGATGCCGCCGAAGATAAGATCTATGAGAGTGGGAGCATCAACTTCAAAGGGGTTTGCCACCTCTCCACCTGACGGATAGACATCTGGAGTACCTCTTCTCCCACTTGTTCCGAGTATTGTCCCAGCTATGACAGAGAACCCTCCTCCTCCACCTACTCCGTCCCCCGAAAGTATGCCTGTTGATGGAGCACAGATATTTACTTTGATCCAGGGTATGGTAGATGCCCAGAGAGTGACGGCAGAAGCTCAGCGAGTTCAAGCTGAGGCTCAGAGAGTGCAGGCAGAGGCACACCAAGCGTAGACTGAGCTGATGAGAGAGAGCATGGAGAACGCTCACCAGATGGCACTACAGGCATTTGAGAGAGTTGCCCAGCAGTATCCTGGCCAGCAGCAACAGCAGAGACCAGGCACTATAGTTGACTTCAAAAAGATGATGCCTCGAGAGTTTAAAGGCACCGAGGGGATAATCTACGCTGACGACTGGCTAGAGGATATAGAAAGGAGCTTGCGATTAGCCCAGATTTTGGAGAGCTTACAGATAGAGGCGGCCGGTAGTCAGATGTTCGATATCGCACTCACGTGGTATCGTACGGAGCTGAGACTTACTGCACAAGAACTTACTTGGGAGACCTTCAAGGAGCTTTTCAAGGAGAAATTCTTTTTTCGACGTGGCCCTGGGAGCTTTGGAGAGTCAGTTTTATGACTTGGTCCAAGGAACCATGTTGATCGACGAGTACGCCGCAGAATTTTGTTGATTGAGCCATTTTATATCATCTATGATTATGGACCCAGGAGATCGAGCCCGAAAGTTTAGAAAGGGGCTAACGAGAGAGATTAGGTCATGCACTTCTGATCGTCGTACCGCTACCTTTGGGGATATCTTGATGGATGCCCAGATTGCAGAAGAGGATCTGGATCTCAGGCCTAAGAGGAGTCATAATATTTCTGGAGATATGAGTGGTAGCGCAGGACCGGCTAAACGTTTCCATATTCAACAGCAGCCGAGGACAGTTCAGTATAACCACCAGCAGCACCAGGCACCAGTTCGTGTTCAGCAGGATCAGCAGACTTTTCATTTCTGTAAGAAGCCAGGTCACCTTTGGGAGAGCTGTAGATTGAGGCTAGGACTTTGTTTGGGTTGTGGCAATACGGGACATCGAATGAGGGATTTTTGTCTAGTTCCTTATCTTCCCGGACAGCACGCAACTCCAAATTATAGAGATCTAGTTAGACCACCTGTGGAACCACAGATTGCTCAGCACCCGCGGATAGAGCCACACCAGCAGGGCAGAGCATTTGCGATGACGGTCGAGGAGACCTATACTGCAGGTGATGTGTTAGTAGGTTCTGTTCTTTTCCTTCCTTATGTTCCTTTTCCTTCTGTTGATTGATTGATTTCTTAGTATCGTAGCTTGTACAGTAATTTTCTTGCTAAAATGTAGTTAGTAGTACACCCTGGTAGAGACTGCAATACCATGACAAAATATATCATAAACTACACATATATTTTTCTAGATTGTATGTTGTATGACTGTAGGTAGAATTTTCTTAGACTTGATTGTTGGGGGTTTGATTGTAGTGAAGATTAATAAAGAGGTTATGACTGTACAGAGAGAGACAAGGTACCTTAAATTTTGAGGATAAATATTAATTTAAATAAAGAGCTAAGAATTTAATATGGCAGAATTAACGATTTTGTTAAATCATAGATTTTTATGAAGCTTGTGAAATGATTTAATTTATTATTAAATTTTAAGAAAATTGAGAAGATTATCATTATATTTATTAAACTGCAAGATATAAATTTTAAAAAAATATTGTATTTGAAAATTTTGTAAGTATTATATTTTTTTAGTATGATGTGGAAAAAAAAAGAACAAAGGAGTAAGATGATTAATGGATTAGTGTATGAAATCAAATTTTTGGGATGAGATTTTAAATTTTATAAATATGCATTGATTGGATTTAAATTAGAGAATTGGACACTAAATTTCTTTTGAGTATTTAGTTATTAACTTAAAATTTTGGAGGAGATTGTAATAAGAATGGCATTTGATTTTAATTTTGAAGATTTTCAGGAATATGATATTTATAGAATTTTAAATTTTTTGTGAAATAACAATATGGATTTACTTCATGATTATATGGTTTGATAAATTTAAATTTTGATGGTATAAATAAATAAATAAATAAATAAATAAATAAATAAATAAATACAACGATTGAGGATCTTAAATTTCGAGGACGAATTTTTTCTAAGGAGGGTAGACTTGTCACTACCACATCCTAAAATATAGATATTTTTGTGTTTTTATTTATTATAAGTATTGTGTATATTTATATTTAAATAATTGCATGATATGTGTGTGTGTGTGTGTGTATATATATATATATATATATATATATATATATATATATATATATATATATATATATATATATATATATATATATATATATATAATGTTCTTTAATGCATGAGTTAGTAGACTTGACCTAGAAGCCCACTAGATGAACCCTTGACCGAAATATAGGATTATAGATTGTATTAGTATTATTCAGGATTAAATATTGAGGATTATAATATATTATTATGATTTTATTTAATTATTGTACCTTACCGTTAGTTCGATATTTGGAGCGCTACTCTAGCTTTTGCCTTCCAACAAATTTTTATCTTTGTCGTTCCAATCAGAATTGGAGACACAATCTTAATCCGTTTTGTGCAACCCAAATTATGACAATATTCTATTCTGAGTCTTCTATATCCATGACACTTGTGTCCCACCTAATTTTAACCCCATGTACTTCTAATTAATTTTAGAACACCTTTTACACTAATTTTAATTAAATTTGTGTAAGGACCCAACTTAATCCAAAACTACACCCAATACCAAACCAAACCCCCATTCATACTCTCAAGACTTATACTAAATACCACACATCCTTTTTAGCCATTATATCACACCAAACATGGTATTTTTCCTCATTAAATCTCAAAACCCACTTTTTGTGCAATTTTCCAATTATTAAGGACTTTTATGCAAAAGTGCAAGATGTGTCACAATCCTATTGGTCAAGCACATGAAGAAATCAATCCCCTCCTCCCTTTGACCGTTCAACTCTCTCTCTCCCTATTTTCTCTTTTTGTTTGTGTATTTTCCCCCATGTTTAATCTTGGCCACCCATCTAAATGGAGCAACATCCTCACCACACAACACTCTCATATATATATATATATATATATATATATATATATATATATATATATATATATATATATCATCCTAACCCCTTTCCCAATGCCAACCCCATTCCAAGGCACAGTCGGCCCTAATCCCTAGGATGTCACCATCAACCTCTCCTCCCACATGCCAAACTCCTCCATTATTATTTTTCTACATCATCCTCACATCCCTCAAGAAAACAAAAACCACAAAACCCTAACCGAACTCTTCATTCCCATCTCCGGCTCTTTCCCCGACCATCTCCGGCCATTCCCTACAGGAACACCTGACCCGGCAGTCTCCATTATCCCGACCCGCCTGACATCACCGGACCCCGAAATATCCTGCCTGCACCGAGCAACACCCCGCCGACTTCCCTCTCCCTGAGTCACAGTTCTCGACACCACCCATCCTTAGCGACCCCGCCGGACCTCTCGCCTGAGAGAACCCGACTTCATCTCCTCCCTCAACCCGCTGAACTGCCATTAACGCCTCGACCGAGCACCCCGTCACTACTGAACCCGACCTCCCTGAGACCCCTCCTTCGTCACAGCCGGACCGTCACCACGTCCTTTCCGACCTTGATGAGCTCACCACCAGCACGACCTCACCTGAGCTCCGACTCCGGCAGCAAGCCCCAACCCTGACCCTTCATCATCATCATTATCGTCGTCATCGTCAACCCCGAGCATGCCCATCAAGGTTCGACTTGCCTCTCTTTTATATTGTATATATGTGCATGTATGGAAAGTATAGGGTTTAACATATTTCTTCATAGTAGGTTTAGTTGGTTGCTCATAAGACCCTGGGTCGGGAACCCAAAACTCGTATGCGTACGCGTATGGGTATTATAATTAACTTGGTATATATATATATATATATATATATATATATATATATATATATATATATATATATATATATATATATATATATATATATATATATATTGTGTGTGGAAATTGTATGCTAATACTAGTTATGACTGTAATATATATATATATATATATATATACTGTATGACCCTAGGTGTTAAATGTGGGTATCTCGTGTATTTATATTTGACTGGATGACCCTGAATATTGTGAGTTGACTGCTTTGTGTACACTGACGTACTGGCTTAGATATGTGTTAGTGAGTTGACTGTCTGATTTTGCACAGCATTGAAGATGTGACACCCGTGCAGTTAGATGCACATTCGACCCTGCTAATTGACCAGTGTCACCCCTAGCGTACCCTCTGAGTTCAGTGTATTTATGATTGTGTGTTAGTATAATGACTAATTCTATATTATTATTAAATAATGTCTATAGGACTGTTGGATTATTCAGACAAGACTTCAAAAATATGACAGTAATTCATATCAGCTAAGGACCGTAGGCGAGTACATTCTCTGATAGTTTTTTTTTTATGATATCCTCTATGTTTATTATATTTGGTATAGATATCCATATTTCTTGACACGATGGTTACACGGATTGGTATATTCGAATCTCGTCATGAGATGTTATTCCTTGTATATGGTGTATCTTGTACATGCCTTGTTTTATTAATTATCTTGTATATATACAAACACTGATTCTCGGGAAGAGTCGCTATCTTCTTGGAGAATCCCGTGCCATAGCGTACCATGGTTGAATCTACTATACAAGTCGGGGGTGGAGAGTATTTTAGTGTAGATATGTGATCATATCCTTCATATATAAGTCTTGTTTTCATGTTAGTGTTGGTCATACACCACACGTATGACTAACCAGGCCATTATTCGTATACAAGTTTCCAAGTCGATCACATGTTAAAGCTAGTACTCACACACTTAGTCATTAGTATTCGTGTACATCGTCATATTGTTCATTTTTGTATTTATTTCTAGTATTTCCTTTATTGTGTATCTCTTGTACATGTATATACATTTTGTATATTTATATCTATTTACTGCTACATAGTTTATATCATTGATTTAGAACTGCTATTAGAGATATACTTCGTTCCATGCTGACTGAAAATATTTTTCCAGACTGCGACTTAGAGGACTGGTGTCCGACATTTTATGGACCATAGGGAGAGTAGCTGCAGCCTTGGATCTTGTAGTTCAGTTATAATTCTGGAGGGTCTAGCCGAGATCACTGTAGAAGCATGAAATACGCTGAGAAATTGTACGCGTATTATATAGTCAAAACCCCCAACATACATGAAGTCCGTATAAAATATGGCTTCAGTGCTGCCCGCGTAAAACAGAGCTTCAGAGCTATTTGGCGTAAAGTAGAGCTTCAGAACTGTTTGAGTAAAACAGAGCTTCAAGGTTGTGTGGCCTAAAACATGGCTTAAGAGCTGTTTGGCGTAAAGTAGAGCTTCAGAGCTGTCCGTGTAAAGCAGTGCTTCAAGACTATTCTGCGTAAAAGGTTGCTTTACCCTCCTGCGTAAAGTTTAAGATACGTTTGTTTTTAATGCAGCTTAAAGTCGTACGAGGAACTCTTCGTATTCCTCGGATGAATTTGTCAAACAAACCAGTGAACCTGACTTCTGACAAAAGTACTACACGATGATCGAGAGGACGGCTGTGATGATAATTTTGCACAGAGACCCAGGTTGTCATTTAGTGACATATTCTTGATATAAGTCATTTTTAATCATTTAAAGAATACGCTGCCTATTCTACATGGGCAAAAATGAGTTTTTACGCTCAAGATGAGACAAAATCAGACGCCACGTCAAAAGCTGTTTCTCGGGTTCGGCTAATCAAAGAATTGGGGCTTTCGGGAAGGATCAGTCGTCGAAGCCCTAGAAGCCCGCCAATCTACTGGTCGTCCGGGCCAATGATCCTTACGTTGACCCAGGGAGGAATAATACGAATATCTAAGGAGAACGAACGATAGGGCTGTGGGTACGCCACCTTCCACTTCCCGCTCTCGTTCTCGCTCTCACAGAGCTCGAGGCATATCTCTGCATTTAATGCACGAGATGGAGGCAGATCTTTGCATTTAATGCACGAGATTTTGTTTTATTTTTAAAATTTTGTCATGACTGGGAAAGCTAAAACTGTGGATTAACGTTCATATCACCATCCTTGCATTTTACGCCAACCAGGCTATTTTCAACTATAGGAGTACGTCGTATGCTATCTCCTCGAAATACGTCAACTCGGCTATATTTGCAAAGGCACGTGATAAGGCTATTTAGCCCAGAATGCGCTCAAGACCTCAGTCGTAACGGATAATTGGCTACTTTACGCTGGTTATCTATTATTCGTGAATCATCAAGTTTTACGCAGAGTTTGGCCTTTTACGCCAACAAGACAGTTATTTGGCTTTTATACCAACCATCTTTACGCAAGGTGTAGTTACCTACGTGGCTTGCATGCTATGATCTTCGAGAAGCAGTTATACACATTACCTCATAAAGGGACACGTGTCATACGCAGACTCAGAAGACTATGGGAACATGGGTAGCAGTTATCATAACCGCAGCGTAAAAAAAGTCATCTTCTTCACAGTTTGGTCTTTTACGCCAATAAGACAGTTACTTGGCTTTTACGCCAACCATCTTTACGCAAGGGTGGTTACCTACGTGGCTTGCATGTCATGATCTTTGAGAAGCATTTATACGCGTTACCTCATAAAGGAATATGTGTCATACGCAGATTCGGAAGATTATTTGAACGTGGGTAGCAGTTATCATAACCGCAGCATAAAAGATGCAATCTTCTTCACAATTTGGCCTTTTATGCCAACAAAATAGTTACTTGATTTTTTACGCCAACTTGGTAGTTATTCGATTGATCTCTATAAATAGAGACCCCTGGTTACAGGGTAGAAGGACGATCAAACACATGCACGACAGGCACAAAGCACAACCAGAGATCAGAGAGAAAAGAGAGCACAGACAGAGAGTTTTGGTTGACAACTTTGGCAACAGAAATTCGATCATACTTGCAACTCTTGAAGCTTCTTCTACAGTACTTCTTCATCATCGTGTGGTCCAAGGAATAAAGTGATCGACCGCATATCAGACTTCTATAGCAATATTTTCGCAAAATTATTTTATTGTACTTAACATCCTCGTATAGGATTAATTGTACTTTTTTTCTTGTTTGTAAACAAAAAAGGTTTCATATAAACCTCTCCTTCATTTTGTTTGTCATCAAACAAAGATAACGACTCTGCTGGGGAAAACTTTCTCCTTTGACGAGAAAGCAATTGCTCAACACGATGATGTATCCATCGGATCGACGAAGAAGACTTTGGTCGTCCAGTTCGACCAATCTGCCTATGAAGACATGCTGCATGCAGGTGGTAGCTCTCATTCCTCCTTTGTCCAGAACAACAGGAAGCTGTGTAAAGTGTGGATGCCTAAGACGTTCTCTACCCTTCCTGCAAGCTCTCACTATCTGATCAACAAGGTTGTGACAACACAGCCAACGCGTCATGTGCATAAAAATTTATCTTCCGTTTGTAACGTGGTAGACAACACTTCTGGCAATGCCTCAGTGCCAATCCAGAAGTCTCAGACACACCCTGTGCGTAAAACTTTGTCTTTCGTTTGTAACATGGTAGACAAGACTTCTGGCAATGCCTCAGTGCCAATCCAGAAGTCTCAAACATGCCCTGTGCGTAAACCTTCGTCTCCCGTTTGTACCGTGGTAGACAAGACTTCTGGCAAGGCCTCAGTGCCAATTCGGAAATTTTAAATGCGCCCTGCACGTAAAAATACATCTTCCGTCTATGATGAGACAAATATACCCTTTGATCACATCAAGGGAAAACAAGTAGTAGATCTTCCAACCTCTAGACTTTTACGCCCACAAGAGAAGAAAGTTCCCACTTTACAGATTACGCATGACGTTGAAGGCCGCTTGAAGACTTTCCCTGTTTTACGCGAACCTGTACAAAACTCCAAATTATGCCAGGATAAGTCTGTCCGCGTAAAGAAGACCCATTTCACGGGAAGCTATGCTCCTCAGACAGATGATGGATCATATGCTACTTAAATAGGTGAACTGTTGTATTCCTATGGCAGAGAAAGGGTTATGGTTCCTAATCTACACCTTCCTATGATGTAAAAAGGCAGAATAAGCCTTCTTCTTCTTCTGGTAATCTTCCTAATTTGTGTGACTTCTTGATCCAGAAACGCGAAGACAGGGGATCTCCTAATATATCTATTACAACCCCTAGAGAATATTGTTGTAATAGTCATAAGGTTGCAATTAACTGTTGCTGTTCTAAAGCAAAACGGTCAATTTTCGACCGATTGAACTATTCTTTGTCACTACATGAAGAAGAACCAGACAACGACATGTCTGGGGGTAGTCTCCCTCGACAAAACAGAGCAGCATCCAAAGCTGGGGGTAGAATTCCCTCTAAGTCCGAAGATAATGCAACTATGACCATCTTCCCTGAGGACCGTACGACTCAGGTATCGGAAGCCCGAAAGCCAAAGGGGACTTTCTCCTTCAATGATGATGACATCATTGAAATCTTCAATATATTGATAAAGGAAACCAAACTTCGGCTACCCAACATCAGATGCCCTGAAAAGGCTGGCAAGGTCGATGACCCAGAATATTATCTCTTTCATTGGTATATTCATCACCCCATAAAGGAATGCTATGTACTGAAAAGGAAAATCCAGGAGTTGATCGATGCCAAAGTCATCACTTTGCATTTATAACGAGATGATGGTCACTGCAAGTTGATCTCACTCCAACTTGGCAATTTTTCCCTCAAGAAGTACGGATGATGAGTCCCTAAATCTCCCCAGCGGAGCAACCTTCAGGTCTATCCCCACTCAGCAAATCACTCCCCAGTGAATTTTTCGGACATGGGTTCACATCCATATTACCTCTGAACTGTTGTCCAAATATTTTTTTTTCTTTTTTTCCCCAGCTGAGTGACCTCTGAGCAAACCTCCTAGGTTGTTGCTATCGATAAGTTCACGTCCATATTACCTCTGAACTACGTCTCTCCACTTTTTCCAGCAGAGTAAATCTATCACCACAAAAAATGGTCACTTCCATATTACCTCTGTCCTATTTTTCTTTATCCCCACAGAGTCATATCTTACCACATCCACATTACCTCTGAGTAAGATATTTTTAGAACTTTTTTCATGTTAATATCACCTATGAGTAAAGTTCTGCTCTTCGACTTTCTACTATCATGTTCGCATAACCCCTGGTAGTGCTAGTCATTTTAACTTATTATCTGTACTTAAGGTACGCCATGGGTAATAAGTCCACAACCCAGACGTACAAATCAACTCTTGGTTCTTCATCCCCAGTAAGTGCCTATGTGCAATATTTTCTCCTTCAAAAAAAGCCATCATCCGTATCCAAGAGTCCCGGATACGCAATGGATGATGGATCCTCAAAATCTCCCCAGCGAAGCAATCCTTAGGTCTACTCGCACACTCCTGTAATAACTATTCACAACCAATCTCGTTAGACGCTAGCCATGTTCATATTAGCTCTGAGCTATCGTTCCATCAATCTCCCCAGCGGAATGATCCTTTGGTCTATCTTCATGTTCGGATAGACCACACTCAACAAATCACTCCTCAATGAATTTTTTGGACATTAGTTTACATCCATATTACCTCTGAACTGCTGTCACAATATTTCTCTCAGGCTGAGTTTGTCATGTCTATATTACCTCTGAGCAAACCTTTCGAGTTTTGGCTATCGATTATCATGTCCATATTACCTCTGATATTGGTTGTCATCTCAACTTAGCACCCGCACTTAACTCTAAGTACGCCAGTGGTGTTAGTTCCACGAAAACTGCCACATCCATATTACCTCTGGCAGGGCTTGTCTTAAACCTATTACTTGCACTCTCATGCACAAGAAGTAATAGGTCCACATACAAAAAAAAACCCGCTCGGGGGGATGCCCGCAATGGAAACGAATAATTCAAATATGTCTCTCCACTATCCCCATAGAGTCATATTTTACAACATCCATATTACCTCTGGCAGGACATGTCTCAAACCTATTACTTGCACTAACGTGCGCAGAAAGTAGTGGGTCCACAAAAAACTGTCATGTCTATATTACCTCTGTCAGGACTTGTCTCAAACCTATTACTTGCACTAACGTGCACAGAAGGTAGTGGGTCCACAAAAAACTGTCAGGTCTATATTACCTCTGTCAGGACTTGTCTCAAACCTATTACTTGCACTAACGTGCACAAAAAGAAGTGGGTCCACAAAAACTGTCTCGAACTTATTATTTGCACTCAACATGCGCAACAAATAATAGGTCCACCAAGGACCCCCCAGTGGGATATCCTCAACAAATACGATATTGTACTACGTCCATATTACCTCTGGTACGATATTCGAAGTTCACACAAACAATTATAAAGAAATGGGAGGGCCCTTATGTGATTGAAACAACATTTTCAAATGGTGCTTACAGATTAGCCAAGCCTAATGGAGATTTGATAATGGCTCCTATCAACGACAAATTCCTGAAGAAGTACTATGCTTGATCTCCTTTGCTTAACGGAGTATGATGAAGATTTTATTCTGATGATACTACGTACAAAGGTTAGTTGAATCATATTCTATCAGGTTCATATGACCTCCGAATAGATATATTTAACTAATTTCAAAACCTATCATGTTCATATTACCTCTGATAGTGTTTTGTATACAAATTTAGTTGGATTATATTCTATCATGTTCATATTACCTCTGAATAGATATATTCAGCTAAACCTTACCGAAAGTATATCATGTCCATATTACCTCTGATATCACTTTCATCTTAGCCTATCATTTATATTTTAAAGTGATGGGTCCACAAAGTCAAAAAATGTATCTTCATTATCTTTGAGAAAATAAGAAGCAAAAAAAAAGTACATCATTGGGGAGGAGCAGTTAAATCACAGATCTGTTGCGCCAAAGCAGCCATCCTCTCATTCCTGGAGTTTAAAATGTTGTTGCGAGCCAGTTCCAGCCTTGCTTTGTCATTGCTCAAGAGAGAAAGTTCTGACAGAGAATCAACAAAACTTGCATGGATGACACCCACATGTGTCAAGTTCCGTTGAGCTGTATTCACTTGGCCCTCTAATACATCACGAATTAGTGATGCTTTGAGAAGCCTCTCCCTTGTTTGAGCAAGTTTAGCTTCCAGTTCTTGAACCCTCACTTCATATCCCTCACATTCGGTACGGCACTGAGCTAGCTGAGGAATACTCTCCACCAATACTGCTTGCTCTTTCTCCATCTCTTGTTGATGCTCCTGGATAGATTTGTTTAAAGTTTCTGTCTTCTAAGCAAATTCCGCAGTTAGTGAGTCGTACTCAGCCTGAACCAAGTCATCAATGCTGCCTCGGGATAGTTGTAAATATTCATTAATGGGTTATTCTAAACCATTAACCATTTGCTCTAGCACATTAGCGCTTTCAGCGTCATTAAAATTTCTAATCTGCGCTATGGTGAGCTTGGAGGACGTCTTCAGAGCATCAAAGCCTAGATTCTTCTCCAGCACCATGGATATTAATTCTTTCAAAGTGAAGTAGAATATGCTAGTGTATTATTCAACTAGCATAGCAAAGCTCGAATGGATGCTGGGAGTGACCGTAATATCGGTAAATCTCCTTGCTGAAATGATTGCAGAGGATGTTACTACAGTCGTTACTTCAACAGATGGTGTGACAAAAGAAGAGACATCAACAACAGTTGAAGTTGTTGGTATGCTCGACGAAGGAGGCACAGTCGAGATGGTGGGTTCATCCACCTCTGATATTATTTGAACTACTGCTGGCAGGATTATATCTGAGAATATTGCGGAAGAAAGATCAACGGCTTCAAGGTATGCTTCTTCGACGGTGGTCACCATTGTTTCATTAGCTAGATCCACAATAAAATCAGAGGTTATTTCAGCTCCGCCCTCCCCAAAAATATCTTCGCCTGAAAATAAGATTAGGGAAAGTTAATATCAATTTGATGTTAATTTTTCCAGAAAAAAAGTGTAAAGACAACATTTACCCATGGCCGATGGTATGTATATTACGTCTGCACCTGTATAGCTAAATTATTTCTTAATGATGCTAAACAAGCTGTTATACCTGGAGAAGAGGGTACACCAACTGACGCTTGAGGTTCGTCATCCCAGTCATCACCCAGATCTACTCGACGTTCATCGGGTGGAATCTTGCTTGAAATACTTACAGATGAAGGAGGGGCTAGTCCTATTATTTGTCTTATAAAAGGTATAATGATTATTAGCGAGCTCGGCCTCGAAGGCGATATGGAAGCATCACCAGTAACGGTGGTAGCGGCAGCAGTTACGGGCAAAGAATCTTTAGCACTTTCAGCTGGAACTGTGGAGGCTCCTTCTTTAAAAGGCGAAGGATCCCTAATCAAAGAATTATCCCTAACAGGGGAAACAATATGTTCACTCCTGGAAGAGACCCCCTTGGTGGAAGTCTTTTTATGACCTCTGGTAGTCTGCTTCTTCTTACAGGGGGAAGACTCTTTCTGAGTAGAAGCCTTTCGTTTATTGGAAATTATGAGAGGCTCTGCCGGGGGAGCTATTTCGCCTCTCGGTAATATCAACAAATAATCATCTACACCAGTAGTTTCATCACCTTCATCAGAGGAGACAGATGGTATCTCTTCTCTTCCAGTGGACTTATGGGAGGGCATTATGAAACTTGCATATACATCAAAATCATGATAGAAGGTATTGATGGACACATAAAACTGTGCGTATGAATGAAGAATGCGCAATTTCATGGAGAGAGAGGTTGCAAGAACAGCAAAGGTTGTTCCAGTATAACCCTGATAAAATAATGCCATCCTCTAGCTCCATCAATAAGCCCACCTTTGAATTTAAAGCTGGTGATGGGATTTCCCATGTGCAACTGATCATACCCAAATTGTCTGGCAAAACGGCTAGGCAGATAAGGTTCCAAGTAGCAGTGGTCCTCACTTCTATACAGCAGGTGGGAAGGTCTAATGCAGACCAACCAATAAAAGGCTTCAGGAGAAAGAATAGACTTCCCCTGACCTACATCCTAAAGTTTAGTCCCCTGTTGATTGATATATACGGGGGAAACGGTACAGAAGAATTTCCAACTATGGGCAAAATTTAGTGCTTGTCGACAATCTATGACGCTAGTCACATTCCAAAAAGAATTTTTGTAATGCAACAAAAAGTTATTGCCCGAACCACTGGCAGATCCGGAAGACATCACTCTGGCGTTGTGAAGGATTAACCATCTTATCAGATATAAGAATGGTAATTCCACTCTGGAATATCCTTCGCGCTGTGTAGTATCGGCCAGCAGCCCATCAGTAATAGCCCTCAGGCCAGCTTGTATCTTGCATACCATGGCAGGGAGTAGGCCCAATCTTGCCCCAAATACCAAACGTAGTATGGGCCATAGGGTATTTCAATGAATACGATCCACAGACGCAATGTCAGGCACCACCCATCGACGTAGCCAAATAGAAAGAAAGCCAGCCAGTTGAGCTTCTTTTGACAGAGGCTTTCGGCAATGGCTCATATAACTGTAGGCTTTGTTTCCTGCAGGATAACCCCTATCTCTTCATTAATAACACAATCTGGAGCCTCTGCATCTTCAATAAGATCATCGATTGTGTTGGCATTAAGAATGCTCAGAGGGTTCAAAGGTTTGTCTTTGCTATCTACAACCTTGCCTTGCTTGGCATTTCTAGCCTGATGGAAGAAGAGGTAGGATACCCATTTGTTAATATAGGCTAAATCAGAAGGCTCTCTGTAAAAGGTGGTGCATGCAAGATAGTGGCTCATCAGCTCTTGGTATACAGCCACTGCCAGAGGGTTGGTATCCTTCAACTCTCTGTTAGTGGGGACATATTATTCATAGGGAATGTCTCCCATGGATAGCTTTGAGATATCTGCCATCTCATGAAGGGCTAGGCCCAACTCACCTATCGGAGTAGCGAAAGTCCCAGTTAGCGAGTTATATCGCTCCATCAAAGCCAAGAATAAATTGGTGTTGATAGGCAGCCCAACACTAGTAGCACTCACAGCCTCAAATAAGTTAATACTTTTCAGCTCTATTTGAAAGTGCTTCAGGGCCCATGTAGTTAAACTGGCCCATCGAAGATTATGGGGGTTAAGCCATCCACTGGTGCGAGGGTTAACCCTGGGATATACTCCTCCCTGCTCTATGAATTCATTGCAGAAAGTAGCCATTTGAAATGGGTGGATCAAGAAAGAGTCTTCACTAGGGACGCTGCCTGGTAGTAATCCTCTCAAGGGCATAATAGGGCCTGAGGGACTACTTACAAAGGATCCTTGGTTTAATCCTTTCTTATAAAAGATCTTCCCTGGCTGGCCATGAAGATCAGGAGTCAGAGTCCATACCATCCTTCTGGAATATGTGGCATGGAAGAATACAGAAATAGGGTAATCTCTAGACATCTTTGGCAGATACATAATAGTGCCCTCAACAAAAAATATCCAGCCTTCCTTCTTGGGCTTTGTTTGGGATTGCTTATCAATAACATCCCCAAATAAGAAAGCTGGTTTCTTATACTCGGTTCCATCTATGTATGTCAAAGGTTCCCCACTGATCATACTCAGCAACATTCTTTCTCCTTGGGCCGAGATCAGAATTCCCCTTTCTTGAGGATACTCGTTTCCAGAGATGGAGAAAGTCACATGGAACAAATCCTCCAAGTATTTGAAATTTAATATTCCAGCAACAGAGCCCATTACTTCAGCCAGAGGGGGGATCTGTAGGTCCACTACAAAAAAGCAAGAGGATAACTCAGTTTTATGCTGGAATTTACTTTCAGTGCGTAAAACGTAAGGTGCTACATTCTTGCAGTATACGCCAAAATTTGACAGTCTGAGTTTTACGCCAGACCGCAAAATATGGAGTTTTTACGCTGGAATTTACTTTTAGTGCATAAAATACAAGATTTACAGTATACGCCAAAATTTGACAGTCTGAGTTTTTACGCCAGACTGCAAAATATGGAGTTTTACGCTGGAATTTACTTTCAATGCGTAAAATACAAGGTTTACAGTATACGCCAAAATTTAACAATCTGAGTTTTTACGCCAGACTGCAAAATATGGAGTTTTATGCTAGAATTTACTTTCAGTGTGTAAAACACAAGATTTGCAATATACGCCAAAATTTGACAGTCTGAGTTTTTATGCCAGACTGCAAAATATGGAGTTTTACGCTGGAATGTACTTTCAGTGCGTAAAACACAAGGTTTGCAGCATACGCCAAAATTTGACAATCTGAGTTTTTATGCCAGATTGAAAAATATAGAGTTTTACGTTGACACATTAAAATGTGGACGTATTTGTGCATACACGTACAACGTGTACGAAGGGTTTTTATTTCTCTCGAAGTTTTACCTGTGATGCCCGGTGCACAGCTAGACGACGGAACACTTCGTTCAGAATGAGGCTCGTTTGGCCTAGTAGGAGTCGCTCGTGCTTGAGCAGAGGAACGAGATGATGAAGCAGCTTTCTTTCCCTTAGCGACGGATGTCTGTTTTTGTGCCATGGCAAATCTGAGGTTTTTCAGAAAGAGACGAAGAGTTTGTTTTTTTTCTTTTTAGAAAGAGATGAAGGGTTTTTCTCTCTCACGACCTAGGCCTATTTATAGAGTCCAAATGACTCTCCGACTCCTTAACCAAATCTGATTTTTTTTATCGTAGTCGGTTAGGATTTGGGACCACGTCAGCCGATCATTTGAAAAGGAAGATAGATAGTCATGCTGCATGACGGATCCCTGATTTTATGCTCAGATTTTATGCTCAGAAGCTACAGATCTATGATTTTACGCTCAGAAGCTACAGATCTATGATTTTATGCTCAGAAGCTACAGATCTATAATTTTACGCTCAGAAGCTACAGATCTATAATTTTATGCTCAAAAGCTACGGATCTATGATTTTAGGCTCAGATGCTATGGATCTATAATTTTAACTGCATCCTAAATTATACGGGACAGATCAGTTAGCAGAATATGCGTATATCTTGATAATTTGAGTTTTATGCTCGAAAAAGCCAGTTACAAGAGTTTACGCAGAAAATGCTCTTCTTCCTTAGTCGAAAGGACTTCATCAGACGAAGGGCCAAGGATTTTCCTGAAAGTTTCTGTCTTCACTGGAAGATGACTTTTCTTCCTTGGCCATTGATAGTTCATTCGAAGCTTAGCCAGAATCTAGTTCAGGGATGGCCTGTTCGACGGACATTTCTTGCCCTGTCCCGAGAATCTTTCAAGAAGCCATTTTTGAAGATGATGTTCTGAACAGATGTTCTTCACATTTATGAAGGAGAAATGACGGTTCAAAATTCTATGTGACTCCTCGTCAAAAACAGCATGATGATTGAATTTTTAAGACAATTTAATGCTAAAGAGTTTTTACGCATCTTCCTTTATGCGTAAAAGTCAGAACATGACTGGATGCATATTTATCAAAGTCTGCATAAAAATTACTCAAGCATGTTGAAGCTGCATATTATCAGACTTTCTCACAGCAATATGGCAAATCAATAGTGCGTAAAAGAAGACAAGTTTATTAATCATGATTACATGTGATGGAAATCCATTTTTTTATAAAGGATTTTTTATTAATATTCAAGATCACGATTACATATGATGGGAATCTATTACGCTAGGTTCTCGTCTGATCGAGATCTTCATTTCTTCTTCTACAACACTTCTTCGGTCGGGGGCCAAAAAAATGGTGAATGGAGGGAGGATACAAAACTGGGCCTGTTTAAATTATTCAAGCCCACCCCTCATACGTTATCGGCGACCATGCTTAGAATTGTGATTAGGATTCAGACCCAACACAATACTGGAAGACACGGCTAAGCTGTCCACCAGGATCCAGCTTCATAATAGGGGAAAATACAGCTAGCAAGCTGTGTAGTCTAATGTGACCCTTCCTCTCTCTTTGACGAATCGCCATATAAAATCGATGATTATCTCGAGCAAAGGAAGCTATGATATCCTTCCATGGTCCATCATTGCAGAGAATATTTGCTCGAAAATGTCTCTTTTTACGGCTTCTTACATGCGGGAAGAGCATAATCTTCTTCTTTCTCAGTTCAACCCAATGAATCTCAGCAGCCATCTTTGTGGTAAAGGAAGTATAGAAAAACAAGTTCATTTGCTTGCCCTTATACAGCAGAAGAGAACGTACAAATCCCAACAAACTTCTTAAATATTGCCAAAAAATTAGCCTCGAAGAACGAGTCAAATTTGACCATTTCATGCTTCATTCAAAGTGTTTTAAATTACGAGGAATTTAAAAACTTTGAAGGGGATCTTTTAGAAGCATGAAATACGATGGGGAATTGTACGTGTATTATACATTCAAAACCCCCAACATACATGAAGTTCGCGTAAAATATGGCTTCAGAGCTGCCCGCATAAAACAGAGCTTCAGACCTGTTTGGCGAAAAGTAGAGCTTCAGAACTGTCCGCATAAAAAAGAGCTTCAAGGCTGTGTGGCATAAAATATGACTTCAGAGCTGTTTGGCGTAAAGTAGAGCTTCAGAGCTGTCCGCATAAAGCAGTGCTTCAAGACTGTTCTGCGTAAAAGGTTGCTTTACTCTCCTGCGTAAAGTTTAAGATACGTTTGTTTTTAATGCAGCGTAAAGTCATACGAGGAACTCTTCATATTCCTTGGATGAATTTGTTAGACAAACCAGTGAACCTGACTTCTGACAAAAGTACTGCACGATGATCGAGAGGACGGCTGTGATGATAACTTTGTACAGAGACCCAGGTTATGTTTAGTGACATATTCTTGATACAAGTCATTTTTACGCATTCAAAGAATACGCTGCCTATTCTACATGGGCAAAAATGAGTTTATACGCTCAAGATGAAACAAAATCAGAAGCCACGTCAAAAGATGTTTCTCGTACAGAGCTCGAGGCATATCTCTGCATTTAATGCACGTGATGGAGGCAGATCTCTGTATTTAATGCACGAGATTTTATTTTATTTTTAAATTTTGTCATGACTGGAAAAGCTAAAACTGTGGCTAATACGTTCATATCACCATCCTTGTATTTTATGCCAACCAGGCTATTTTCAACTATAGGAGTACGCCGTATGTTATCTCCTTAAAATATGTCAACTCGGCTATATTTGCAAAGGCACGTGATAAGGCTATTAAGTCCAGAATATGCTCAAGATCTCAGTCGTGACGGATAATTGGCTGCTTTACGTTGGTTATCTATTATTCATGAATCATCAAGTTTTACGCAGAGTTTGGCCTTTTACGCCAACAAGACAGTTATTTGGCTCTTACGCCAACCATCTTTACGCAATGTGTAGTTATCTACGTGGCTTGCATACCATGATCTTTGAGAAGCAGTTATACGCATTACCTCATAAAGGGACATGTGTCATACGCAGACTCAGAAGACTATGGGAACGTGGGTAGCAGTTATCATAACCGCAGCATAAAAGAAGTCATCTTCTTCACAGTTTGGTCTTTTACGCCAACAAGACAGTTACTTGACTTTTACGCCAACCATCTTTACGCAAGGGTGGTTACCTACGTGGCTTGCATGCCATGATCTTCGAGAAACAGTTATACGCGTTACCTCATAAAGGGACATGTGTCATACGCAGATTCGAAAGATTATTTGAACGTGGGTAGCAGTTATCATAACCGCAGCGTAAAAGATACAATCTTCTTCATAGTTTGGCCTTTTATGCCAACAAAATAGTTACTTGGTTTTTTACGCCAACCTGGCAGTTATTCGATTGATCTCTATAAATAGAGACCCCTGGTCACAGGGTAGAAGGATGATCAAACATAGGCACGACAGGCACAACGCACAACCAGAGATCAGAGAGAAAAGAGAGCACAGACAGAGAGTTTTGGTTGACAACTTTGGCAACAAGAATTCGATCCTATTTGCAACTCTTGAAGCTTCTTCTACAGCACTTCTTCATCATCGTGTGGTCCAAAGAATAAAGTGATCGACCACAGATCAGACTTCTATAGCAATACTTTCCCAGAATTATTTTATTGTACTTAACATCCTCGTATAGGATTAATTATACTCTTTTTCTTGTTTGTAAACAAAAAAGGTTTCGTATAAACCTCTCCTTCATTTTGTTTATCATCAAACATCACCAGTTATTCAGATTAGTTTCTTTTAGCAGTTTATGGTACCGAATTTGTTTTCGGCATACTTTGAGACTTGGATGTTATTGTTGAATTAGATTATTTAGACTTGTGTTGCATTTTGATTATTTATTTTTCTCCGATATCTTATCGTGCTTTAGTTTCTGTGAATGAGTATTTTTATATTATATTATGATATCTATGTCTCCTTATGGAGTTGGATATTTGTGAGAGATTGATTAGATAGTATTATGACCTAGACAGCGTTCTACCGCCGATGCTGCGGCGTAGGCTGGACGTACCCACGTACTCGTACCCCTATTCCTGGTGCGGATCGTGACACTTCCCCAAATTAATCTATTCCTCCGCCAAATCCTTCATAAATCTCTCTCAAATTCACTCATCTCCACCATTTAAGGAGACTAGAAGCTTGAGGTTTGCAAGGGCACTTGGAGAGGAGGCTTTGGATAAGAAGTTTGTGTCCACTTGTGTCTATTTTGACTTGTATTGGGAATCCATCTTTTAATAGGTAAATTCTAATATTTTCTCTTTAATTATGTTCTAATTGTTGCATTTAATCATTAGGAACCACCCATACATTAAGGCTATCCATAGGAAAAAGATTTGACTTCTTATTGCCCCTATTGTGACTTTTATATTGAGTTTTGTGTCCAATTTGGAGAAAATCCAAGATTGGTGCACCAAGTATTTGTTATTAGATTTACTAGATCTAATTGGATTTGTATTAGAGGTGTGAGACTAGATACGTGTCTATAATTGGATATGCTTAGGCCGTATCACAAAACTTTGTGATACAGAGTGATTTATGAGGGTTTCCTTCGACATTTGTGATACACGTGTCATAATTTGCCACAAGCACTTGAATAGCTATTTATTACTCCTATTAGAGTTTAAGTAATATATTTGAGTTATTCTTGAGCTTTAGGTAGATCTTGGTGTAATTTGGATAGATTATCATGGAAGGGTAGGTGTATTGGTGTTGTGCACTCTAAGTGTTTGTGCTAATGTGTTGTGTGTGTACACTTAGTGTGTGAACTTGAGAATGGTTGAGTAAAGAGTTATGATTTAGTATGTTAGTATTTGTGTGTGTTCTAGTGCTTGTGTTTATGAGTTGAGGCATTATGAATATACTCTAGGTGTTTACTAGTTGGTTGTGCCTTGGGGTGTGTTGGTTCTAGTATTTACTTGAGGGAGTAGTATAGAAAGTGTTCTAAAGGTGCACATGTGATTTGATTCTAGGATTTGGGTAATTTGTGTTATTAACGGACATCAAAAAGGAACTACAAGTATGCAATGTGTATCGTGTTGCCAGTGTGCCACAGTGGTGTGACGGTAGCTTAGTGTATTATGAGGGAGGTGCCTTTAGTTGTTAGTATTTATCTAAGTGATTTGGGGACTTGTATACAGCAGAGGGTTGGCAATGCTTTGCACACTGTTATAGTTCAGGTGTAGAATGGGTTAGGCAAGATTGCAGTGGGGGCAGTGGTGCAGTCACTGTGTATTCTACTAGTGCATTTGGAGTGTATGGCACACTAGTGTGTAACATCTATGTAAGTGTGTGGTTGTATATATATGAGTGTTAAGGTGCACTGGTGAGGCCTAGGTGTGTGTACATATGTATTCAGGATACTTCTTTGTATTATGTTGAGTGTGAGTAATGGTTATGTATATCAGAACATAGCAGCAAGTAGTAGGATACTTGTCCTTGAGTGTAACCCAGTTCACCTTTATTATACCTTAGAGTGTAGTAGTATGGAGCTAAACATGCAGCAGCTGCAGGTATTGGACTTAGGTAGGGAACTTCCCCCCACTGCAGTATGTTGAGGCTCGTGTTCAGCATGTCCTGAGTGTAGTTAGGAAGAGGGAGAGAGATGGGAAGTCTCTTGATGGATTGGTGTTGAAGTGAGTGTATCTTAGAGTGTATCTAAATACTAGTTAGTGGGTGAGGTATAGTAGTTGGGCAGTAGGATGATCAGAAAAGGTGCACAGGGTGAAGGTAAATTGATATATCTGAAACAAGTGTTGATGTATAGAGGGTGTGCTCGAGTGTAGGAAGTTAGGGCAGGGAATGAACTATGCTGCAGTAGGAGAATTAATTGGGCACTGCCTATAGCAGAACTTGTATTACCTGTGTATAAGAGCTGCCAATAGTATATGTTCACGTGAGTGTGGCAAGTTGTTAGGTGTTAGATTACCATCCTTATGTGTCTATAAACCAGGAGATGCTCTAATATATCTTAAGTCTAGGAATTATAGTATTTGTTAAGGATATCTGAAAAATGGGAAGAGTGTATCAGTGAGGTATCTCTGAGAATGAGTGTTGGGTGTTGGTATTCATGGATACCAAATGTTGGTAGTTAAGGTATTTTGCTTATACTAAGGTACTGGTTAAGTACTAGGATATACTAAGGTAATGTCAGTATTAGGTAACTATGGTTGATTTTACCTTAAGGGTGAAGTATTAACTTGGTAATATAGAGTTTTGAGTTGTGAACTAGAAGTATTTAGTGTAAACCAAGTATTAGTGAGAATTAGTGTGTGTGTGTGTATATATATATATATATATATATATATATATATATATGTCACTAAGGTATTGGCATACCAAGATTAGTAGGGATAAAGCATTGTTAAGGTATTGACTAGTATTGGTTATGTATTAACTAATATGGACTTGTATACCTTGGTACGACCTAGAAGACCTAGTGTAGCAAGATATTAACCTAGGTTTGACCTAGTATTGACTAGTTTGACTAGTTTGACTCTAAAAGTCAATTCAATAGGTAGTTTGAACCTAGAATCAATGTATCAACCTAGTTTGACCTTGTTTGACTAATATGACCTTGCTTTGACATAGAAAACCATATTTTAGCTTATTTAAACTTTTTTATCCCTTTATTACACTAAATGATATAGAATTTCATATATATGTCTGTGAGTCGCCGATACGGATACGGTTTGATATACATTGCTTTGGACCACATGCGAGTACATTCTCTGATAGTTTCTATTATTTGATAAATACTATAATACAAGTATTTAAAAATATATTACTTGATTTCTAACACATTGGTACACGGATTAGTATACACATGGATCTTCAGTCATGAGATGTTATTTATTGTTTCATTGTTTCTCATGTTCTCGTATGGTTTAAAAAATATTTAACACTAGACAATATTTAATGTTAGACAATGTTTATTGAGTCTCTTGCATTGTAACGTGTCATAGTTGGATCAATTTTACTAGTTTGGGAAAGAAGAAGTGTTAGGTAAATATATGATCAAAGCCTAGACAATGTTCAATGTTTAATGTTTAATATTTAAGTTAGATAATGTTTATCCAACGTTTAAGTAGACAATGTTCAACCCAAGCCGATCACATATCTAACTAGTATTTCAGACACTTAGTGTAGTTACAGTTCTTCACCATATTCTATGTCATTGCCTTTATTCTATTTTTATTGTGATCAATGTATACTATATGGCTCTAGTTTATCTATCTCTTCTCTACCATACTATGATATTGTTCATTGCTTCTCATCTTGTATTACATTCTCTATTTCTGTTTATAGTTATTATCAATTAGTTGGAAATGCTTTTGGGTTGTACTTTACTCAAATTCTGACTGGATATATTTTTCAGATGATTGGTTAGAGGAGATGTGTCCTACCTATTACGAGCCACAAAATAGAGAGCCGACTGAGGATCTAGTGCCAGCTACTGAGGAAACTTAGCTATTTTTATTATTATATTATAGAGGTCTCAGTTTAGACTTTTGGCATGTATATATTTGTTTGGAATTTATGTTGTAGCAAGACTAATAGTCTTGGTTGTATTATATTATGACTTTGTGACTCTTTCTTCTATTTTATATTGTGTCTTTATCTTTCTTTAGTTTTATATCATAATTGAGTTTTGATTCTAATTATACCAACATATTGTCCTCCAATTGGAGTTAAGATATTATTGACAGGTACCATATATATTATGTGAGATATTTAGATAGTATTATTAATCTAGACAGCTTTCTACCGTCGATGCTGCAGCGTAGGCTATACGTACCTACGTACTTGTGCCCCTATACCGGGTGCATTTTGTGACAGTCATTCAGGACCCTCTCTGTCAGTGTGCATTCCTCGCAGCCTTCACAGGCATCGACATGAGCCCTGGAGAGCGTTGACCGTCATATTGCTGACCTGAATGACGAGTTTCTACGGAGGATTATGGAGCGGCCCTAGTCTGTGCCACAAACGGAAGATGCAACGATCACCGTACATTTTGATACGCTCGAGCATACCATTATGGAGCTCAGTACTCTGAGCCAGATGACATAGCATAACCTTGTAGAGATCAGGACTATGAGCGAGACTATAGAGCACATCTTGGCAACTCTGGTTGCATCTACGGAGCGCAGACTGACGGAGCTGGAGGGGTCACATTTGGCCATGAGTGACTCACTTGCGAGGATATATGCGATACAAGATTTATTGAGTCGGTCGATGGCGGAGAACACTTTGAGGGTGGTATCTGCCATGGATTCATATAATGCTCGACTGCTAGCATTGGAGAAGATACATCCTCCTGGTCCGCCGACATCGACATTGATTCCATCGATTATACTGCCTCCTCTATCGGGACCGGTGATGCTTTCACAGGAGCAGTATGGCTTCCTCTTATCCCAGATGTACGGTAGTGATCCTCCTCTTCTTGATCTGTAATAGTTCTTATTGGGACATTTTTAGTATGTTTGTGTGTGTTGGCCCATTCTTGGGTCTTTGATGTACTTATTTTATAATTTTACTATATTATTTGGATGAGACGGATGTGACATTATTTTAGATTCATTTATTTATTATTTGGGACATTCTTGCATGTTTGGATATTCTTGATGTGTTTGTGTATGTACCGGTGTTGAGTGTTCCACCGAAGGGTTCGACGAACCCAGAAAATTCAACGAAGGGTTGATCTGGGTCTATTTATATACAAACACGCAACATCGGTACATATAAAGACAAATATTTTCTTCTCGACTCATTCTCCGGTATCTCAGGCTCACATTGTTGATAGTGCACAGACATCGATAGATATTCAGCACCATCTTACTTAGTTAGAGCTCCAAGTCCAGCTCCAGAGCCAGCCTGTCTTGTTTGGCTCCTCTGCATCTGCCTATACTGGTACGTCTACTTCTTGGATATTAGACTCTGGTGCTTCTCATTATATGACTTCTAACCTTAGTCTCTTATCTAGTATTACACCTTTACCATCTCACTTTCCCTCTTTACACATAGATGATGGTTCTCAGTTGGTCATCACTCAATCTGGCTCCATTATTTTCTATACTTTGAGTCTTCCTTTTGTCTTACATGTTCCCCATCTTTCTTTGTACCTCATATCAGTTAATAGCATTTGTGAGAGTATAAGCCCCCTTATTTTAGAATAGAGGTAATTTGGTTATTTTAATTACTTTGTTTAATTAGATAGATTTAAAGAATTAATTTCTAAAATTCTTTTTAATATATATGACACTTTGCTATTGCTTTGATATTTTGAGCAATGTACGATATTTTTTATTCCAATAAAATTTATAATATTAATCTTGATTGAGTCTAATATAGTTGGAATATGGATGCTGTATTTATTTGATCTCTTCCATGCTCCAAAAATATTGACAAACATCTACAACCATTGACATTGCAAAACTACCCTTATTTGGCTAGTTGAACTCGACCGAGCCTAAATTTCCTACTCGGGCTCTCAAACCAATTCTCATGAGATATGTACACTATTCTACACTCATCTCCTATTATTTATATATATATTTTTCTACACATAAACTCTCGCACATGCACAACAACACAATAATGCAACAAACGACTTAATTGAAGTACCGTTAGTGAACCTTCTTGTTCACTTGCACTCAAACTAAACCAATACCCACACAACTAGACCAAAGTACACCCAAAGTCTTAATAAGGGCTAAAAAATACCTTATGTCTGAACCAAAGGTTTAAGCTCATCAAAACCCCACCATGGGCCCAACAAACATCTATATAAGCCTCATCCTCACAAACCCTAACCCTAACATCTACTTTCCTCTTTTTGACCACCCCTATATCCTCCCTCCTCGCTTCTATGACCACTTCAGCCTCTCCCTCTCCTTATCCACTTTATTTTTAGTCCTTCCTAACCTCCACTTCATCCCCCATAAGCTGACTGTCACGCCCCGATCTTCCGCAGGCAAATCGGCCGCTCCCGCTAGGCGGGAATCACCCTCGCCAGCGCTCCCGCGGAACGATCGCTTGACCCATCCGAGCGTGATGCCGCACGAGCGTGAGCCACGCCCGTGCAAGGCCGGGGTTCATTGGCTGGCGGTAAGAGTTCTAAGCCACAGAGTCGCACAGATTGTCCGAGTGCAGCGGAGTCATGAACGCATAGGCGATCGGTAACAGGTTCACTGAGTCGAAAATAAAGCGGAAGCATTAAAACACAACTTTAGAGTAAAGCAAGCTCTTTTTATTAATATAAACATGTGTTATAGGTGGCGCTTAGCCGAGATTACAAGTCGCTCAAGCCTCTCTCTGAAACAGTAAAAGCGTGCCAAGTGGCTACATTTGTAGAATGATTGTTCAGGCGAGTTCGGGCTATGTTCCAACATTATGTCTTGTATATGTGCTTCTGTTCCGGACGCACTATTGCTTCGGAGTGATCTTCACGCCTAAGCAAGCAGGTTGGAGTCATCCGCACCGAACGAGGTTCTCCCGCACCCTGCATACAAACTGGTGGATTATCAGTACATTGAATGCACTGGTGGGGAAGCTACTCGCCCGCTCGACAAATCCAAACACGTAATACAGGTTCCGTGCACCAACTATTAAGTTGTCTTTCTAGTTGCCTTAGGATCAGTTTCATAAAAATATTGAATAGCCTAACGTGTCGGGCAGTGCACCGTGCGATGTTTGAGGAAACACGGCGAGACTTACCAACTTACCATTTCTCCTTCCCTGTCCAAGGCAAACATGATTAATTCAAGCACGGACATGTATAAGCATTCAAGAGGCATAGCATTAGCAAACACGATGTTACTATAACATGATCGTTCAGGTATTTAGTTGTTCATTGATGCAATACAATGACTCGCACGCGGATAGCCGCTAAGCGAGGATGACTTGTTTATCTTCCATTTTACAAGCAAGCATGCAGCAGGTTTAAACACACATGCAAATCATACGATGCATTGCAAGCCATATTCACACGATAAACACATGAGGCATTGCAAGCATATACACACGATGATCACTGGCTTGATGCCATAATGGACTAGTCAAGAACAAGGATAGCATGCAACAAGAAAACACGAGGAGCTCATAAAACACGATGCGTTGCACGTTATCCCGTCCGAACATGATTGACTATAAACACGAAGTTTGCCCGGATCGGATCGATGCCAGTGCCCCAGCACCGTCCGCAGAACTTATATCCTTGTGCACAAGTTGTCCATGATCGAACACGATTATTAATTCATACGACAAGCAGTATTGTATGATTCATTTAGCTATTAGATATGCACAGTCTCCTGGGCTGATGTAAGCCCACACGAGGGAGACTTGCAGGGAGATCCGAATACCTGAATGAGTCTTGCCACAGGAGCATGATTCTTTTACTTGGCATGATGCAGTTCCCTGAATCGGGATCTGCCTTGGCGACCTAACGGTCCCGAATACTCACAGGTTTATTCAGGCACGAAATGACTACTTGGTAGTCTTCCGGGGTTTGGATGAACATAATGCAACATTCAAGCAGACAAGCATGCGTTTCTAAGGAATACAGGTAAATACGTTTGCTCGGACCCGAAGGTAAGCCGAGAGATAAAGCCGTTAGGGACTCAGCATGCGAGGGTCTGAATATAAGCAGTATTTTAATTTCCATATTCTAGCATAAGCAATATCAGTTGAGATTATTCCCTTAGCTAGGTGCGTTGGATTTATTAGCATGCAGGGGTGAATCACCTAGCGACTAGCATAAACATTTCTAGATTTTATGTGTGCTGGCTAAGCAAAGACAAGTTCATCGTAGCCACCCACCTTAGCGATGATTCACCTCGGTAGAGCGATACGTCAAGCGAGCCTCTGAAAGCCGAAGTTGATTTCCTGTAGGGACAAGTCTGGATATCCTTTGCTTCTCGTTTGAGGCAAAGCGGGTCGGGACAGTTGTACTATTGCCGTTTGAAACGGCAGTCCGCTTGAGAGGAACGGGGTGTTACATCCTACCCAACTCAGAAAAAGTCTCGTCCTCGAGACTTACTGAGGACAAGCAGTAATCTAGGGTTGAGGCAATCCTAGACAAGTCGTTGTACTTGTTTCATTTGGATCTTCACTTGCACAAGCTTCGAAATCAGCATATCGCTTAGACTGGATCGTGCGCACTTTCGAAGGGCCCCTCTAGCGTGAACACGTCAACCAGCTTAGTGATAGCGAAGTCTTAGCACTCGAGTTTCACATTTTCTTAAGTCTTGGATGGTGCACTAGTTCAAGGCATCCCTCGAATAGATGCATTCAACCAAACTTAGGGTTAGTGAAAATCGGACAAGCTACTAGCGATACTCTCAAGGGTTCACACAGGTTGGCACAAAGGCCACTCGCAGCATATAACCAGACAAGCAATCATATCAATCAAAATGCATTTTGAAAGTATTTAGACTTATTGTTGGAACATCCCATCGAGGCATTGAGAGAGAGCGTGCACATAACCCACGAACGAGCTTTCGAAACAGAGATATCGAATCGAAGTCCAAAGGCGTAGAAGCCAGGCTCTGATACCAACATGTCACGCCCCGATCTCCCGCAGGCAAATCGGCCGTTCCCGCTAGGCGGGAATCACCCTCGCCAGCGCTCCCGCGGAACGATCGCTTGACCCATCCGGGCGTGATGCCGCACGAGCGTGAGCCACGCCCGTGCAAGGTCGGGGTTCATTGGCTGGCGGTAAGAGTTCTAAGCCACAGAGTCGTACAGATTGTCAGAGTGCAGCGGAGTCATGAACGCATAGGCGATCGGTAACAGGTTCACTGAGTCAAAAATAAAGTGAAAGCATTAAAACACAACTTTGGAGTAAAGCAAGCTCTTTTTATTGATATAAACATGTGTTACAGGTGGCGCTTAGCCGAGATTACAAGTCGCTCAAGCCTCTCTCTCTGAAACAGTAAAAGCGTGCCAAGTGGCTACATTTGTGGAATGATTGTTCAGGCGAGTTCGGGCTATGTTCCAACATTATGTCTTGTATATGTGCTTCTGTTCCGGATGCACCGTTGCTTCGGAGTGATCTTCATGCCTAAGCACGCACGTTGGAGTCATCCGCACCGAACGAGGTTCTCCCGCACCCTGCATACAAACTGGTGGATTATCAGTACATTGAATGCACTGGTGGGGAAGCTACTCGCCCGCTCGACAAATCCAAACACGTAATACAGGTTCCGTGCACCAACTATTAAGTTGTCTTTCTAGTTGCCTTAGGATCAGTTTCATGCAAACATTGAATAGCCTAACGTGTCAGGCAGTGCGCCGTGCGATGTTTGAGGAAACACGGCGAGACTTACCAACTTACCATTTCTCCTTCCCTGTCCAAGGCAAATATGATTAATTCAAGCACGGACATGTATAAGCATTCAAGAGGCATAGCATTAGCAAACACGATGTTACTATAACATGATCGTTCAGGTATTTAGTTGTTCATTGATGCAATGCAATGATTCGCACGCGGATAGCCGCTAAGCGAGGATGACTTGTTTATCTTCCATTTTACAAGCAAGCATGCAGCAGGTTTAAACACACATGCAAATCATACGATGCATTGCAAGCCATATTCATACGATAAACACACGAGGCATTGCAAGCATATACACACGATGATCACTGGCTTGATGCCATAATGAACTAGTCAAGAACAAGGATAGCATGCAACGAGAAAATACGAGGAGCTCATAAAACACGATGCGTTGCAAGTTATCCCGTCCGAACACGATTGACTATAAACACGAAGTCTGCCCGGATCGGATCGGTGCCAGTGCCCCAGCACCGTCCGCAGAACTTATATCCTTGTGCACAAGTTGTCCATGATCGAACACGATTATTAATTCACACGACAAGCAGTATTGCATGATTCATTTAGCTATTGGATATCTACAGTCTCCTGGGCTGATGTAAGCCCGTACGAGGGAGACTTGCAGGGAGATCCGAATACCTGAATGAGTCTTGCCACAGGAGCATGATTCTTTTACTTGGCATGATGCAGTTCCCTGAATCGGGATCTGCCTTGGCTACCTAACGGTCCCGAATACTCGCAGGTTTATTCAGGCACGGAATGACTACTTGGTAGTCTTCCGGGGTTTGGATGAACACAATGCAACATTCAAGCAGACAAGCATGTATTTCTAAAGAATACAGGTAAATACGTTTGCTCGGACCCGAAGGTAAGCCGAGAGATAAAGCCGTTAGGGACTCAGCATGCGAGGGTCTGAATATAAGCAGTATTTCAATTTCCATATTCTAGCATAAGCAATATCAGTTGGGATTATTCCCTTAGCTAGGTGTGTTGGATTTATTAGCATGCAGGGGTGAATCACCTAGCGACTAGCATAAACATTTTCAGATTTTATGTGTGCTGGCTAAGCAAAGACAAGTTCACCGTAGCCACCCACCTTAGCGATGATTCGCCTTGGTAGAGCGATACGTCAAGCGAGCTTCTGAAAGCCGAAGTTGATTTCCTGTAGGGACAAGTCTGGATATCCTTTGCTTCTCGTTTGAGGCAAAGCGGGTCGGGACAGTGGCACTATTGTCGTTTGAAACGGCAGTCCGCTTGAGCGGAACGGGATGTTACACTGACAAGCCCTAGAGCAAGAGATTAGCCACCCCTAGAGGCCGACTGCTTGTTGCTGGTTGCAGCTGCTATCCTCCCTCTCACATTCCTCAAAATTACCTCTAAAATAAATATTTACCTCCTATGTGAAGCTCCAAGCATCCCTCAAGTTTCATGGAGGTTGGAGTCCGTTTGGTGCTCCGAAAGGTCCGTGTCGCGAGAAAGGACCACGCTGTAATCACATACGGGTAAGTCTTCTAACTTAGATTCTTTTTCTATTCTCCATGAACCAAAGATTTTGTAAACTCATGATAATATTATATGATGAGTAGAAATAACTCCATGTATGAGAAACCCGTATTTCTATATAGAAATTATTCCAAAAAATTGAACAATCATGACACGGACACGACGCACCAATGGTAGACAAGGTTCAATGAGTATTGCCATGATAAATGTATATAAAATAATTTTATAAAATTATATGTTATTAATTCATAATATAAATATTATAATTATATAATTAGTCATGTTTTATGCTGACGAAAATATTGGATGCAAAGACTACTTGGCCAAGTTGCAAGGATAGCTAGATAGCGTAGTTGAGATGGTTACATGAATGATGTGATATAATTATTTTTATATATAATTATTATTAAATTCTTGAATATTAAATAATATAATTTTATATTAAAGATAATTTATTACTCAAGTTGGTAATGTTGCATGTACAAACTAGTATCAAGTTGCAAGAATACCTAGTCGATGCACAACATGACTTTGTAATACGATTCTTGGAGGGTTTGATCTTAATTCCTAAAACTGAATTTATATATGTTTTAATTTTGAAAATAAATTATTTTAAATTTACATTTATGGTGTTTGTATGTCAAATCTGAACCATATAATTAAGGGCCACTAGCATAGATTTTCGGGTAATTTTGAGGCATTATTTTGCTAGTAAATAGAGGATGATTTGGATGAAATAAAGAGATAAATATTTTCTAAGATTAAATTAGAATATAATATGATATAAAATAATTTTTCATAAATATAAACCATACTAATGGACTGGCAATATCTCGAACAAGTTTCGGACAAAATTAGTCAACCTAAAGTAGCCATAATCTTGAAATATGTTTATTTTGTCAAATCTGAGAATTAATTATTAAAATGAATATAAATTATATTTAAATCTGTCACGCCCCAGACCCAAAATATCGTGGGACTAGACACATGGCAATGGCCAGCAGCACACACTGATGGACAAACCCAATTTAATGGATCCATCAGGGCGTACTTAAGCTGTAAAATAAGGTCTACTAAAATATGCTACAAAGTAATCTCATCCATAGAAGATAAATATGATCAACAGCAATAAGAAATAAAAATCAACAACCAGTCTTAACAAAGTACTTCGGGGAACAACCCGATATAAATCTAATATAATGGTTCAACAGACCAAAACATAAATGTCTAAAAAAATAGATACTGAGTATGAAACACAGATACTCAGGAAAAGTCTTCAGCCATCACCTCGTCCTCGGGAATACGTACAGCTCCTGTATCAGCTCATGTATCAACTCCTGTATCAGCTCCTGCCTCTGCTACTGTCCCGTAAACCTCATGATAGAAATCCTCTGCTAAACCTGGGGACATCATCCGAAATCCAGGTCCTCAGGAGACATAGCAAGGTACAAAATAATATAAGCCAAAATAAATGCAGTGCAAGAGTAAATAAAATAAATAGGGTAACTATGTATCCATCTATGTGAAATATAATTGAGAGTATCACTAGTACTCAGGCTGAGACCGCTACAAGCTCTATGTCGGGGAGCGGTAGCAGTAATATCACGTAATGGGCCTAGCTCTGATGTGGAGTCTACCGCCTCACAATAATAAATATATATAAATAAAATAGCCTGTAGCCTGTGTGTCTCTCCCCACCCAATGTAATCACACGTCTCATGTCCATGACACGCAAGATCAAAACTAATGCATCAAGTCATAATAAGATCTAAGAATATAATGTCTATGTCATGAAACCTGCAACCTACACAGAATCACCTTGAATATTTCAGGAAGATTCTGTCACATGAATAGTGTCAAGTATCCTGGGTATAACGTACTTGATAAAGTAAGTACGAGAATGTAAAGGGTCACGATATCCATCTCTAGGTGACGTTACACAACTCCGCGTACGGTGTTGGCACCCGACTATAATCGGACGCTAAGTAAGTCACACGGTTCTAGGTTAAGCATGTACAATAATTAATTAAGTCAAAGAAATAAATAACAATACTGCAAAGTTGGCAAGGTATACTTGCATGGGGTTCTGACTCCAACTGTAGCTCTGGTCTCAGTGGGATTTACAGGTACTCCTCCGGTTGCTGAAACAGATATCATATCAGATTTAAAAAATATCAAATAGCTAGAAATGCCTGTCCTTGAGTCCAATTTGGACACAGGGGCAAAAATAACAGTTTCTGGTCAAAGCGGGGTCCATATGTGGCCCGCTTCGCACCGAAAAATGTGTCAGAACCAATAGTCTCCAAATACGTCCAACTTAGTGTCAACAAGTCCAGAACAATGATACAAACCCAATGGAACTTTCAGAATTAGATTCCGATGAGCCGATCACAAAATTGCGCGTCAAGTGGAGCCGCGGGACCCACGATACGCGATTTTGTCAACATTCTCAGAATCGAACCAAACTTGGGTCACAGGACCAGCGTATTGCTACGAGTCCGATGGCATAAGCTTTGTTTCGATCTGATGTGTGTACACAAAGTTACAACGTGTTCCAGAACAGGCCAATATGGGGCATTGTGGGCGGATACGCGTTGATTCCGGTGTGCACGCACATCCAAATCAACTTCTGCAAAATCCCGCACGTCTGTATCAACGGCGCGCACCTTTCAGTGTAGACCGCACGCGACCAAGTCATCCCATTTGGCGGGGCACACTCAGTTCTGAGGGAAAACAGGGTATTATTTTTCCTGTTTTTGGATCGCGGTTCACGATCCAAAAATAGGATGCGATACACCGAGCGGGTTGCACGGGCATCGAGAGAGTTACGCAGCCTACGCATCATAACAGACGAAACAGAAAACGGGGGTAGCGAGGAGAGAGAAAGGGTTACCTGAACAGGGCTACACAGAAACCGAATTCTCGTGTCCGCGAGGCGACACGACACAACACTATGTCTGGGTTAGGGCTAGGGTTTCGATCACCACAGCAGCTGGGCGCCAGAACTTCGCCGGAGGAGGGCGGAGGCTGCTCGACTCGTCGGCGGCGGGTCTGGAGGATCCTCGGTGGAGGCTCGTCGGACTCTGGCGGAGGGTTCTGGGTAGTTGGCCGCGGCTCGGGGCAGCTACTGCTGCTGTCGTGGTCGAGGCAGAGGGGAAGACGGAGGGTGGCGGAGCTCTGGGTAGGCGGAGATGGCGGGGCTGCTCTGCCTGGGGTCACCGGAGAAGCTGGCTGGGGCGGGGCGGAGCGGAGCTAGGGCAGCGGGGGTTCGGGTCGAGGGGTTTAAAGGAGTGGCAGCCGGCGGAGCTCAGGATTATATAGAGGTAGAGGGAGGAGGGCAGCCGAAGGTTGAAGAAGGTGAAGGGGAAGCGGCTCGGGGCGTTGGCGGAGCTGAATCGATCGGTCGCCGGCGGCCACGGCGGCGGAAACGGTCATCGAGAGAAGAACAGTCGGGAGAAGAAGAGTTTGGGGGTTAGGGTTTCGTTCGGGTTAACGGGTCCGGGTCGGGTTCAATTCAGATCCGACCTGACCCGTTAAGAATTTGGGTTCGGTTCGGTTCACCATGGTTCAGTTCGGTTTGGTTTATTTTAAAATAAAACGGGTTCAATTTCAGGGTTTATTTTGGTTTAAATATTAATTAGTTTTTAGGGCTTTAAAAATATTTTCGGGGTCCAATAAATTCTCAGAAAATTACCCTATGTCTAATTTTTTATTTTACACCTAAAAATATTATTTTCATAATATTTTAATATTAATTAACACCATATAAAAATTGTTTTAATTTTAAAATACCTTGATTTTATTTAGTTAAAAATTATAGAAAAATTCATAAAAATTCTGAAAATTAAATTTTAAATTTCTAAAAATTCAGGTGATTACAATCTACCCCCCTTAAGAATATTGCGTCCTCGCAATCAAAGAAAAACTACTAAAGAAAAAGAACTATGGAAATTACAAGAATGCTTAGGTTATACCTGCATCTGCGAACAGGTAAGGATAGCGCTGGCGCATGATATCCTCTCGTTCCCAGGTAGATTCGCCAGGAGAGTGATGTTTCCAAGCCACACGAACCAGTCTAATTGTCTGTCCTCGCAATATCTTCTCACTGATGTCGAGGATGCCAACTGGCTGTTCTTCATATCTCAAGCTAGGGCCTACTGCGATCTCAGAATGATCAACTACGTGACTTGGGTCTGTCACGTACCTTCTCAGCTGTGAGACATGGAATACATCATGCACTCCCTCTAAGGATGGAGGTAATGCAAGACGATAAGCCACCTCACCAATGCGCTCCAGAATATCAAATGGCCCGATGTACCTTGGGCTCAACTTGCCTCTGCTCCCAAATCGAATAGTTCCTCGTGTAGGTAAAATTCTCAAGAATACGTGCTCTCCTTCTTTGAACTCCAGGGGACGTCTGTGGTTATCAGCCCAATGCTTCTGTCTGTCCTGAGCTGCACGAAGATGATTCTGAATTTGTTTCACCTTCTCAACTGTCTGCATTACCAACTCTGGACCCAGTATTTGACGCTCGCCAACGTCACTCTAGCATATCGGTGATCTGCACTTTCTACCGTACAATGCCTCGAAAGGTGCCATCTGGATGCTTGCCTGATAACTGTTATTGTAAGAGAACTCCACCAAGTGCAAATGATCTTCCCAAGACCCTCCAAAGTCTAACATACACGATCGCAGCATATCCTCCAAGATCTGAATCGTGCGCTCTGATTGGCCATCTGTTTGTGGATGGTAAGCAGTGCTGAATTTGAGTCGGGTGCCAAGACTCTCTTGCATGCTTCGCCAAAAATAAGATATAAATCTCGAGTCACGATCCGACACAATACTAACCGGTACTCCATATAATCTTACGATTTGTCGTATATACATGTCGGCTAATACTTCTGTGGACTGTCCAACCCTAAATGGCAAGAAATATGTCAATTTAGTGAGTCGATCCACAATAACCCATACCGCATCTTTTCTACGGGGCTTCTTGGAAATCCTGTAACGAAATCCATAGTGATATGTTCCCACTTCCATTCTGGTATAGGAAGCGACTGCAACATACTAGCAGTCCTTTGATGCTCGGCCTTTACTTGCTGGAAGACTAAACATTTCGCCACAAATCGTGCAATCTCCCTCTTCATTCCATGCCACCAATAATACTACCTTAAATCTCGGTACATCTTTGTTCCTCCTGGATGAATAGAGTACAAAGAGCTATGTGCTTCAGTCATTAACTCATGTCTCAATTTTCCATTTAGAACATATAGGCGATTTCCGCACCTTAATGTCCCATCCTCATGTATGCGAAGTCCCGTCTGCATGCCTGCTTCTGTCTTCTCTTTAAGCCTTCGAAATCTAGCATCAGTGGGCAATGCCTCTTTAATCCTCTCCACAAGTGACGACTTAACTTCGAGATTAGCCAGCAGGCCACTTTATCTTGGTAAAACAAGCTCTATCTGGAGCTCCTGTAGATCTTTCAATAGCTGGGGCTGCATCGTCAAGAAATAAGCCGTGGGCTTCCTGCTGAGTGTGTCTGCTACTACATTCGCCTTTCCCGGGTGGTACTGCAGATCTATATCAAAGTCTATCATCAACTCAAGCCAACGTCTCTGTCTCATGTTGAGCTCCTTCTGAGTATATATATACTTCAGACTCTTGTGATCAGTAAAGATTTCTACCTTCTCTCCATAAAGATTGTGCCTCCAAATTTTCAGTACAAATATTACGGCAGCTAGCTCAAGATCGTGCGTTGGATAGTTCTTCTCATGGACCTTCAACTGTCTCGATGCATAAGCGATAACTTTGCCATGCTGCATCAAAACACATCCTAGTCCACTACCTGACGCATCACTATAAACAACAAAACCTCCTGACCCTGAAGGAAGAGTCAAGACAGGTGTTGTTGTCAATCATCTCTTTAATTCTTCAAAGGCCTTCTGGCAATCTTCCGTCCATGCAAACTCCTGGTCCTTATATGTCAACTTCGTCATAGGCTCCGCAATTCTTGAGAAATTTTCTACGAACCTCCGGTAATATCCAGCAAGTCCGAGAAAACTTCTCACTTCTGCAACTGATGTTGGTGTAGGCCAAGTTTCTATTGCAGCAACCTTCTCCAGATCAACTGAAAGTCCTTCTCCTGAGATGATATGTCCCAAGAAAGGTACCTTATCCATACAAAACTCACATTTACTAAGTTTGGCATACAACTTCTCCTGCCTCAACGTCTCTAGCACAATTCTGAGATGTTCCTCGTACTCTTCGTGGCTCTTGGAATATACTAGAATATCATCAATAAACACAACCACAAATTTGTCCAAGTACTGATGAAAAACTCTGTTCATCAAACTCATGAACACAGCTGGCACGTTGGTTAAACCAAACGGCATTACTAAGAATTCATAGTGTCCATACTTGGTTCTGAAGGCTGTCTTCGGTATATCCTCCTTCCTCACTCTAATCTGGTGATAACCGAATCTAAGGTCAATCTTCGAGAATACCCTAGCACCACTCAATTGATCGAATAAGTCATCAATGCGTGGTAAGGAATACCGGTTCTTAATGGTTACAACGTTTAGTGCCCTGTAATCAATACACAGGCGTACTGTCCCATTCTTCTTCGGTACAAATAGTATGGGTGCTCCCCAAGGTGAAACATTGGGCCGAATAAAATCCTTCTCCAGAAGATCGTCAACTTGTTCCTTCAACTCCACCAACTCCTTAGGTGCTAGCCGATATACTGATGAAGTGATAGGCTCTGCTCCTGGAATCAAGTCTATTGTGAATTTTATTTCCCGATCAGGTGATAAACCTGGAAGATCATCAAGAAATACATCCACAAACTCTGATATGACTCTTGGGTAACTTGACTCCCCTTCTACAGATAATACCCTAAGAGTAGGCTGAACTACAGCTCCCCGAAGGAACTCAAATTCTGAATGGCCAGGTGGTCTAAATATAATCTTTCCAAGCCGGCAATCAAGAGTCGTATGGTACTGACTTAACCAATCCATACCAAGTACAACATCATAGTCCGGCATGGAAAAGATCAAAAATTGAGCTCGCATCTCTCTTCCACATACTACTACCGAACAAGATCTACATATGTCATTAACTAGGATAATTCCACCTCACGTAAGAATTCTCTTAGTCTTCGGAAGGGGTGCGGTAGCTACTCTATGGGTGGCTACGAAGCTAGCAGCTATGAATGAATGCGATGCTCCAAAATCAAATAAAGCTACAGCAGGTAATGAAGCTACTAATATAGTACCTGCTATAACCTCTCCAACAGTAGCTTCCTCCTGAATAGTCAATGCAAATGCATGTCCACGTCCCTGAGCTGGACCCCTATGCTGACGAGCCTGCTGGAATAGTACTGCCTGTGGTGGCAATGGTGGTCTCTGCTGATATCCTCCTGGAGCTGGTGGTCTGACTCCTCCAACTCCCGTCTGTGGTGCTCCTAATGCTGGATAAGCTGGCCTTGGTGCAAGTAAAGCTGGTCGATTTGGAGCTCCCTCTCGGCACTCAGAGCAGTCCTTGGATAGATGCTGGTTGGATCCGCAAATCAGGCATAGTCCCAACTTGCGTCTGCACTCTCTCTCGATATGGCCAACCTTGCCACAATAGTGACAAGTAGGAAGAGATATGGCCCTAGGTGCTGCTCTCTAAGGTAGATTCCTCTGGGATCGCTTTGTAGACTCCCCCTGTGATGCCCTCGATAGTGCTGATGTGAATGGCCGCTTCAGACTTGACTCCCTCCTAGTGACACGCTCTATGCGTCGTGCTGCAGCAAGGACGTCGATGTACGATGTAGGTGCAACAGATCCGATCAAGAGTCCGTCGAAGAACTTCTCTACCTTCTCTTCTTCGGTAGGAATTAGAGAAGGGGCGAAGCGACTCAGGCGAATGAATTCAGCATTGTACTCTTTCACCGACATATTGCCTTGGATAAGGCGGTTGAACTTGTCTCGGAGTTCCGACCGAGCAACAGCTGGGATATATATCTCCTGGAAGAGTCTGGAGAACTCTTCCCAAGTGACTCGGTCCTGTCCGAGCCTCCTCTCTTCTGATAGCCACCAATGATGTGCATTGTCGGTCAATTGCATCCTGACAGCAGTCATCCACCTCTCCCTCGGAAGTTTAGCTGCTTCCAACTGGTGTTGCGTATTCGTGAGCCACTCGTGAACTTCAGTTGGTCCCTCCTTGCCCGAAAAGGTACGGGACTTGAGCTGACGGAAATCAGTAATAGATCCCGTCGCTGGTCGTCTAGCTTGTGGGTTCGCCTGCTCAAGTGCGGTTACTAGGCTGGTTCTCAAATACTCTGTCTCATGACAATGAGCCTCTTGTTGAACCTGTTGTTGGGCTTGCATCATGGCATAAAATATTTGAAACATCTGCTGCCCGTCCATGGCTTGCCCTGGTGGAAAGACAGGCATCGATGGAGTGAACTGTGGCGGAGGTGGGATATCGTCACGCCGGAACCTTGAATTATGCTAGCCAGCTTGATCGCTTTGAAAAGATTGTCCTCTATTCTCTGGTGTCACTCCGTCTTCATAGGTAACCACAGCATCATGTGGTGTATCCAAGAGATTCTCGTCACCAATTCTTGGATCCATTACTCTGTATCCAAAAATAAACTATAAGAATGCGCAGAGGAATCAAAGCAGGATGCAAATCAAGTAATTAATTCGAATTCGATATAGAGTTCAAAAATGATTCAAACAATGGATAAGATCCTATAACCTATCATATCCTTAGTGCAGGCTTGCTCGATCCCTAAGTTGAAACTGAACAATTTAGTCGTGACCTGCATGGGCCACCACAAAAACCATGTCACGCCCCAGACCCAAAATATCGTGGGACTAGACACGTGGCAATGGCCAGCAGCGCACACTGATGGACAAACCCAATTTAATGGATCCATCAGGGCATACTTAAGCTGTAAAATAAGGTCTACTAAAATATGCTATAAACTAATCTCATCCATAGAAGATAAATATGATCAACAGCAATAAGAAATGAAAATCAACAACCAGTCTCAACAAAGTACTTCGGGGAATAACCCGATATAAATCTGATATAATGGTTCAACAGACCAAAACATAAATGTCTAAAAAAATAGATACTGAGTATGAAACACAGATACTTAGGAAAAGTCTTCAGCCATCACCTCGTCCTCGGGAATAGGTACAGCTCATGTATCAGCTTCTGTATCAGCTCCTGCCTCTGCTACTGTCCCGTAAACCTCAGGATAGAAATCCTTTGCTAAACCTGGGGACATCATCCAGAATCCAGGTCCTCAGGGGACATAGCAAGGTATAAAATAATATAGGCCAAAATAAATGCAGTGCAAGAGTAAATAAAATAAATAGGGTAACTATGTATCCATCTATGTGAAATAATACAAGCCAAAATATTGAGCGGGTTGCACGGGCATCGAGAGGGTTACGCAGCCTATGCGTCACAACAGACAGAACAGAAAATGGGACAGCGAGGAGAGAGAAAGGGTTACCTGAACAGGGCTACGCAGAAACCGAATTCTCGTGTCCGCGAGGCGACACGACACAACACTGTGTCTGGGTTAGGGCTAGGGTTTCGATCACCACAGCGGCTGGGCGCCGGAACTTCGCCGGAGGAGGGCGGAGGCTGCTCGGCTCATCGGCGGCGGGTCTGGAGAATCCTCGGCGGAGGCTCGTCGGACTCTGGCCGAGGGTTCTGGGTAGTTGGCCGCGGCTCGGGGCGGCTACTGCTGCTGTCGTGATCGAGGCGGAAGGGAAGATGGAGGGTGGCGAAGCTCTGGGTAGGCGGAGATGGCGGGGCTACTCTGCCTGGGGTTGCCGGAGAAGCTGGCTGGGGCAGGGCGGAGCGGAGCTAGGGCAGCGGGGGTTCGTGTCGAGGGGTTTAAAGGAGTGGCAGCCGGCGGAGCTCAGGATTATATATAGGTAGAGGGAGGAGGGCAGCCGGAGGTTGAAGAAGGTGAAGGGGAAGCGGCTCGGGGCATTGGCAGAGCTGAATCGATCGGTCGTCGGCGGCCACGGCGGCGGAAACGGCCGCCGGGAGGAGAACAGTCGGGAGAAGAAGAGTTTGGGGGTTAGGGTTTCGTTCGGGTTAACGGGTCTGGGTCGGGTTCAATTCGGATCCGACCCGACCCGTTAAGGATTTGGATTCGGTTCACCATGGGTCGGTTCGGGTTGGTTTGGTTTATTTTAAAATAAACCGGGTTCAATTTCAGGGTTTATTTTGGTTTAAATATTAATTAGTTTTTAGGGCTTTAAAAATGTTTTCGGGGTCCAATAAATTCCCGAAAAATTACCCTATGTCTCATTTTTCATTTTACACCTAAAAATATTATTTTCATAATATTTTAATATTAATTAACAGCATATAAAAATTGTTTTAATTTCAAAATACCTTGGTTTTATTTAGTTAAAAATTACAAAAAAATTCATAAAAATTTTGAAAATTAAATTTTAAATTTCTAAAAATTCAGGTGATTACAAAATCAATATTATATAATTTATTATAATTTATGTTTATGTCATTTAATTGGGGACTTAAACTTAAATTTTGAAAGTCAAAAACGAAGAAACTAGATTCTGATACCCTGTAAAAGTAAGCAAAGTTGTTAGAAATAATAACGGGCTTGGTTATGCATGTCATCGAATAAATTATATAATTAAGTTATAGTTACAAGAATTTATGATTGGACCCTTAAGCGTATTAATTGATTGATAGGTCAATTGAATCCCGGAGTAGTTGACGCGGGATCATCTTTACCACCACTGACTGCAGAACCAGGCAAGTGTACCTTGCCAAGATGTTTACAGTTCTAAATTATTTATTTGATATTATTTATGCATTAGATATTATATTTGTGTGGCTTAGTTGATGTACTTGTTGAGCCTAGGGCCGTCATACGATACTTTGTGTCCGAATAAGATTCGGGTACCGATATCCCCTGCAGAGTCGAGTATCGTAGTTAGAGAGTCATTCTTTTGAACCCATGATTTGTGCAAATATTATTTGAATATCCGACCGTAGGACACTGGACACAATATTCATATGACAGAGTCTTTCCTGACTTGTTCGTGGTACTTGGACTCTGGATAGGACTACATGATGCATGTTATAGTGATATTTATAGTTATACATATTGAATATGACTTGTGCTGATAGTTAGAGGTCATGATCTTGCGTGGCTTGATTGAGACGTGAGGTTACACTGCGTGGGGAGAGTCTTCATCGTGCTCTGGGCATATTTTACTTATTACTATTTATTGTGTATTAGGCTTTAGGTTCCCTCTACGGAATCTAAGGTATTTTATATATATATATATATATATATATATATATATATATATATATATACAGCTTCCTCCTGGTTCCCCCACACGGAGCCTAGAGTATACTATTAGATTACGGAAGTGTCCCTGAGATCTTTGTGAGTACCAGTCCGGGGTACGATACCATACTCTTATTTGCATATCACATAGTTGGTTACAGTAGTTTACCCTGGATTATGGTTTTATTATACTGTTTACTTCTGGCTTATTATTTTCTTGTACCTTATTACGTTCCTCTGAGGACCTGGTCCCTTACCAGTTTTTGCAGCATAGACATTTATGGAGCCTTTGGAGTTGCTGATTGTGTTTCTTATCATGCGGGCATTGGTGCCAGGTATTTATATCATTTCTACAAGAGTTATGGTTATTTATTCATATTATTTATTCATCTGCTGATGTAGCCTAGTTTTTATAGACTCGTATTTCTTTCTCGAGTCTATTCGAGCTTATGTGTTACAAGGCGGCCGACTTTAGCACATGTAGTTTATTCTTGATATTTTGTTCTTTATGTGGATTGTGACATAGATATTTTCAGTATTCATAGATAGTTATTGTTTATTTGATTCAAAGAAAATATTGGTCGAGAATAAATTGCCTACATCAACAATAATTGGAGGAGGTACCATAATATCAGAAGATTATAACCCCTACAATAGAAATTAAAGTTACTAAAACTGTTTAAAATTGAAGTGACTGCAGAAAATTTGGACTGCAGTAAATACTGACAGCCCTCAAAATAACTAGGACTGTAGAAAATATGACAGTCATATTGTTTGTCAGGACTGTAACTTCACTTATAGTCCTAAGAAAAGAAAGGACTGTCAGTTGTTTGACAGTCCTATTTATTTATAGGACTGTCATTTTGTTCCACAGTCCTACTGCCAAAAATTCCAAAAATAAATTGTCAAATTCTTTACCAAGCGTGCTTCGGAAGAACCGACGAGTTCTTCGACAGTAGCAGAAAGAGGATTAAGTGTATTAGATGACCTGGTTTCTTCAAGATGCATTTTTTCTATATTAAACACATATAATTCAATATTTATATGTGGACCTAATGTTTGAAAAACCTAATCGTCATAGTTAATCGATGACATACCAAATAACGGTTGAATTTTGTAACTTTTTTTGTAGTGGGACTAGAATTTTGATCTCCAATATTCAATTTAGTGTCTAGGATTTTGAGAATTGTTAGAAATTAGATTTTGGAAGAAGGAAGCATAAGGAGAAGACAGCATGGGAAGAAGAGAGAGGTTGGGATACAAATTTTATTGGTTTTGATATGAACATATGGGCTACCCTCAAGCAAAATATATTAGTGGCAAACTTGTAATTAATTTTAAAAAAATTGGGTTGTCCTAAGCAAACTTTGGAGTGCCTATAGAATTTCCCAAAAAAAATTGAGAGGAGAGAGGAAGGAAAAAAGTTTAGTTATACTTAGGAGGTTAGGGTTTATTTGGTGAGAGTATGTAAGTAAATTCGTAATGCCTATTCGGTTTCAGTTTTAAATCGAACTCGAATCTGAACCCAATAACCGAACGCAAAATCGAAAACCGAATTTTGGGTATTCTAAAATCGAGCCCGGCCCAATTTTTTTAAAACCAAACGAGACCCAATTTTTTTTAAACCGAACCAAATTTCTTATTTTGTTCGGTTCGGTTCGATTCAATTTTCGGTCTTAAACCTAATAATGCTCACCCCTACTTCTCGAGTAAAGTATAAAAAATCTCTCCTTAGATTACTTACTTTCGCAAAATAAGATCCCTACCTTAAAAACGCTCGTATTTGTATTTTGGTTCAGTTTATACCCATTTCGATTTCTATTGTTAACGGATGTCAAATTATGTCTGAAATGACGTTTATACCCAAGAAAAAAACTTCTCCCTTTATCCTCTCTCCGGCAGCCTCCCTCGTTCTCCGGCGACTGCGGCACAGTAGCAGCAGCAGCGCAATAGCAACAACAACAGCGGTGGCGACGCAGCACAGGTAGGGGCACGGGAAGGAGGGGGTGCGGGTGGTGGCGCTGGGAGTATAGGGAGGAGGGCCAGCGTGAGAGGGAAAGGGGGGGAAAGGGAGGAGTATTTTATATATTTTATTTATTTATTTTAAAACAATCACTAACGTTCACTCCAAATAGTCAGCTCGCAGTCAGCTGGCGGAAGGAAATATTTTAATCAAAATATCTAGAATTTATTTGCTGTAAATGCCTGGTAAGTCTTATTTTGCGAAAATATGTAACCTATGGAGATTTTTTTTGAACTTTATCCGTGCTTATCTCCTCCGGAAAAAAAAAAAATTATTCCACGAAATCCTCGTGGTTTCCATGTTGATTTCGCTCTACAATTCCAGTGTTTGTTTTCTTTCGGTGGAAAATAAGCAATTGGATTCAAACTCCTCGCATTATTTTCGCGTGATGATTCTTTGAGGATTTCGAGCAAATAGGTGGTCTGCACGTGGTGAAACAGTGGGAAAAAATAGTGAAAATGGATGGGCCTATTAAGGAAAAAGTTGAAGCTTCTGGTTGTTTGATGAGGGAGAGGGTGAGATCTATGTAGTATTGGGAATGGATATGTGGGGAGATATGATTCTGCTTCGACCGAAATGGAAGGGATTTCAATGGGCCTCTCGCTTTGATTAGGGTTTCCGCTGGAGCTGATCTTCTTGGAAAGCTTTGGTGTTGGAAAGGACTGATCTTTTGGAGGTAAAAGTTTGCAACTTTTTCTGTACTGTTACGATTATTACGGCACCGGACACGTATCAAACACGATGCAGTCGCTCCAAAACTAGGACACACCAAAATCAATGCCTTGTCTATGAGGCCATGTCCACATCGTGTCTTACTATTCCTTTCCATATAACACAGATTATTATGGCTTTATCATTGACCTTGACACCAAAAATGATATGCAATTTGCTCCCAAATTTCTAGATTTTATTTGTGATATGCCCACGTGATCTCCCTGCTAGGACTTCTTTCGGGATGGAGTGGAGCGCGAAGTCCCCCTTGCTGTGGGATTGGAAAAGCCCGGGATTGTTCAATGGGAAAGACTGTGAGAGTTCGACTTTGGTCACCAAACCCTTTTCGTCAGGGGGATTGGAACACGGAAGATGGAAACGGTGGCGGTGCCTTCCCGGGCTTGGAATTGGGTAATGGCTCGTCGAAGAGCTCCATCTCGGCATCCGCTGGTTCTTCGTCAAAGGCGGAAGGTGCTAAGATGCCAGGGTTTGACTATGAAGCGGTTGAACGTTTCTTTGAGAAGACTTGCAGGAATCCTGAACTGGCCAGGGTGGAGGATACTGGTACTTCTCCTGCAGTTGCTGTTGCAGTTGGTCGTGGAGAGCCACTGATGGGGTTGAAGCTCGGTAAGAGAACTTACTTTGAAGATGTTTGTGCTGGGAATAGTGTTGATTCATCGGCTTCGGCTTCTGTGGCACCACCTACTTCTGTAGCTAGGAAGACACGGGTGTCTAGTCAGAGTATGCAGAGTCTTCATTGCCAAGTGGAAGACTGTAATGTTGATCTAACTGGGGCAAAGGATTACCATCGGAAGCATAGGGTTTGTGAAAGCCATTCTAAATCCCCCAAGGTCGTTGTTGCTGGTCAGGAGCTCCGATTTTGTCAACAATGTAGCAGGTGAAACTCTTATATTGCTTTAGGCAATTAACTTAAGCTTTATGGTAAAAATATATCTTAGGCTCCACTTCATTCCTTTTTCTTGAGTGAAATTTGATGTGCCATATAAGTAGTGGGAGCTATTCGCCTTCAGAAATCTTGCTACGACAAGTAGTTTAGGCTAAGATAATTATGTGGTCAAGAAAAATTTATAAACTTAATAGCAAACAATTATATATGGAATGGATTGATGGTTACAGCTATGTTAAATAGTTACACCATCTTTTACCTGCTAGTTTAGCAACCATGTACTTTTTTGAAATGGTACATGATGGTAATCCTTTTATTGTGTTTCAGGTTCCATGATTTGTCCGAGTTTGATCAAAAGAAACGGAGCTGCAGGAGGCGATTATCAGACCATAATGCACGTAGACGCAAACCACAAACAGACGCTATCCAATTCCATTCTTCAAGTCTTTTTGCATCATTCTATGGTATTGCTCTTATCTTTGAATTTTTATCACTTCCCCCGGTCAATCTTTCTCAAGTAAGTGACATACTATTAACTGTTAATTGACATTCTTTCTCATATGGATGCACGAACTAATGATGTTGCATATGAATGTCTTGTTAATAGCATTCCTTACTCCAGACATGCTACAATTTTGTTTCAGTTTGCTGGAAAAATGTTGGAAGCAGCAGGGCATGTGATAAAAACTTAAAAATATTAAAAAGGTCAGCACTTGCTGTTGGAAGACAATGAAAGTTGATGTTTTCGTTCACTATATCATATCCTAAAGATTTGGCAAGATTTCCAGTAGGGCTTGGTTTGAAGTTTGTTGTTTAGTTGTTTAGGATTGAGGATTTGGAATTCCATGTACTTTTGTATCAAAAAGTAGAGATCTGAAATTCTATTACAAATATGTGAATTCATTACTGGAACTTAAACGATATCATATACAATATTGTGCGCCCCCACATGGATACACCATAACCTTTCAAAAAAGAACATGAATTGTAAGTCCATCTGAACCTTCAGTACCATGTGACCGAGGCAAGGCTCTAGGTTTTGGTGGACCATGGACATTGGTTTCAGTTAAGTCGTATTGCTTTCAGCCGTTTTGGATTTGTTTTTATTCATACTGGTCAAACATGCCTTAGAAAAAATTGTTCAAGTATAAATCAAGATGAACGATAGCAAAATCTTGTAATCAATAATATATCTAATACTATATAACTCAACAAAAGGTGGGTTGAAGAGAGGGGGGGGGGGGGGGGGGGGGGAGGTGTTCACACAACATCCCTAGCATCAAACCTAGAAAGTAAATAAGCAAGACAGAAATGAGAGTAAGAAAGCTAAGTATCTAACTTTTACTGCTCGTCTCTATAGCTTCATATCTGAAACTACTACTAGTACCGATAGGCTTCCATCGGAAACTTGCCACATTCTCTTCCCCTTCGTCTCTATAGCTTCATATCTAAAACTATTACTTCTACTGATAGGCTTCCATCGAAAACTTGCCATATTCTCTTCCCCTTCAGGTTAAAGGGATCCTATGCACAGGAGATGGTGGCCTCAACCTATGAGGTATATGAGCATAGTTGTTAAAGGCAGAAAATGCTGTCAGGAGCCAGCGTTAAGGATCCGACTTCGAGCAGTCATTGAGCTCGACAAGGAGAAAGAGAGGTAGGAGGCATTGCTCCTCAAGTATTTAGAGTGACATAGGAGTTGGAACATTTTATTTTTTTAGTCGAATATCGGTCCGGTTAGATTTGGGCTCGGGTAGAATTCTAAAAAAACACTTGTGGGTCGGGTTAGAATTCGAACCCAAAAGAACCTTTTTCTTAAGGCTTTATCTAGACTCTTTTTTAGTCCTTGATTGCATGAGCTTAAACTGCATACTAAATAGTTATCTCTACATACCAACCAACTGGCCCTCTAGGGTTTTGGCATTGCCCTCTCTTGCTCATAACTATTTTGGCTAGAAATTTCGCCCCAACATAGATGGTTGATTTCTGGTTGATAACCAATTGTTAAAACTTAGTTAATTCTTTTGTGGAGCTTCTTATGATCCATCTTATGCTCCATAACCTACCCTATTTGGTGGGAGAAAGCTTGGATGTTGACGATGTCGACTCGATACACGGCTGGGTGTACGCTTATGAGATGCTTTTGCCGTTGCACTGTGCTTATGTTGTGCTTTGCCGGATTTCGCCCAGGCACCCTTTAACAAGTATGAAGTATGGATAGGAATGTACAGGTTCAGTTTTGGATACCTTAGCTTCTAACATAAACCTATTATGGGTGTTTGTGGAAGTGATTACTTCCACAAAAAGAACCTCAACAACTTTGAAAACAGATGTACTTTATGATATTTAAAATAAATCAAACACTTCTTTTCATTTGTAATTTATCTTTGCGAGTAAAAGACGGATTTCTTTAATGTATTTCACATATTTTTAGTTGTTGATCAAATTTACCAAAATAAAAACTTTTAATCTCCAAAACCTACTGATATCAATTTTCTTTTGGACCAAGACGTAGATAAAAACAGAGTTTTCGGTCATTGACCCGAACCAGGAATTCACTTGTCATAGTGGCATTGGAAAACAGAAGCATAAAGTGCGCAACACTTGAATCTAAGATTGAAAAGTGGCAGATTCTTGAACTTCTAGATAGCAACACTTGCGGACAGAAGGTATATACATTGAAGTAGTTGTTTTTGTGAAAATTTGAAGTTTAAGGATACATATTAATGCAATATTCTTGATGAATTGGGTATTAAACAGTGTCAACGGTTATAGGCTAATATATGTATAATGGCAGTCTTCACTATAGATGATATGGTGGGGAAGAAAAATTATGGGTTATAAGGAGGCATCAACTTTTCTATAAGTAACACGTGAATTTATGTAACAAATAATGAATGAAGAAACCTCATTATTTTTCTTGTAAAATGTAAAGATTATCCTCTATAGGATATGGAATCAGTAGTCATTCACGGTCTTGAACACTTGATACATCTTAAGCAAGATCGAGTCCAAACTATGAATCGTATAAAAT